>OX439378.1:11139101-11222703 GCA_949319315.1 Zelleria hepariella
CAACGGGTATCACAGGAGATTCCTATCGTATCATTAAATGTCTTTTCACCGAATGTAGTTTCATCGTCAACGAATCACTGAATGGTCGAATCACCCCTGGTACACTTCATCGAATAGGTAATTTTATCAAATGCCTCTATACCAATATTTAGAACTAGAGCAGTGGTAGCCCAGTAGGTACCTACTACAACTGTCGTTTCACAAGATGCCACCCGGCAGTACCTACCTATTCAAATGTCCCACCACGCGCGTGCCCACTGCGGATTGGCGTTTTTCCCGTTAAGTATATGCCCGACGTTCAGGTTTCCTCACGATTTTCCCTTCATTAGCAAGTATTGTCACTACAAATGTAGGACAGATAGACAGACAGCGAAGGCAGAATTTGTAAGTCCCGTTTGGCACCCTTCGGGTAAGGAAACCAAAACAGGTGTAAAGTCACTATTACATGCTGCCACTGGAAATCAAACCTGTAACGAAACTGAAGAAAAAAAAAATCCCGCCACGCTACTTTAGGTGAACCAATGTTAAATTTTAGCTTGTAAACCTCACACAACGCATAATATTGCTTGAAACTCACTTACTCATCCATCACATCATATAATTTTCAATAAGGGTTATTTTTAAATAATAAAGTAGAACGTTCGATCAAACGAACCTTTCGATGATCCGACCATTCGGTGATTCGTTGTCGATGAAACGATATTCGGTGAAAAGACATTCGATGATACGATAGGAAACCGTCACTCACAGGGTAATTTCAAACTCTCGCCAAAATTTTTTCTTTTACAATTTTGTCCAGTCCCTCATTTTTTTTCTTTTTTCTCATTTAATAATCTTCGCATGAGGTTTCGTGTTCAAACATTTAAATTAAGTTCGTATTTCACCTGTTTGTAGCTTCTTTTGTTACCGATTATGCACCGAATGTAAGGACAAAATTAATTTAATTTCCGCCCGGCGTTTATTATAAATGCCCGGCATTTATTGGGCAGAAATGGATTTTAATCCAGCGGTGGATTTTAACCCGGGCATTTACCCATCTCTGGCGAGCGAGCTGTTGGTCAGTGAGCATGGCAGAACCACGGGCTGAGTGGAATGCGCACTTTTGTGTGCAAGCATGCTTCTAAAGGCTGATTTACACTTCAATAAGTACAGTAGTGAGTTAACTTACCACTTTGGCGAGTTAAGTTGTTATTGCGTTTGAACGTCTAACAAGCGATTTATGTAATAAGTTGTCAAATTTAGTTAAGTTCGATGGACGGCGATCCTATTTCGGTGAGGGCGAGGCCCCATTGGTACGTTGCGCTGCGTTGCGTTGCGTCGTCGCATCGGATCGACGCATTGTATGCCACATCTGCGTTGTGTCGACGCACGACGTCGCGACGCGCATCTCAGTTCAGCGTTCACAATGGACAGATAAGAAAAGTGTCCGTAACGACGACGCAACGCAGCGCAACGCACCAATGAGGCCTCGCCCTAAGTTAAGTGCGTCATGGGTACCACATTCAAAAAGAGAAACAGTAAACTGTTTGATTGAACGAGTGAGCGAAGCGAGCGAAGTTCTCCGAGTCTACTTGAACAATCCGGCGTTTGTATGTATGTATGTTTGTATGTATGAATTTTCGTTCGACGATAACTTGAGTAAATTTAGTCGGATCGTCATGAAATTTGGTAGGTGGGTAAATGAGGCAAAGCGAATTTTTAAGTTTATGAATGAGTCAAATCGGTCGAGGGGTTGCTGAGATATGGGGTCGCGAGTTCGTAGTTCGGGGCGAACCACTAGTAGTTTCAAATATAACGTAGCGTTTTGCTCTCACGTATATAAATTATTAGATGTGTTCTAGAATCCAATTTTACCATCTAACTCTCAGTGTCTAACTTTCAGCCAGACAGCGCTATAGATTTTAGATTCTGTTACTCAATCAACAAGGACGCATTCCTGACAGCAAAGTACAATGGCTTCTCGGAGAGCGCTAGTTTTCTGACAGGCTGATTGAAATAGCGGGCGTCGAGCGAACTATAATTGTTTTATTGGCTCATCGCGCGCCGTTCCGCTGTGCTGGCAAAGGTTTCCTATTGTGACTCGGGAACGAGCCAATCAATATTGAGTGGATAAGTGTGCCAAACTTGTTTTTAATTATTACGTTTTACGCTTACGAAAATACAGCATAGCTACCACGAGTGCTTATATTGTCTGCCGGATGTCTGCCGGACGTCTGCTCAAAATTTGGTATTGTAATGTTGGTTAAACTGCCTCACTAATTGATGTAGAATGCATCCTAATTCTTTAGTATAACCCATGCCATTAAAGAAACGATATATAAATGGCGGACACTCTCGCGCCCTCTCGCTTTAATCATATATCCGTCTATACTCACACGTAACGTTAGCAAAGTCATTTTAGGCAGTCCTGATTAGTCACCTACGATTGGCTAATAAAACACGCCAAAATACCTTCGCCTTTTATTGATTTTTTAATGTTAGTCGAGTTATTTCAATATTGTAGTTTACGTTAAGTGTTGTTATTTGTTGAGGTTTGTATTATTTACTACGTTCTAATATTTTTGATCTTATTTTCATAAAGATTGTTGTTTAATCACAAACCCAATTTAGAACAATTACCTAATCAATAAAGAAAGCATCGTAAAACAATATTTCCTAACCAAAAATGTAAGAAAGTTTTAGGTATGAACCGAAATCGTATTTTCGTAAACTCTTTTTCAGATCTTACCATAGGTACCCGCCGCCATTTTCATATCGTTTCTTTAATGGCACGGCTTATAGTAAGGTTGTTTATCCAACTTGTCACTTTCAGTGACGTGTTTCCTTGATTAACTAGTTTGATTTAGTAACCTTAATGTAAGCTAATAGGTATTATTTTCCTTTGAATAGGGCTTTTGGATTTAAGTCCCAGACTTGCAGTGAACAATTGGACAAGCTATTTGCTAGTACTTATAGTCAATCTGACAGCTCCTGAATTTATTAATCTTGGTAGTCGGTAGCGATTAAAATGAATTCTATAACATTACTGTTGTATATTGCACTTTTGAAAGAAGCACTTTTGTATTTTTAGCACGTTTCAATTAAATTGAAAGTTATTAGCAGCACGTTTTTTATACATTTGAAATGACACGTAAGCATATCTAATTAAAATCGATATAATAATATTTGGTTTAAAGGATTCTGAAACGAACTGTATAATCATAGTATCAATACTTCAATCCATTGACTTGTGTTCTTCAATTACGGAGAAATCAACAAAGTAACATGCCATCATCCCTCATCCTGTCCAATGGTTATTTGTAAAATTAGTCAATGATTTTGCAACTTCCGGTGAGCGGCGTACATACGACATGTTATGATTC
Organism: Zelleria hepariella; assembly: GCA_949319315.1. Classification (NCBI taxonomy): domain Eukaryota; kingdom Metazoa; phylum Arthropoda; class Insecta; order Lepidoptera; family Yponomeutidae; genus Zelleria; species Zelleria hepariella. The sequence goes on from OX439378.1 coordinate 11,142,464, forward strand.
CGCTACACATAGGTCCGGCATAGTATGCGAGCCAAACACTCACGCTTTTCCTGATACCAAGGAGGTATGGTATGTTATAATACTCTTTATCAAAAACTTTATATCAATCTGTGGTCAGCGGAGGTCGGATATATTTAGTTACGCCTTCTTAAACCTTATAGAAAAAAACTTTTGTCATGGTCGAGTATGACATTCATTCAATGAAAGATCGTGAATGCGAGTGTGTTTACCGTATTATATGTTACGTTTATATTAAATAACTTAAAATTTTATTTCTTGTTACCTTAGCAAGAAATCATAGTTTCAGTAAAAGCTAATTACAGTCTAGTGACTTCATCCATCCATACATCTCTGCATCAAGCAAGCCTCTGCATCAAGCAGCGTCCAACAAGCTCTCCGTTTAGCTGCTATGTGAAAAGAAAGAACTTTATACAATAGAACATTATACTCGTAATACCATGTTCTGACAAAATAAAGTCCATTGTATGCTCTGTTTGTCTGCTTTTTCTTTAGATGTATATAAAACCGAGTGATATCATACACATAGGATACTCACTGTACCTAAGTTAATATTCATACTGCCGGTTTCTGAATTGAGAAATTAGCTAAGCAAAATTAAAGCACATACTTACGTATCGCTCTGTCACGCTCTTTTGTGAGAAATCTGCAGAGACAGGACGATACTTACCCATTTGCTTAGCAAAATTCTCAACTTAGAAACCGGGCCATAGTCTCGCATACGTTTTTGTCCACAAAACAAGATTATTTTAATAGGATATTCTTCAAACCATTCCAAAACACTGACGTTTACATTGTTGTGACTTTAGAATGGTAAGAAAGACGTCATAGAATTTTCATTTTTTTCCCCGACTACGTGAAGCAAAAGAGTAGGGTTATGATTTTAGCAGCGTAGGTATGTATTTTTGGTTGTTTGTGTTTTCATCTGTTTCATCGCAGAGCCTAAAATAATCCGTTGATTTTTGATAGTTTTCGAAAACTCTAAGCTGGCGGTTGTGGTGCGCCGTAAAGTGATAGACCCAACAATTAAAATGATCGGACACTTTTGTCATGGACATAAGGGCTTTAAAATACATTTTCACAAATGCGTAACACACGTAGCGTCAACATAACAAGTAGATAAAAAAACGGCCAAGTGCGAGTTGGACTCGTCAAATGGGACCCTACTACTCACCTACACTGTCTGTCTGAACTAACTTTAAAGGGCTGTTATCTTTGGAACCGTAATGGAACCGTTGAAATTGTGTTACTATGGCGGATTTACCAACAAATAATAAATAAAAATATATACAATAAACGTGTTTTTTATGCTTTTTACTCTATCGCAAAAAGGTAAAACATACAAGCATCAAACTTGGTATGATTGGTTTACTTTATAGTGTAACAAAAAATAAGAAAAACGGTCAAGTGCAAGTCGAACTCACGCACCGAGGGTCCGTACAGTCAGATTTTTTTAAATTTTATTGTGGTACGGAACACTCAGTTCGCAAGTCCGACTCACGCTTGGCCAGTTTTATTTATTATTTATTTTGTTGTTATATTATAAAATAAGGCCAAAGGAAAAATGAGTAGGCGACATCTCGGACAAAATATTTTCGGACACTTTGTCCGAAATGTCGCTTTATTATTTTAATATTTTTGAGGCGACATCTCGGACACTTACAAATAAAGCTGTTTTGTACAGTCGGATAAAAAACTCCCATCGATCTTATTTATGAGGAGACTAATAAAAATGTTACAAACTCACATGAAAATAATATCTTGTGTACCTACAGCAGTCTTCAATAATTGCTCTCCCACGCAAGTGTGTCGCTCGCGAGACACATTTTATTTCATTCATATTATGTATTTATGCTTATAATTTTATGCTTATCTTAACTATATTATGTTGACAATATTTGAATGTTTTGTCTCGTGTACCAACGTTTGGCAATCTGCCCCCGCGTCTCATGTCACTGCGCAGGTAACAAAGGCTCAGCACAGCCAATAAGTCCCACTAGTTATAGTGTTTTATCGTGTTTTAGACGTAGCGTAGGGTAGCGTTAAATCAAATATTTTTTGATGAAAAAGTACTAGGCTTACATAAGGTAGTAGGAGGATCACCACCTCAGTTCTCACATCATTACACGGGGTTGGTTAGGAACAAAATGATGTGAGAAATGAGGTGATGATCCTCCTAGCACCTTATGTAAGCCTAGTACTTTTTCATCAAAAAAGAACCGAACGCGATCTGAGTGCTTAAATTCAGTTTTTAACTGTCAAGGAAAACGGCTTATTTAAGCCACTTTAGCTATCCTATAATTGGCAGCTGTGGTAACGTTCTTTGTCTGTGTATTATACTTCAGTATCTGACTGTACGATACAGGTTCAATATTTTGAGAGTGTCCGAGATGTCGCCTCAAAAATATTAAAAATACAAAGCGACATTTCGGACAAATTGTCCGAAAATATTTTGTCCGAGATGTCGCCTACTCGGAAAAAGAGTATGCTATAATCATATTACTCGTAGGTAAGTTTGATGCTTGTATGTATTATAGTATATATTTGCGATAGAGCAAAAGGCATAAAAACTCGTTTATCTATTTATCTATATTTATCTATTTATCTATATATATAAAAATGAATCGCCGTGCATTAGTCTCGCTAAAACTAAGAAACGGCTTGACCGATTTGCATATTTACTGTTTTGTTTGGTTCACCATAGTTCAGGGTAGGTTTAAAAGCAAAGAAATATGGGAAAAGTTAAAGGATTACCTGAAAGACGGAAGAAATAAAAATTGGTCTATTTGTATTGGAATCGCCATTTTTGACGCGGAGAGTCAAACTATTTCAGGTGATACGAAGTTCACCGGGTCAGCTAGTTGATAATTGAACGAGCGAGCGAAGCGCTCTACCAATTTTATTATGTAACTGTCGATGCAAATTTCTTCAATTATAAATAAACTAGTGGTTCGCCCCGAACTGTGAACTCGCGACCCCATATAAACTTAACAACCCCATATCTCGGCAACTCCTCGACCGATTTGGCTCATGTTCGAACTTAAAAATTCTTTTAATTTCATTTACCCGCCTACCAAATTTCATAACGATCCGACCAAATTTACTCAAGTTATCGTCGAACGAACATTCATACATACATACATACATACATACATACATACATACATACATACATACATACAAACGCCGGATTGTTCCAGTAGACTCGGAGAACTTCGCTCGCTTCGCTCGCTCGTTCAATAAATGTTTAAAATATTTCCTAGCACCTTCCGTGTCTTAGAAAAAACAAAAAGTTATTATATTTTTTTTTATTCAGTCAATCGTAGTCGGAGGACACTACATTAGCATTAACTAAATCGATGGCCTCCGAATACGCAATACGAATACAGATCTGGTTTCAAGCTTGTTGGTAGTCGGGTTTTAGTTTTTAATTAGTTTATATTTATTCAATAAAAAGTAACGTTATCAAGAAAAGTGTTATCCCACCAAAAACATTTTCATGTTTAATTTTGCCAAGACGAGACCCCGCACTGTCAAAACGTTATCAGATCTCATGTAGAGCCAACTTGAGCCAAGCTTCTAGCTCTGAACGCCCTGTTTATGAAGTTAGGGTATGTAGAGTTAGGACTCAACTCAATTCAACTCAACTCAACTCGCATTTCATTTTTTTATTTTTTTATTTTCTATATTTTATTTTGTTTTATTTTTTTGTTATCGGATAATACCAAGTTTATTTTAATATAATCATACCAGTAACGCCATCTCTCGGGCATTAGGAGAGGAGGACTAAAGTTTCTTATTTTCTTCATAACGGTTGCGCGTAGAGGTTTTCGTAGAGGTGCGTAGAAGCGTAGAGGAGTTGATCATCAGTGAGTCAGTGACGAAATCGGGGGTTTTTGGACATCAATAAAATCTAAAGTATAACAGCTATGCAATTGAAACTTTTCATATGTCCTAGACATCATTTCCCGAAAATTTTGTTAATGTGTATAATCCAAACCCAAGATGAGGGTTCAAAAAAACGACGAAGCGCTTCGAGAAAATATAGTAGTGCCACCTTGAGCTTCGCTACTCGTCTTGGCGGGGCCACTAGCTTGGCCCCAGATGCTAACGAAAATATATTTTGTTTGGAGTCTGGCTTAGCCGGTGCCTCCATTTTATTTTTTTCTTAAATTCACTCTGCACATTTTATATTTGGATAGAGGATATGTAGCTACCGACACAAATAAAAATATCCTATTATGTCCCATTTATCATATTGTATGTTTTGAAGATCCTTCTCCTGAAACCTCCATGACATAATGAGCTTCCTTCTTTTTCTTCTCACTATGATATTGGTAATACTGATTACTTCACATGAGTGAAAAAGATAGAATGTGTTTGAGCCACTACAAACGTGTAAACTGAGTGTAAGCGGTCCAGCCGGTAAAATAAAAGGGAAACTCGGTTTCGGCGGCAAAATGTGGTTGGGAACGCGAGAAATTTACGCACATCGGCGAGTGGCTCGAGTTGGACTGAATTGACATAAGGTTCCCCCGCCCGCATTCCCTTACCCCTGTATCGCCTTTGCGACCATTGCTCGCGCCCACTACCACTGCCATGTATTGTGCAGTAGAAGAATTAAAAATATAATGAATTCAAATACAGTTTTACAGTAGTTTAAACTAGTGGTTAGCCCCGAACTGTGAACTCGCGACCCCATATAAACTTAACAACCCCTTATCTCGGCATCTCTCTCAACCGATTTGGCTCATGTTCGAACTTAAAAATTATTTTAATTTCATTTACCCGCCTATCAAATTTCATAACGATCCGACCAAATTTACTCAAGTTATTGTCGAACGAACATACATACATACAAACATACATACATACATACAAACGCCGGCTTGTTCCAGTAGACTCGGAAAACTTCGCTCGCTCGTTCAATAAGACTGAAACAGTCTCTTAATGTAAGTGAAGAAATATTTTGATCAATAAAAGTTCTGTTTCATAAATGTATGAATACTGTCTGTCTTTAAAATGTTTTCTAGTACAATAAATATTCTATTCTGTTCGATCCTTCTGTCATACGATGCCAGTAAATTAGTGATGTTTGGAAGGCGTGCTAGAAACTAATAACTTGTGGTTCGCCCCGAACTATGAACTCGCGACCCCATAACTCAGCAACCCTTCGACCGATTTGGCTCATGTTCGAACGTAAAAATTATTTTTGCCTCATTTACTTGTCTACCAAATTTCATGACGATCCGACTAAATTTACTCAAGTTATCGTCGAACGAACATTCATACATACATACAAACATACATACATACATACAAACGCCGGATTGTTCCAGTAGACTCGGAGAACTTCGCTCGCTTCGCTCGCTTGTTCAATAAAGACTAGTCTTTATTAGCCGCCATAAGGTCCTCTAGTGTGCAGGTGCTAATTGAGATAACGTTTTGGCGGAGAAACAGATTTGTCTTTGTCGCGAGCCAGGTGGCTTAAGGGTCGACGATAGCAACGTGGCGGGAAATTCAAAATTTTCACAGTTTTTTACATTTTGTAGCTAAACTGAGCTATTTTTGTTCAGCGATTTTTCGTTCGCGGCAATAACAAAGTATTCTTTTCATTATTGTAAACAACAGAACAACAATAATTATTCAGCCGATTATGTGTTCTGGTCTACGACAAGTTTTTTGGGCAATACCACTGCTTCGTAGACCAGAACATAATCGGCTGAATTATTGTTGTTCTGTTGTTTACAATAATGAAAAGAATACGGTTTTATTCTCGCGAACGAAAAATCGCTGAACAAAAATAGTTCAGTTTAGCTACAAAATGTAAAAGTCTGTGAAAATTTTGAATTTCCCGCCACCTTGCTATTGTCTACCCTTAAGACTTGTTTAAGTCTAGGTAGAAATTCTAACAATAGGATCTTTAGAACTTTGTTATTGAATATATCGAACTAAATTCTAATTCTACTAGGCACTAGCGCCCCTTACATGAATTTACTTTGAAGCACTTTTCGTGTCAACGGTACACAAGGAAACGGCATTTTTTTATAGATGATAAGTATAAAAATCTGACGCTCGAGGTATGGATTCTTAAGAAATTAGTGCCAAGAAATTAGATAAAGATTTAGTTATAGACGTTCTGTATAAGCATAATATTTTAATCATATTATAATAATGAATAATACAACATAATATAAGTTTATTTGCTATCCGTCTCGCTTTGCGGTAGTCGAATACCACTCGGTTTGGTCAGAGGTTCTCCTAAACCCTGAAAAGACCACCAGAAGCTAGATGGCTGTCCCTGTATTTTTTTAACCTTTGCGTTGAAAGTCTCACTGATGAAGGCCCTTGCTCTTTTCTTGTTGGATATGGTACCGGTGAGCATCATCATCATCAGGGGTCGTCTGCTGCTGCCCGTACGACCGTACAGCAGTAAGTGCTGGTTCTGAGTTGGCAATCTTGTCTTATGCGTCTTCTCCAGAGGCATCAGTCCCCGGGTCTTAGGTGTGCATTCTTGGCGATGGTCTATCAGGCTCCCAGCTGCTGGAGTCTTGCAGCTCGAGGAGCTGCAGCGGGTATGGACGTAATTTTTCTGACCGGTCGTATTTGGGGACGATGTGGTGGAGGTATTGATGCGGTCCGTCGCCGGCGCAGTTGAACATACGGCGCGACAGATGGACCGCAAACTCCTCCACACTCTGGCTTGGCGGAAAACGTTCTCCACCTGCCCCCCCATGCATTCGATGGTGCACCACAGACATTTTACTGACGAGCTGAAAAAAATAACGGCGTACAATATGGTGATATTTCTTATTATTTTCCTGGGATAAGTAGATGGATTTCAATGGTGCTGTACTATGCAGCCTTCAGAGTTCATATCGGCCAGGACAATCGTTTCGGATGATAACAGCTGTCTTTGGCGGGCTTAGGTTGCGGGAGCGCGACCTTGACGGACCAATTTCAGGAAGCAGTATTTAGTTGCAGGTCGCAGCGGCATCGAGTCGTTTGGTTTCCTCATTGGAGTCTCCATTGAGTTCTGTCACTGCGGTATCTCTTTAGGTGCAAAACGTCAACTTCCCAAAAAGTCCACCACATCACGGAACTAACAAGCCATCGGAGGGTCGTGCGGCTCATGTAGGTGCTTTTGGATATGTTTATTTATTTGGTCATTTAAGCTACCTACCTATAAAACATCTTTGACTTGCTTGGTATTATTTGTAAGAGCCGGAGTAGATTATGCTTGCTATTTTAGCCTCGCTTCTTGGCAGGGTTAGGTTTCCTTGTCTTCTCCTTCTATATTCAGCTGGATTTGTGCCATAAATTATGCCCACAGCACTGCACTAAAGGCGCATTGTATGATCGACTCGATGGATTTGTTTGAGGTTGGATAATTATCTGCGTTAACTTGAACCTGAGTAACCATCTGCCGAGAAGTACTACGGCTGTAAATACATAATTTAGTTTGGTTTCATTTCCAAAAGATTTTCCAGGTTTTTCTCTTGAGTGAAAGTGGGTGACGCATGACATATGTCAATTCTGGCAAGTATGGCAAGTATGGTCAAGTTGGCAGCACACTTTCATTTGTTTTCACGTCGCGTCTTGCATCCCGGACGTCTGCCGGACATCTGTCCAAACGCACTCCTGGTAGACCCTGTCTAAATAAGGAAATTTTGAAAAAAACTGTCTACTTTATTCTTTTTTTTAAAGCAGTAACCCGTACCAGGGACAGCATCGATAGTTACTTGGCTCGGTAGCTCAATTGGTTGAGCGCCTGCACAGTATCCAAACCTTATACAATTCAAGTTTTTAACCTTATACAATTCTTTAAATACTGTCTACGTAATGAGTCTTCACCTTTACTCACACTAGATGGATGAAGTGACCACCCGGGTGGTGCAGTTCTTGGGACATTGTTTTAGATACCTACAGTAAGCTCACCCAGCACATTACCTTCCTATTAGCTTAGCTTAAAAGACAGTAAGTTCATTACAAACCGTAAGTATTGTGTAGGCTGCCAATAAAACCCAAGGCTCGGAATAGACTGACGTTTATTTCATATGTAGGTAGCGGTGACAACTTATACCTACCTACGTACATATCGATACATAACACTTTCCCCCTCGATAATATGCAAACAAGTCAACAACTTACTCTACAAAACTTAACTACAACCAAAGGCATATCATCGATAATACGAAAGTATCTAAATAGGGAAGTATACCTTATGTATAAAAATAACTTAATATAGATAAGTATTAATAATTAGGTATCTTAGTTATCTTTAGTAAAGACTAAAACTACTTAAAATATAAAGTAAATCTAGTTACGCATCACGCAATCTTTGTTTACATTTTAAAGCAGCGGCCCGCACTGGCCGATCACATTTATAATGATTCCCTGAACCAGATGGTATCGGCGACGATACTGGCAATGGAATCGGTGGCGGTGACGACACTCGACGCGAAGGCGTTAACGGCGAAGATGGCATCGAGCCCGAACCTACGTCATTGCGATCGCACTCGGCATCTAACCACTGATCTGTGCCCAGTAACTCGCCCGTGGCCTGTTCATTTGGAGGAACACACTCTAATTGATCATTGATTGACGGTCCGCTTAAAGAGTACCTTCCTATAGATTTACTACGAGTTTTTGTCAGCAACTGGTCGATATGTCTTTTACTTACTCTTCCATCTGCCGATCTAACTTCGTAACTAACAGGCCCTGTCCGACTCACTACTTTACCCTCCGCCCATTTAGTTGCACCCTTACCGTAGTCACGCATCAGCACTGCGTCTCCAGGCTGTGCTAACCTTAATGGCGGCACCGAGGCTCCCCGACGGTGTTCAGACGCAGTTTGCGCCGCGCGCACTACCTCGCCTGTGTCGGGCCTCAGTAGATCAAGACGGCCCCTCAATCTGCGCCCGAACATTAACTCGGCCGGTGATCGCTGAGTTGTACTGTGCTCCGTATTTCTGTAGGTAAACAAAAACCTACTCAATGCCTCAACATCGGTCACGTTTTCAATGACTGCTTTTTTGAGTACTCTCTTGATAGTACGAACCGCATTTTCAGCAGCACCGTTGCTCGCTGGATGATACGGCGCAACTAAAGTATGCTTTATTCCATTATGATCCATATAACTTTTAAATTCTGCCGAAGAGAAAGGCGGTCCGTTATCTGTCACTATGCGTTTTGGCAACCCAAACCTTGCAAACAAGTTCCTCAAACAAGTTATCACATTTATCGCGGAAGTACTGCCTACTTTTTGCACTTCGATCCATTTAGTATGGGCGTCTATCGTAATCAAATAGTACTTGTTATTAAAAGGCCCTAAAAAATCGAGATTCAGTCTAGCCCACGGCTCAGAAGGCCACGGCCACGAAAACAGCGGCGAAAGCGGCGGATTAGCGCGCTGCGACACACACGCCCCACACTCACGGCTCACTCGCTCAATATCCGTATCGATGGTGTCCCACCACACATAGTTTCTCGAAATTTGCTTCATTTTCACTATCCCTGGGTGACCATCATGGATTTCTTTTAGAATAATTTCACGCAATGACTTTGGAATAACAACTCTGTATCCCCAAATTAAACAGCCGTGATCAATGTGCAAATTTTCTCTGCGATTATAAAATGGTTTTTCCGCTTCTTCAGAGATCTTTGATGGCCACCCAAACTTAACGTAGCCGCTTATCTTGCTCAACAATAAGTCTTTTTCCACTTCCGCTTTCACTTTCTGAAACCCGATTGGAAAAAACTCCTGGGCATAATTGAGATAGCTACACTCATCATCCTCGCTCTTAACTCGACGTTTTGTCGAGTCAAGAGGAAGTCGAGATAAAGCATCTGCAGGGCCGTTCGCTTCTGACCTAACAAACTCAATACTAAAGTTGTACGCGGCCAACTTCACTGCGTAGCGCTGTAAGCGACTTGCAGCCGTCACTGGTATACCTTTGTTTTTACCCAAAATATAGCTCAACGCCTTGTGGTCGCTACGCAACGTAAAGTGCCTACCATAAACATATTGATGGTGCTTTGAAATGCCGAATACGATCGCAAGCGCTTCTTTGTCCAACTGTGAATAGTTGGTTTCCGGTTCCGTTAGCGTCCTGGACGCGCAACACACTGGCCTCTCGCTACCGTCCTCGTATCTCTGTGATAACACCGATCCTACTCCATATTGTGAACTATCAACTGACAGGATTAAGTTCAAACTGGGGTCGTAATGGGCCAGTACCGGGGCACTGCATAACATCTTTTTGACCCTGTCAAATGATTTATTACATTCATCGGTCCAATTCCAGGGAACGTCCTTTTTTAATAAATTATACATTGGTTTAAGTATGTCACCCAGGTTTGTACAAAATCTTGCATAAAAATTAACTAGCCCTAGGAAGCTTTTCACTTGAGTTACATTTATAGGTGGCGGCGCTGACAAAATTGCCTCGACTTTCTTTTGATCCGTATGTAAACCGAATTTATCTATTCTGTACCCTACGTAAGTCACACTTTCTTTAAAAAATTTACATTTTTCAAAATTTATTTTCAAACCGTTTTCTTTTAGCCTACGGAGTACTGCCCGTAAGTTATTCAAGTGTGTTACTTTATCTTTGCCTGTGACACAAATATCGTCAGCAAAAACAGCTGTTGATGGAAGATCGCTCAATGTCTCTTCCATTATTTTTTGAAAGTTCTCTGGTATACACTTTATACCAAAAGGTACCCGTTTGTACACAAACGTACCGCAATGTGTAGTAATAGCAGTGACCGATTGAGATTCTTCTTCTAGCAAACATTGCTGAAACGCGTTTGATAAATCAAGTTTGGTATAATGCGCCCCACCGCCTAACTTGGCAAACAATTCCTCGATCCTCGGCAGCGGGTAATGGAAGTCTTTCAACTTTGAGTTAATCGTGACCTTGTAGTCACCGCAAATGCGTATACCACCGTTAGCTTTGATAACCGGCACTATGGGTGTGCCATAATCCGATCTATCAACTTTGTAAACAACGCCTTCCCGCTGCAGACGGTCGAGTTCGTCCCGGACGCGCTCGCGCAGCGCTAAAGGCAGCGGCCGAGCCTTCACAAACACTGGAGTTTCGTCGTTTAGGAATAATTTTATTTTAGACTTAAACGTGCCTAAACCGCTCGCGAATACTTCCGGAAATTCATTTTTAAGAGAAAGGGCTATCGACTCTTCCTCGGACATTTTGTGACAACTAACCAAATTTAGCTTCAAATGCCTAATCCAGGTACGACCCATTAGTGGAGGACCACCTTTTTCAATAATATACAATCTAAGCAAGCCTGTTTGGTCGTTACATGAAACATTCACCATTATATATCCAATAGATTCGATAACATCGCCTGTATACGACTTAAGTAACAACGACTTATTTTGTATCGGAATATGAGCAAAGTACCTGTCATAAAAGTGTTTTGAAACAGCTGATATTTTACTGCCCGTATCAATTTCGAATTTACAATTCACTGTTTCGACCGTCAGATTAACATAATATGGTTTGTCGTCGGTACTAATTAAATTGTAAAAATGACAATCATCATCATCGGATTGTTCAGAGTCATACATAAAAAACTGACCTTTTTGATCCTTTTTCTTGTCACTGTATCCAATTGAATCCTTGCTGGTGCACATAACTTTTAAATGACCTTTTTCACCACACGAATCGCACGAATAATACTTGTATCGACACTTGCCTTCCGGGTGCGAGCCCTTACCGCACCGGCGACACCCGCGGCCGGCCGGCCTGGCTGCGCCCGCGCTGCCGCCGCCGCCGCCGCCCGCCGGTCGCGCCCGGGCCCCGCTCACTCGATGCAGACCGTCGTCCGCCTGACCGACAACGCTCGCCGCGGGCGCCGTGCTCGGCCCCGCCTGCGATACTGCCGTCGCAGCGTGCTGCTCCGCGGCTTCCAGCGCCAACGCTAGCTCCACCGCGCGTTTGTAATCAACCCTCTTTTCAGCGAACAACCGCGACCTCATCTCCTCACTGCACAATCCTGACACGAATTGATCGCGCAAATTGACTTCGAGAGTGCCAGCGTCGCCTGTGAAATTGCAAGTCTTCGCCGCATGCTTCAAACCTTGCAAGTATGCGCGAACGCTTTCTCCCTGCAATTGTTTTCTCTGCCTGAAAAGATGTCTCTCCGCTATTTCCGACCTCGCCGGTTCCAAATGCTCCTTCAATAATAACACCAATTCGTCGAACGATTTGTCTTCAGGTTGCGCGGGCGCACAAAGATCACACATGAGCGAATAGCAGTCCGCGCCAACACACGTAACCAACATGGCCACCTGCAAGTTTGGTGCGATGGCGTTGAGGGCAATAAATTGCTTTACGCGACGCACATACGCATCCCAGTCTTGCGCACCCACTTCAAACGTTTCAATTCTACCGATCGGCATCTTGAATTGATGATTTCACACGCGTGTAATTAATATTTAACGAGATATTCGCGTCCTGTCGCCAATATTGTGTAGGCTGCCAATAAAACCCAAGGCTCGGAATAGACTGACGTTTATTTCATATGTAGGTAGCGGTGACAACTTATACCTACCTACGTACATATCGATACATAACAGTAAGTATCGGTCATCCGTAATTAATGGCCTTCTCAAAGACGTAAAAATACGGACAAATCAATTTACAAGGCAAGACAGTGCACGAGGTCTTCGATAGCTCTCCAGAATACTAGTGGTTCGCCCCGAACTATGAACTCAGACCCCATATCTCAGCAACCCCTCGACCGATTTGGCTCATGTTCGAACTTAAAAATTCTCTTTGCTTCATTTACCTGCCTATTAAATTTCATGACGATCCCACTAAATTTACTCAAGTTATCGTCGAACGAACATTCATACATACAAACATACATATATACAAACATACAAACGCCGGATTGTTCCAGCAGGCTCGGAGAACTTCGCTCGCTTAGCTCGCTCGTTCAATTATTGGCGCTTGAAGTGGCATTTGAACGCCCCCGCATTCACTCCAAAACTATTTTTAGACCGCGCCTCCAATAATAACGGAGCGCCTTAAGTCACAAATCAAGTTAATCGCCCAAGATGTGGGCCAGACGGATTAAAACAGCATCCCGCCCCCGCAGCGATATTTGGCAAGCGCGCAAGGTCGCACAGTTTTGTGTTTTGTGTCACTGGGTCAACTTGGGGTCACCAGACGCCAGCACCAACTGCGTCTGCGGTCAGACCCATAGCGCGCAATACCTCCTACAGTGCCCAGACTCTCCATTCACGTGCACCATCGAAGACCTGCTGAAAGCGACACCCAGAGCCATAGCGGTCGTGAAGCACTGGCTGCATGCCTTATAATAATTTTGACACTCTCACACGTATAAGAAGAACTTGGGGTAGCCTCACCTCTTTTGAGATAGGTTTGAATATTGTATGAGGTAGTGGCCACGCGTGGTGTCAGAGTTTTTAGCCCGCCCAAGGGCCTCTGACATGTCTTGTGGTAATTTGAGGCTTCCGTAACAAAAACAATCTAATCATTTAGATTTTTTTGTAGGTGTACGAGCAAAATTAACTAAATAACTAAAATTAACAAAAAATAAAAGTGTACCTTTTCTCCATTGAAGTCGTTTTTATTTTTTATTTTATACGTTTGTATTATTTAACCTCACAATACATACATTTAAAGTATCTTGTTGAAAATAAGGGTCAGTAAGTATATCCAGAGTACCTAGTGGCCCTCGTAAGTTTTTTCGCATCGCGGGCTGCGGGTCGCTTGACGCATGAGTATGAGAATTGTTTACGCGTGGAATGGCGAACGGAAAGGTTTTTCGGCACCGTGTTTGTCTAGCCTCAAAGCTTTGTCATAGGAAAATAGTGGATAGTGGATACGCTTTGTGAATATGTCACTTGTTAGTGTTGGGTAATCATTTTTATATACAGCACAGTTAACGAGAGATAGGATCACTGACGCACTTGTGCCACGCGCGAGTATAGCTATCTTAAAATTAGGGTATCTTAGCGTATCGCTGACCGTAGGTATACAGGGTACACAGGGGTATATACAGGGTAATTTTGAAATAGCTTTTTTCCTGAGAAACGTCAACTTCTAAACTTGATTTCCAACAACTTTTGTTGTACGACTTTGGTGAAAGCGCAATTTTATTTTTCTAGTAAATAATATTTTTTATTTTTTTTTTGCATAATTTACGTTCAGGTTAAATACCGCTCGCAACCTATAGATGCTTCTGAACATCCTTATTAAGCGCCTCGTCAGTGTAGGGGTACTAACTTATTCTCCGAGGGAGCATAGGAAATTTTGCTACTAAAATAGCCGTATTTTTACCAAAATTCTCTTAATTTTAGGGACATGCGTAACCAATAATACAAGATCAATGACAAGTAACATTTTGGTCCGTTGCAAAATTTTTGTAGCAGTCTTTGTTATGTGGTGGTAGGTAATTCCACCATAGATTACCTACCCTGATGTTTCCAGCGACAGTTTGCGACGAAATCGTTCTCTGACGAGCCGAGCCACCGCCAAAGTTCGGTACAAAATCCTCATTCAAAAGCAAGCCGCCGCTCTCCGGATACAATCCCACTGTTTGTCCTATTTGTTCTGTTTGTCCGCGAATTGATAAGTAGTGTTCAGCGTTAGCGTCCGACCGGGCGAGGCTCAGCCCCTCGACAAATGTTGCAACTTGCGCATTTACATACCGCCGCAGGACGGTTCACACTTCAATAAGTACAGTTTACTTGCCTCTATATAGCGAGTTAAGTTGTTATTGCGGTTGAACGCCACAGGCTAGTTAAGTAATAAGGTGTCAAATTTAGATAAAGGCCGTTTACACTTCAATAAGTAGGTACAGCAGCGAGTTAAGTTATTTGACCGTTGCAAGTTCATAGTGGTTCAGTTCACGCGGCCAGCGTGTTGGGGACCTTTGGTTCGGACGTGGCCCGGGGCGGGTTATTTAGTTAGGTATTTTGTGTATTTGCCTTTTGTTGTTGTTTTATTACTCTATTGTGTGTGTGTAGTTTGACGAAGGTTCCGGTGGATTTCTTTTATATTTTGACATGTAAATATGTTTTTGAATTAATAAATTATTTTTCCAGTTCATAGTTAAGTTCGTCCACACACGTCGGTAAGCGAGTTAAGTTATGTGGCAGTCACAGGTGGCAGTTCTGCTCGGTGATGGCCAAGCGCTGAAACACTGTTTTCTATAGCTGTTTCACCCAGAGCGAGAAGGGGCGCGGGAAAAGTGAGAGGCAATGCGGCTGTATGAGTCTCCGTGTGTTCGTGTCCTTTCGCGTATTATTGTATTATTGTAATACATTATTGATGTTTCCAAGTTGATGTTCCCAAGGTAGTTCGTCTCCCATAGACAATAGCCCAAAGTAACTCCCTTTTCGGCGCGAAAAACGCATCGCTCTAATTTCCTTCAGGCTATTTTTTTATTATAAAAACTATTTGCAAACCTCCCTGGTATTGGTCAGCCTGTAGTTTAGTAATTAAACCTGAACTACGTTTGTATGGAAAAATGGTGCTATAGCGCCCTCTTACTATGGCGCGCTGGGCAATTTAATTTGCGGGGTTTCGGCGGACGCGCGGGAGGGGACTTTGCACTTGACTAGCCGAAAGGCCGAAAAATAGGTTCGCCTTCTGTGACAATTTACTTAATTAATACCCGACTCGCTTGTGGCGTTCAAACGCAATAACACTCGAAAAGAGCCCTATTGATTTTTATAAGGTTAAAAAATTCGCTCGGACAGGATTTGAACAAGTAGAGCGCCTGCACGGAATGCAAGAGGTTGCGGGTTCAAATCCTGTCATTTTTTAACCTTACAAAAATCTTTATAAAGTTCCCTAGCACAGGTTAGTGCTTTAGAAAATACAAAAAGCCCTTATTAAAATTAACAATCGTTTTTTTTTTGACATTTAAAAACAGTTATTTGTACGGTGGATATTTTAGAGAATACAAGAGCAGGGGTGGCCACTACCTCATACGATTACCTACCTAGCTAATCAGCTGATAAATTGGTATATTCATCACTAATGTAACTACTTAGAAAAGGCTGAACCAACAAACCTTTGTTGGCAAGGCGGGACATGTATCTCTATACGTGATTGGGATACTTAATCCTTTCTCTTTAAGTGATTAGGTGGAGTTACTTACTTTGTTATCGCTTTTTTAGAATAAAGACGCCAATCCCTGCGAAATTACCTGTAACCAAAAACAAAAACATGATTTATAAAATTACACATAGATAGCTGACAGTGAATGAAAAGAGTTTTCCTAAATACCAAGTACCTAGGTACTCGTAGATATGGTTACCTACCATTAAAAAAAACGCAATATACTCGTACTGTTAGGCAAGTCATAAAGCTTTGCTTAAAGCTTTTGACATTCCACATTTACTTATAACAATAAATCTGCATTAGTGTAAGCCCCAATGGTCCAGCAATAATGTCAAAATATTTTGTCTTTTTAGGGTTCCGTACCCAAAGGGTGCCAAACGGGCGTATTACTCTGCCTACGTTGTCTGTCTGTCTTTCCATCGACGCGTCAATCCGTTTGTATGGCGGTACGGAACCGACTCGCACTTGGCCGGTTTTTTAACTCTATTTTCAACCCCCGAAATAAAAGATGTTATAAATTTGACCTCTGTGTGTCTGTCTTTAGCTCTTAAACGGGTGAACCGATCTCGATGCGTTTTTTTTTAATTATTTGAAAGCAGTTTTTTCTAGCGAGTGTTATTTGAACGAGCGAGCGAAGCGAGCGAAGTTCTCCGAGTCTACTGGAACAATCCGGCGTTTGTATGTATGTATGTATGATTGTTCGTTCGACGATGACTTGAGTAAATTTAGTCGGATCGTCATGAAATTTGGTAGGCAGGTAAATGAGGCCAAGAGAATTTTTAAGTTCGAACATGAGCCAAATCGGCCGAGGGGTTGCTGAGATATGGGGTTGTTAAGTTTACATGGGGTCGCGAGTTCATAGTTCGGGGCGAACCACTAGTTAGATATGTTTCATCAAAATCTTTCTAATTTAGTAGTTATGTTTGTTTCGGAAACATACAGTGTACGTTAATATCGTTGCTAAAATGATAAACAAATTCCCCAAGTATGATAAGGCGTAGTCCATTTTCACGCAAAAACTGCGGAATCCTTTTCCGAACTAAAAACCCAGTCCCGCTAACTCGTCGGGATGTAAAGCCTCGGAGAAGCGCAAAGTTTCGAGCCTTTAGCCGAGATTTACCACCGCGCACGATCCTCCGAGATTGAGGTGGCGGCTCGCGCACGCCACTGCACTAGTAGATGGTAGGACACAGACCGCTTGTTGCGAGAGACTTATACAGGGTGTTGTTTTGGTTAGTTACACCCGACTCAAGGACGGCATAGTTTCAGTAACGCTTAAAAATAAAAATAAGTAGTTTTTGTTCTAAAATGTTTTTGATACTCAAATATTTTTCATCTCCCACGCTCGGAAAGTTTGCTTTTACTAGTAACTTACGATCGTGTAAAGGCCGGATTTAAACTATCTGCATTTTTGTGCGCTTCGAAATTTGAACGCGACGCCGGGACCTTCCTCCTTCCTCCTTTTGTTTAAAAAGAAAAAAAAACTGGCCGTTTAAGTACGAGGGGAGGTCCAAAAGTTCACGGAATGAAAGGGTTGCTTTCATTCCGTGAACTTTTGGACCTCGTAGATGCCAAATCCCGACGGAAAAAAGAATAGAACATTCAGAAATGCGGTTTCTTCTTATAGGCTTTTCAATATTTTGTACACAAAAAAAATCATTTTCTCGTTTCTGTGAGATGAAAAGTTTTGTGTATCGCACGAATGCAATATTATTTGCGTCTCGTGCTTCTGAATACCTCGCTACGCTCAGGTTTCTTTTTTTGAAACTTTGAAATTTTAGAAACCTTCGCTAGCTCGGTTTTCAATACAAGCACTCGCCGCAAACAATAATTTTGCATTCTTGCATAACAAATAACTATTGTTCAATTTCTATAATAACCGCGACGTCCGGCCTTCTCTAAGCGCGCGCGCGATGTGGCGCCCAGTGGCGTAACTAGGGTGGGGCAGGTAGGGCACGTGCCCTGGGCGCCATTTCAGGGGGGGCGCAAAACCGCAACTCGTAAATTCAAATTTTCGTGCACACTGCGTTCCTCCTATTTACGAAGTCTGGTAATTTGGATGGCGTAAATAAAATCGCTTAAATTTCGGGGACGCTGCACGCGCGTTTGTATTGAAAATAGATCTCGTCCAGGGATAGTTATTTGCCCCATATCGCGGCTTACAAAATGGGTAAAATCGGTAAATTCTCGGGCGCGCTACGCGCGCATTTAAGGCTGATTGCTTGTGATTTTTTTTTATAACCAGAAACAGGATTTACGTCCTGCACTGCCACTGAAAAAATATATACGAAGGGGCCCTATTACGATGCTTGCCCTAGGCGCCATTTACCCACGGTACGCCACTGGTGGCGCCCGATATTCCGAGTGTGCCGCAAGCAATAGTAATTATACTTGCGGAAGGAGTAAGGAAGGCCACAAATTAATGATTTTTGGGTACTTTTCAAAATTTTTAAAATCTTTTTTATGCTTCCGTAACTCCGTGCTTCCGTTTGTGTTTGTTAATTGTGTGTTCTGTTGGTGTGCCAAATAAACTAAAATTTAAATTTAAACTCTAAAGGGTAAAAAAACCATTATAGGATCACTCGTGCGTCTGCCTCAGCCTGTCTGTGGCTCGTAGCTCTTTAACGGGTGAACCGATTTAGATGAGTTTTTTTTTTATTTAAAAGCAGGTTTTCTAGCGAGTGTTTTTAGATATGTTTTATCAAAATCGGCTTAACCGTTTATGAGATATGCTAATTTGAAGCTAAAATGTCGGGGTATATTTTTTTTTATTTAGTGTTATGGTTCAATTTAATTAAATTTAAACAACGCCATGACGTCATAATATATCAACGCCATACAAAGCCGCAGGGGCGACCCAAAACCATAACTAAGTTAATTAAATTAAAATATATGAAATCCTACAAAGGAAACCATTTGTGGGTCAAGTTTCGTGTACGGTTACCGAATTTTAACGTGGACGTGTGTAGGACCTTTATGTTAAGCAAGAAAAGAGTTCAATAGCTATTTTACTTTTCAATATGATTCAAGGTTCATTAATAAAGTGAGGTTCCTAACAACGATAAAATGGTGAGAAAGGATGAGTTAAAAATGGATATAGCGAGTTGTCTCTTCAGAAGGTGACACTTGATGCTGTATAAATCATCTCATTACGTAGTTTTTTTATATTATTTATTTAAGCAAAAACATATTATTTACAAAAAGTTACAAAATACGCCAAACTGTAGTAACAGTAGTTTGTTGGCGAAGCGCTCTTACAATTTTTTTATTAATAGTTTAACTATTTTACGGGCTTAATTAACTTAATTAACATATCGAGATGCAAAGGCCTTAGATTAACTTGTGTTATTCTAATGACCTAGCTATCTAGTGTAAGTGAAGGTGCCACTGGACGCTGCAACGTAGATTGAAAAGGCCTCAGCTCTTTGCTATTTCTGCAGTCTGTACCAACCAACAGGCCGCAGTCCTATAAGTACCTTTAGATGTCAGAGCTCTGATAAGAGTCCACCCTTTGTATCAGTTACACAAGGCCCGTATAATGTAAATGCTGCGGAGAGGTTATCGGACCGGCGCGGCAGTAAAGGTAATGTTTCCGACTGAAAAATAAGGTAATAACGCCGGAATAAAAAATAAAATGAAGTATATTTTTAATTAAATTCCAAACGTCGACCACCAGAGAAAAAATGGCAAAACGATAGTTTTGTTTAAAAAAACATTAATGAATGTACCGTCCCGACAGAATTTTTTGACCTTCCAAGTATTCAATCTTGTAAGTAAGTAATTATTTACCAGAACCGGCCATCATGGTACCCCAGCAGTCGCATTTCTCTCAAATTCCGTCTAATCATTTGTTTATTTCTTTCCGGGCCTCTCCCGGGAGTTGTTTTGAAATCCGAGATGTTTTCGGCTATTATTATTTTACTGTATTTCCGTTATGGGAACAAAATAAAACAGAAGTTCTTTCCTTTTCACAATATTTTCTTGCGTATCTCAACCATAACCTTAGGGCTCATACAGACGAGCGGCACGTGCCAACTTACTGCAGTTGTCGGCAGTCGACGGCAGCCGTCGACGCTTGCAGTTGGCACGTGCCGTTCGTATGTATGAGCCCTTACTCTCATGGCTCTTGTGTCCGATCCTAATGCACAAATATGACAGGGTTTAACCTACCTCGAAAATACTGGACTCAAATACAGATCTTCGAATGAGAACCGAAACTAGTGGGCACCAATTAAAATAAATAAAACTATATAAAAAAATTGGACATCGTGAGGAAACCCGAGTTTATGAGGCATACACCCTCAACGTGAAAATCGACCATCCGCATTGAGCACGCGGCTCGAACTTTCTATCTGAGAGAATTTAAGGCCTTTGCCTAGTGGGACATGTAAAATTGTACAGGCTACATCTTACATACAATTAAATACAGTACGATTTGTTTACGCCAAAACCTTTCATTTTATGATTACGATTTCTGTTGGTAAACTCTCTGTGTCACTCGACAATGATTGCTCCGACTCTTCCCGGTTATTATTATTATTGTTATTGAGAAATGTTTCCGCCATCTTTACAGATATTAAAAGTAAGTTTCCGGCAGATGTCAATGTATAGATAATGCGCGCGGGATGAGAATGGGATGCGACCTTTTGGAGCTGAGACGCGCGCGGTACGCAAACTCGCGTCGATGCAACATTGTCAAAGTAAAATAAAGTATGTTTTCAATTGACTTTGACAAGGTTGCATCCCATTATCATACTGATGAATATAATCCGTGCGATGAGAATGGGATGGAACCTTGTCGAAGTCAATCGAAAATATACTTTATCTAACTTTGACAAGGTTGCTTCGACGCGAGTTTGCTTACCGCGCGCGTCTCAGTTCCAAAAGTTCGCATCCCATTCTCATCTTACTTACTTTTACGCACAGTAGAGTGAATTTTACGCACACGTTCAGTAGAGGCAATATAGTTTGTCGCCCATAGAAACGAGATGGTTGAAAATGCAGGGCAATTTTTTAATAGCTTTATTCCTGAAACAAGGAAAAAAATGTGCTTTCACCAAAATCGTAGAACAGAAGTTGTTTGAAATCACATTTACCTAGATGTTGACGTGCTTTAGGAATAAAGCTATTTAAAAGTGCATAATAATATCCACTCACCCTAGATTTCTCAATTAGTTTCAGATAATTAAAGGCACTTTTCTACTTTGTTAAGCCCACAAGCTAACAAGTTTGCGCCGAAAGTTACTTTCAACCAAACTTCCGTAGGTAACCAATTAACAACTGCCTAAACTGACCAATTGCGGCGGTGCCCGGTTTAGTAAAAGCTGGAACCAATAACTACACCTTGATTACGAATCTTGCAGCTAGTAAGCACTTCATATCTTCAACAAAAAATATATATCTTCTTTTTGTATGGTTTTTTGCTACAAACATGCCGTCCAATAAGAATCCTTAGGCCTAACTAGCAGATCCTAGAACCTACGAATAAATCCTGCAAAAGAAAAAAACTACCACTTTTGACTTGTGCGGCTTTTTATCAGCTACTTCGCGTCGCGAAAAGGCAAGATGTGGAGCTGACCACCAACCTTCGCGGAGTCGGAGATGCACCCTTAGAAGAAGAAAATTCATTATGCTTCCTTGTTAACCCCCGAACCAAACAGAGGAGTGTTATAAGTTTGACCGCTATGTGTGTGTCTTTCTGTCTGTGGGTTTGAGTATCTGTCTGTTTGTGGCACCGTCCTGTTATCTCAAAGGGGTAAATCGATTTGGATGCGGTTTTTTTTTATTTCAAAGCTGGTTTTCTAGCGAGTGTTCTTAGACATGTTGTATCACAATCGGTTCAACCGTTTATGAGGCTTGCTAATTTGAAGCTAAACAGTCGGAGGTGTTTAAAAAAATTGTTATTATTAACTGAAACCTGTTCCATCCACCCAAACTTTTCCAGACCCAACACAACCGTTTCCTTCCCACGTACTCCGCAATGCTCTACATACGTTCAATTGTTCCCACACTCATAAATAACGCGCTCCGAGCTCCACAATTAGGGGAGTACCCGAATCAAGCGCAAACTGATATTAACGGGCTACTACAGCTCTTACGCAAGCTGGTTTAATTTATATACCGATATTGTATTAATTTTGCGCGAAATATTAGGTAATATTATTGCAAGGTATGAAACTTTGTGTTGGTAAGGTAAACTTCGTGCAAAACTTTGCATAGGAAAATATTTATTTTTGTTTAACTGATTCGAAACTTAGTTAACTTAACTTAGTAAATTTGGATACATCTTTTTATTTTCTGACTGACGACGATAGTGGGGGGAAAATAGAGCTGCATTTTTTTAACTTGCATCATCGCGGACGAAGTCTCGGGCAAAACTTAGTAGATCATAAGTTACTTTTCTTTTAAAATCTGAAGACACGATTGACGCCAAAATCAATCAAATCAGATTTTCGATTGGCAACATCGGGCGCGGTCAGTCTATAGATGGGTGACCGACCGCTAGTGGCAATCATAACATATCTGAGCGCTTCCGTGCTTCGGAACGAGTGGCCTAAAAACTCGGCCACCACTTCCTACGATTATCTACCATCTTTCTACCTAGGCTGATACAGAATATTTTGTCACAATAGGTACGGTCGGCCACAATCTCAGATACCCCATGGCAGTTCTTATCGCGCGCGGCATAAGGGCGCCAATCGAACAAAAAGGGGTATCTGAGACTGTGGCCGTCTGTACTAAGGCGGACTTCCGTCAGTCAGGGTTAGCCAACTAACTCCGAGTTAATTTTACATTTCCATACAATTAATTGGCGTTAACTCAGAGTTAAGGCCCAAACCTAGGCACATCATATCTTCATATAAACAAAATCATATAGTTAAGCCTCGCGTTGAGTACCTGACGTTTCGTTTTAAGCAAAAAAGGCATCCAAAAAGAAGATATGTTTTTTTTTTCCATTGGCGGCGCTAGTTGTGCCTAGGTTATCAGTTATCACCTCAACTAGCTAACCCTGGTTGACACAAGTGGACCTTAGACGCACAGGTCACTTTACAAGCTTTCCTGACACATTTTTCCCTAATGTGTCTCTGTCAGCTTTATGAAAGAGCGGTCGTTCTAAGCACGCCGTTGATGTAGGTCGCCCCGTCTGTGAAGGTACACAGAGTAGAGTCCGGTGAGCATGTAAATATCATTACTGCGAACAACACAGCGCAATGGTCCCTAACGTAATGGTCTTTAGACCCGCGGCACACCAAGCATTGGGTTTATGAGTTCGAAGAATAAAATATCTTTAACAAATAACTATTGATGGGGCAAAGCCCAAATAGAGGGTTAGTACAGGTTGTAGTTGGTGGACGGTGGTGGCTGAAGAAATAGATTTCGAGAGAAGTAGGTTGATCAGAGAAGCTACCACGAGTGCTTGAAGAATTGCTGGATTTTTAGCTCCTTGTTTATTAACTTTACTTACTGCCACTGCCAAAGTTTAGAATCCTTTGCAGGCCTCGCGGTCGCCAGACGAGAGAGACGAGAACCGGACTTAATTTTTTTACAAAAAGTATTTCAATTATGCAATAGTACATTACTGCCGCGATCTGTAATGAGTGCGTTTCTGGCGCGCTTTTGATGGCCGACAGAGCGCAGCGTAGCGCAGCTCAAGGATCTCACAGTGCGGTCAGTATTGCAGCCCTTGATGGACAAGCTGGAATGAAGGCCGAGACCGAAGGTCGAGGCCTTTATAGCGCGGCCAGCAAGGGCTGCAATGATGACCAAACTTGAGGGCCGAGAGCGTAGCTAAGCTAAGCTTGAGGCCATCATAGCGTGGCCAGAAGCGCACTCATTGCAGACCAAGGCTTGTATAGTGCTTTACTCAAACAATGCGAGTAATTTAAATAGAACCAGCTTACCTTAGTCTTAGTTTACTTTTTGTTGATTTTCCATTCCGCAAACTTTTCGTAGATAAACTTGTATTTTTCCTTTGACTTCGGTGGCAATAGGTACCTTTAAATATCTTATTTCGCTTGTTGTTAAACACATTGACTCGGAGAATTCGTTGCTTGAAGAGTTCACTTTTATTTACAACAAAAACAGCACGCACAGAAAAAATCACTTCGAACTACGCGCGAAGCCGCGAAAACAATATGGCCGCGCTTTTTTTTCTATGCAATTTGTAGACTGCCAGCACCCAAACAGCCAAATTCTAAATAAATACTTTTTGTGCCAGACTTTTGAGTTCTATTTATGAAACAAAACTCGACATTAATGGATTTTCATAAAACTTTTCTGGCGCCTAATCAAAGTAGCCCGCAAGTCCTCCTTTGCTCAAAGAAGGTTGTCGAATTAATGACCACATTACGAGCTTTTTTGAGTAAAAGATATTATGTGATCTCAGACACCAATGCAATGAATAACTTATTTACATCTTAAAATATGGGCACTGTAACTCTAAGGTGGGTGCGATTGTGTTTTAAACCTGGTTACGTTATTGAAGTACCTAATAGGAAGAAATAAATAAAAGCCTCCAAGGAAAAAATCCAAGATGATTGCCAACCACCGATTGGAGACGCGATACAAGAAGTTCAAAATAAGTGCGAAAAAAACATATGTAGCAAAAGGGTTAAACAGGGGCATTGAAAATGGGCCGTGGTTGTCATAATAGAGTCACGTTCGCTTTGCGATTAGAGAAAAATAAAAAGTACACCGTTCACAAGGAGACAGGTTCACTTTCTGTTTGCGTCACGCGTCTCGGCCGTGCGTGGATTGAATTTGAAAAGCTCCAGTCTTCAACTTCAGCTTCTTATTATTTTATGTTGAACTGAAATCTTAGAAGATATCGCAGGTAAAGATAAAGATTGATTAAGTATTTACGTCAGGTAAGAGTTAAATTACGCTTTATAAAAAAATAAATATTCTAAAAAATAAGTCTCTAAAGTGATGTCCATGACCGAATGTTGACCTTGGGAAATAAGAAGGTCAGTCAGCAGACCGTCTGTCAGATGGTTCAGTGACATAGTCCTCTTCTTTGCCTTTGCCTTATCCCATTATTTGGGGTCGGCTTTCCTCGTTCTCTTGCTCCAGGTTTTTCTGTCCTGGGTTGTCGTTTCGCTCAGTTGGGCTCGCTCCAAGTCCTTTGCGACCGTGGACCACCAGGTGGCTAGCGGACGTCCTCTGCCCCTCCGGATGTCTGGGATTTGTAAGGCGCGTTTGACAACATAATTGTCGTCTCTCCTCATGACATGGCCGTACCACCGTAGCCGATTTTCCGTAAGCTTTTCCGTGATGGGTGCCACCTTGAAACTGCCTCTTATGTGTTCGTTCCTTACTTTGTTGAATCTAGTTACACCACCGGACCATCGCAGCATGTTCATTTCCCACACATTCAGTGACATAGTCCGAACAGCCAAAAAACTATTCTATCCATCTATCTAAGTAGTCAAGTGGCGTGACGATGAAAAGGCGTAGGTGCTCGTATTGACTTGTCTTTCCTGTGTGCGAGGTACACTAAGCTGTCTAGATGGTATAGGTGCTGGGCAGGCATAGTCCATCTAAAACAATGTCGCAGGCACTGCAGCCATCTAGTGTGAGTGAAGGTGCCACTGGACGCTGTATAAATCATCTCATAATGTAGATGCAAAGGCCTTAGTTTAGTAGGTGCTAAGAAAGCCTACTCCATCTAAAACAATGTCCCAGTCTCTGCAGCCATCTAGTGTGAGTGAAGGTGCCACTGGACGATGCTGTATAAATCATCTCATTATGTAGAAGTAAGGGCCTTAGTTGGGCTGATTATAATGATAAATCGTTTAAAATGATAACTACATCGAACAGGCTATATTTTAAGTCACACGATGGATCTTAAGTGACTAGAAAGGCATTAAATAAAATCTCGGTGTACCACGAGCCCAAGGGGCCATTGGAGACTTTAAAAGAATGTGCTCAGTTTAAACGAGTACCCTTTTTTGTTCGAAACGCCCGCGGCCTAATCTACGGGTAAATTAGTTGACTCGGGTCTTCCCCGCATTACGACGGTGGGAAACAAACACACAGTGGCACGGACCAGGCATAATAACAGAGAAACACCCGGTTTCTGCAACGCTAAAACCGCTTTTTTAGGGTACCGGACCTCAAAAGGAAAAACGGAACCCTTATATTATAGGATCACTTTGTTTTCCGTCTGTCTGTCTGTCAAGACCTTTTTCCCAAGAATAAGTTGTATCTATCAGGTTGAATTTTATATCAAAATACTGAAGTTTGTAGCCCCTTGGAGCCTAAAATAAAATCAAGCTTCTAAGTTAACGGAATCAAAAGATACGACAAATAATGGGGTTGCTATACAAGAAATGGGGGGTTGAAAAACTACCTATACATACAAAAGAAGAATAAAAATAGCGACTATTGATGAATAAAAGTAGGTAATCCGTTTTAATACAAAATAAGAACTTGATTGGGGTGAATAGAAACACTAAAGGAGTGAAAAGGAACGAGAAAAGGTTAAAGACGCTTCTGTACGCTTAGGTTATGAAATTTCTTGTAAATATGTGGTTTACAGTTAACTCAAACTCAAAGAAGCGCTCACAGACTTGTTGGATTAGCCATTCAGGACTAGTAACATCGGGTGCAGTCAGTCTATAGATAAAATAAGATAAAGATAAAGATAAATTTATTTATCATTCCTCAAGGTAAGTGACCGCTAGTGGCAATAATATCTGAGCGCTTTTGTGCTTCGGAAGGCACGTTAAACCGTTGGTCCGCTAGAAATTAGAAAAAATATTCAAAACATCTCACCTCACAATCTCTCACAATCAAGACGAATCAAATGACACCTCGCAAGTGAAACTCCAACAAGCCGTTTAGGCTACAGAGCATGCCAAAGAAATGTACATACACCCTAACACACATACAACATACATACACACTCGAAAAATATTACCCTCCCTCTGGGTCAGTCGGGTAAAAACTATTATTTTATTTTAGGTCTCCGTCAAGTATTTCGCTTTCCAAAAGGCGGATCCCTTTCACCAAAAAAGATTGAGAACCGCTGCCCTACGGTATCAAAAACCTAATTTTGGAAGCTACCGATTTTTTTTTGTCCAGCTTCTCTATCTAAAAGTATAATCTATATAACTAGTATGTAAGGCCTCTCTACAAAATGCAACAACAATGTTACGCGCGACCATGTCAGCAATTTTTATCTAAAGCAAAGCATTCCCGAGAGCAAAGGCATTGTTGTAAAGTATAGGTACAAAGCTTTGTTTCTGCGACTGAATTTCATGACGAATACTTTGTAAAGTAAAGTTATTCGGTGCGCACGAGATGGAAAATGGTACAGAAGCGTTGACCAAATAAAGAATGACTTATTTCACTCCGGGCCACCTAAGTTATCGTTGACTATTATCACCTCGGAATCAAATATCACTGGATGAACTGACTTTCAGATTGAAAAATTAATTTTGATATCACATGGGTGAACAAACGTGGTTCGAATATACAGAAAGAATTACAAAAATACAAGTAATTTTTTTCTCGGATTAAAATATCAACTCGTTCGTGCAGCTGGCTATAAATTGTTGCCCGGGAGAGATCGCTTTAAGCTATAAGGCCGCCAATGGTATGCTTACTGTTTAAAGAATTTCCCTTGTAAATAATTTAAAGTGTGCAATAGAGTTATCTATCTATCTTATTTCAGAAAATAGTGATTAATTATTCAAATAATTCTTCATGGGTAAGCGTTGTTTACATTGATAAATAGAGAGATGTACCTTTGTACAAAACAAAAAAAAACAGATGTACTTTTTGTTGCTAGAGCCCTAGCAATCTCGTTAAAAAGCAATACTTACGCTTTTTTAACTAAGCACGTTTTTATTTTGCAAGTTTCTGTTGATTCTTTATTCTACCAACCAGGAGTCCCAGTACTTTCGAGAGGCGTTGAATTTCTTTTGTTCACAAATGCATTTACTTGGAAGTGTTTGTGGGCGCTGAGCTGTTCTGAAAGTATAATTTTAATCCTGCAAATGAATTCGGGGTTAACAGTCGAAACATATTTGTCCTTTGAAATGACGTTTTTGATGCGGATTAAAAATAAACATTCGTTTTCACATATTAGAGCCAAAGACATTAACCACATGAAGGAAAACCTATTAAGTAGTTTTTGTTCTTGATCTCATATGAGAGGGTCAATAGTACTCGTACCTATAAACCTTTTTTTTTTTTAGATGTCCTGTAGGATGTCTCACTGCTGGGCAAAGGCAACAAGGTTTTTACCCCCTGAGCAACTTCTAACTACTTCGGCAGATATTGTCTAGAATTCTACATCGTCTCGCCATCGTCGTTTTGGGTGACCTCGGCTGCGGTGACCGCTACATGATACCCGCTCGGTGGTGAGTTTCGCCCACCTATCTGGTTGCATGCATTAATTTAGGCAGGAGTATCACGCTTAGGCTTGAGTATCACGCTTAGGTACTCCAAAAAACATAATGAGGAATCCCGCGTTGCAGCGTTAATAAATGATACCGATGAGACCAAATTTCTAGGACTAACTATAGATAAAAAACTCGAGTGGAAAACCCATATCAAAAACATGTGCAACAAATTAAGCAAGTATGCATACGCGCTATCTCATTTACCCAAAGTTGCAAGCAAACATGCATTATTAACAGCTTATCATGGATACGTCACCTCAACTTTAAGATACGGCATTACATTCTGGGGTAATTCTACAGACAGGGAGACTATTTTTAAAGCACAAAGATGCGTACGATCCATCTGCAACTTACGCCAAACAGACAGTTGTGAAAGTTACTTCAAAGATTTAAAAATTCTTACTTTTCCTTGTCTTTACATATACGAAGTAGCAGTGTTTGTTAGGAGCAACCCCCATCTTTTCGAAAAACCGAGAAGCGCACGTAAACAAAACACAATCAAAGCGTTGCCTGGCACAACAGATTTATTTGCCAAAAGCATATTTGGAATGGCATCAAAAATTTTTTACAAATTACCGGAGAGTATACGAAATGTCGACAATTTATACAGTTTTAAACGCAATCTTTTCAATTTCTTACTAGAAAAAAACTATTATAAGGTGACGGCGTTCCTACTATGTTGTTATCGGGCGTTAAACACATGTCACAGGCACTGCAGCAGCCAAATGGTCACTTCACTCATCTAGTGTGAGTGGAGATAATTATGCTATGAGACTTTATTGTTTCAAATGCAAACGCCTAAGCTTATATAACCCTTATTATATAGGTACATGTCTCAGATTATTCTTACACGAATTGTGAGTATGTGTTTTGTCTGACTGGCTTGACCTGACCTGTCTTTCCTGTGGGTTAGGCCGACTAAAGCTGTCTGGATGGTATAGGTGCTGGGCAAGCCTAATCCATCAAAACAATGTCCAGGCACTGCAGCGCCGAGTGGTCTCTTCACCCATCTAGTGTGAATGAAGGTGCCACTGGACGCTGTATAAATCATCTCATTACGTAGAAGCAAAGGCCTTAGTTCTTTTTTTGACTGGCTTGACAGTCCTACCCTTTGCCCTGAACGGAGCGTTCCTCCAGTGGCATTGTCCTTCACCTCCCTCCCCCCTCCGACCCACCTCCCTCCCCTCCCCCTCCGACGTACAATGCAAGCCTAGCTAATAGCCCGCGGCACTATAAACACAACCTGAATGGAGCCTTCTACTAGGACTGCATAGAAAGTTCACTCCGTTTTGGGATCAACATTTTCACTTCTGAAAAGGACTGAATTTTTGTATTGAAATATGTGTTATCTTAATTAAGTAAGACTAAAACTGTGGTGGTAGAAAACTGGACTCGGAAGCGAGAAAGCCAGGCTCGATTCCCGGCGCAGGCATGTATCTATGACTGTTTTCTTTTCTACGTACATTTATTTGTGAATTTGAAGTAACAAAACTACTCGCAACTGTGAAGGAAAACATAGCCTACTTCTACTTCAAAGAAGTTATGCGTTTTCCGACGTCTGTCACTTTTGTGATACTCAGGCAGCAGTAATTTTCTAGCAGTAGAGTGAAGACTCAGGCAGTGGGGACTCTCATAAACGCGCTATGAATGGGAGGTAATATTAATGCGCGTTTTCTTGCCGGAATTTGCCGGAATTAGCCGCAGGGCTTGTGGGTTTTCTGGATTTCTTTTGAATTCAGAGCCGTGCCATTTCGCTAAGTCTGGTAGGTTTTATTCCACATTGATGCACGCAAGAAAAAGAGCATAGTGAGTGATGTTTCGGGGTCATTTACGTCAGAGAAATTATTACCTAATTTTGGTGGCACGTTTTATTTATGGTTTTTAGCTAAGTTGATGTTCGGGTAGTAATCAACACGTAACGTACTGCAGTAGGAACATATTTTTTTCTGAAAAACCACAAATGAAAAGTGCAACCAAAATTAGGTAATAATTTCTGTAATGAAAACGACCCACTACTTATTTTTTTTATTAGTATTTGTGGATTTCGTACGAGATTTCGTGCCTAAATAAAAGTTTTTTCAACGATATTTTATTGATTAACCCTCGACGCAAAAAGAGGTGTGTTATAAGTTTGACTTCTATGTCTGTGTATGTGTGTTTCTGTCTGTGTGTCTATCTGTGGCACCATAGCCACACCATAGCTCTTAAACAGGTGAACTGATAATGTGGATGCGTTTTTTTTAAATCAAATTCGGTTTAGTTTATGAGATATTATAATTTGAAATTAAAATTTTGCATATTTAGTTTATTTTTTTTGTTTATAATGTTGTTTTTAGGTTAATTTTAGTTTTAATTTAGCTTTTAGTTTCATATTAAAATTACAATTAAAATGTTTTATAATAAATAAAGAATTCAACGAAATAAAAAAACTGCAGTTGGTCAGCAAGTTAAAAGACCGCCAACAGACCCGAAAGCCACTCATACTAGACACCAAAACAAAGTACTTTTTCGATGAATTATTACTGGGAAATGATTTTGGTTTTTTAGGTTATAATTTTGAAAAATATTTTATCACGCAATGGACGTGTAACGCACAGAAGTCATATTGCGCAAGCGTAGGTATAAGTTTAAGTTACTTAAGCTTGAAGTGCCGATGTTTAGAATACATTGCGGGTTGCAATTTTAAAGTCGTTTTTTGTAACAAATATTCATAATTTTGATATTGCTTCTGAATACATTACTGCAAAAAAAAGTTTTCAAAAGTCCGACTTTGAACCTCATTATCTCGGAAACCGTTGATTTCCCAGGCATAGTTCCTTGGGCAAAAATGTTCATTATGATGAGGACTATACGTGGTTTCCCGCTTTGTTGGCGGTCTTTTAACACCCGGTATATTGGGATCTAAATAATAATTAAATTATTGTGAGTTTGTGGATGCAATACAGCTATATAAAGGGTGGTATTCTAGAACGCTACTTAAACTCAGTTTAAACAGAGTTCAGACCGTCGATAAAGCAGTGCATGTTTTTATACAACGTGTTACAAAACATCCTAACTCTTTTTACAGGGTGTAACCTACTGGTCAAGAGAATGTCAAATCTGTAAAAAAAGTTGAAAAAAACAATTTTTATTTTATAACCTCAAAATTGAAAAATGTTCATAACTTTTTTGTTTTTTTTATTAGCTTAAATTTAAAAATATGTTTGTTCGTGTAGGTGCATTTATATAGCTTTGAGTTGTTAAAACATTGTGAAAGTCAATGAAAACAATATTTAAAAAATACTTTTCTCCCGCCACATCGTTCATATTTTATTAATTTAAAAATTAACGGAACGTCATAGAGATAAAAAAAAAATTAAGGTTGTGATCCCTATCACCGGGTGCTATTACCCTGTAAAAAGAGTTAGGTACTTTTGTAACACCTTGTATGAAGGGAGGGATATTCAAATCAAAACATGCACTGTTTTATCGACAGTCAATTTGCAATCACAACACTAAACTCTACTTAAACTGAGTTTAAACAAAGTTCAAGTCGCGTTCTAGTTTGAACTCAGTTTAAACAGAGTTTAAGTAGCGTTCTAGTTTAAACTGAGTTTAAGTATCGTTCTAGAATACCACCCTAAGTCCTGTACATTGTTTTGTTCCTTAGCTGGAGCAATGTATCACATTTTTACTGACGTTTTAAGCACAATGGCCATGTTCCATGGTTTTACTTTAAATAAATTATCGTGCCGGCACAAATGCAATTTCGCATAAAGCCATTTCAACATTTCATTTCCCTCGCAACTAAACTGCTTACGTAAAATATTAAACGAAAGAAAAAGTCCGTAACAGCAAACAGGATCCGATCCTCTTACAATTGAATCCTGCCATCGGGTGAGGTCTCGCCTTGGCAATCCGATCAGGCGACATTGCACCCTGGCGGCTTGCAATAAGATGCAAATTCGTTCACCGCCTTCGCCGTTGGCTGCCGCGAAGAATAGAATAATGTTTTACAGATGGCTATCACCGTTTGATTGGGATTGTTATTTTTATGTAAATGCAGCCGCTTGCTTTTAAAATGTAAAAGTAATGGTAAAAGTAATAGTAATGGTGCAAATATAATAATGATGATGATAAATGACATACACAC
This sequence comes from Zelleria hepariella, assembly GCA_949319315.1. NCBI lineage: Eukaryota > Metazoa > Arthropoda > Insecta > Lepidoptera > Yponomeutidae > Zelleria > Zelleria hepariella. Next base: position 11,175,151 of record OX439378.1, read on the forward strand.
ACATACACACCCTCACACACACCTCATACACCTCAACGGCTGGAAAGCAGCAAGAAGATTGGCGGGAAGGTTGTCGTGATAAAGAAGAGGCTTACGAGGAGGGTACCCTAGCCACTAGCACCACTAGAAACAAACGGCCACACGTTTTTGGCGTTTTTAGTTAAAAAACTTGTGCCGGATTTATTCCTAGGTTCTAGGATCTGTAATCTAGACCTCACGTCCTAAATAGTTAAATCCAGAGCCTACGGCTGCCAACATAGAATAGCAAAAGTGAACTCTATAAAGTAAAGTGTGAAGGTCTATTATTGAGATGGCTTAGTACGGAGTGGTATTTCTGATCGCAGCTATTTTCGGCCTCTGATTTGATAGAGATCTCTCGATGGCAACTTTGCTTCTCACATTTTTATTCCAAGTGAGAAATGGATTGAATTTAGTTGAATTTCCTATGGACTGATTGTCACGTATTTCAGACCTTTTACACGGCAATATTTAGTTCATATTTTAAACTTTATATGTGTCGCAGGGATATTGTCAAACCAGTGATATTATAATTACCCTAGTGAAATAACAATTACCCAGATTATCGTCAATCGCCTCCATTACTTACAATTTCGCGGACTTATTTTAGTGTTATTGTAATTTCACGAGAACGCTGTAGTGATTTTATAATAACCCTAGGTATATTATGAATCAAGTTTGTAGTGGGGGACTTCGTGCGTTTTGATTGGTCAACTCTTCTTTAACCGCCATTTGCTTAGGAATTCAACATAGAGCTAAGAAAATATTACAGTGACCAGACTGATAAAACAAAAAATCTGCCGAATGCTAGTCGGACTCGCGCACTGAGGGTTCCGTACCGCCATACAATTAAAAATATATGGTTGTGTGTACGCTCATGCATAAGTCCGACTCGCACTTGGCTGTTTTTTATTATTTGTTGTTAAATTATAAAGCTCTAGATCTACACCAAGTTTGACGCTTGTAGTATTACCATTTTTGTGATAGAGCATAAAGTATAAAATCACCTCTTATTTTGTTATTAATATCTCATTTGTAGTGTCCCACATGAAAAATATTCTGTCATAATGTCAACTGGCTACCTATTACGGTACCAAAGATAATGATAGGAAATACAGACAGAGAGTTCGGGTACGGAACCCTAAAAACCAATCTAACTTATTGTGAGTTGCATTAAGATAAAACTGCGATATTAGACATCCTTGCAATAAAGCTTGTGATTTCCAGAAACCTGTCTATTATTTTGTAATTCTATGATTTCAAAATTGTCAATTTGAAAACGGACCAATCATCGACCGTCTGACAATCTAACGGCAGTGAAATTGTCAACTTATTGCTGCCTTGCAATATCACTGCGTGAGTCTAGTGAAATTATAATTTCACTGAAATAGGCCCGTGATATTGTGAGAAATGGTGACGGTTGACAATAAACCGGGTAATTGTAATTTCACTAGGGTAATTATAATATCACTGGTTTGACAATATCCCTGCGACATATGCATCAACAAAACAAAAAACCGGCCAAGTGTGAGTTGGACTCGCGCACAAAGGGTTTCGTGCCATTATCTACAAAAAAGGGCAAAAAAAATCACGTTTGTTGTATGGGAGCCCCTCAAATATGTATTTTATTCTATTTTTTATAATAAATGTAATTCGAGTACTTACCAAACTAACCGCGATTCGAGTCGATTTGAACCAAAATTATATCGGAGAGTTGGCAAAAACATCTGCATGAGCTGATCCGCATCGCTTGGCACTCAACGAAGTTGTCTTTTCGCCACCTACATACGGCCTTTGCATCTACGTAACCTTCACTCACACTAGGTGGGTGAAATGATTCTAGGTTTAGTTGGCTCCGCGCGTATTGATACTCCATCTAAAACAAAGTCGTATGGTCTACTCGATCTAAAACAAAGTATGGTCAGTATTGAGGGAACTACACTGGATGGATTGAAAAATAAGATATTACTCATCATATTATTATTTCGGCTATAAGAGTTGGCGTTAGAATATTACTCCGAACAGAAACTCACGTCCAAATCATTCCAATCAATCTACAGTCGATCAGTTACTTGGGAATTGAAATATTCCATTTGAATTGGTGATATGCATCGATACTCTTATCTAAATTCAGTAGTTTGCAATCACAACCGATTTATTAATTAAGCTACTTGTATAGACGGCCATGACTTTGAAACCTTAAAGTTGGAGAAAGTTTTACCAGTTTAATCTTGGTAGCGACACGCTGAGATATCCCGTTTAGTCCAATTAAAGTATTGTCCTGTGTGGTAAGAGCTTCTATCGCGGATGTCGCTAAATGAATGAGGACCTACTTTTCATTTGGTAGTGACTCTTCAATTTATAGTGCATCTTCCTGGATTATTTTTGAAGGCGATTCACGGTTTGTAATAATAAAGCCTCAAAAATAGATAATATTAACAGCATCCTCCTCCTTGCATCAGTATCCTCATCACTGAGGATCGTTTAAAACGGAGCAGTCCTTATCGTACGAAGCGTCGCCAGTTGTTGATATCTGCGACATTAACAGCATAAATAAGATCAATGCAGTTGCCATTGCCACTGATCTTGCTGTTAATTCCCAATCCCCGATCACAGTAATTATCTGTATTAGGTCCCGGAGACCGATGGGCCAGCTGGGTCGAGTTCGGCCGAGTCGGGGCAAGTTTCACCGGCGGAGATTGGACCAAGTTTTGCTTTTGCCGATGGTTTCAGCTGAGAGCAACTTTACTGTGAGGTATGATCTAAGCTACAATTAAGTGATAAGAAAAGCATCAGTTGACCTTTATAAGGTGGAAAATAAGCAAACATTGTGTCGTATTCAACAGCTGCAACAATGATTTTGCATGCTTGCATAACAAATAACTATTGGTGAAGGATCGAATAGGGAAAGCACATACAGCTGATACGACACAATATTTTGTCAGCAAGATTTAAATTCGCAAATTTTGATAAATAAATGAAATCTTTTGGACTTTTCTTCAGACCCCCTTATATTATACCTATCCATCAATCAGAGTAGAGCGAGGTACCTCCGAATAAGTAACACCAAAAGCGGCAACTAACTCAATAACGAGAAATAACCGAGTTCGGTCCGTTGCCGATAAAACGTCTCAAATTATACCACTAACCATTCACTTCTGACCCTTCTCTCTTTGACTTCTCTTTCGGGCTAGAGCACTTAGAAACTGGTTGTGCAATTCGATATGTCTACTCATACTTGAGCTCTCGTAGCGAAGCCTCTTGTAGCCGCGAAAGGTCTCACAGGGTGGTTTTGTAAGTCGGATCGAATGGAAGTCATACTCTAAGGAATGCTCAGTAATTGGTCTGCCGAACCTTCGGGACCAAGCGCCATGGTACTACACACTTCAGATCGAACGCTAATTGGAACTTATTTAATGACTTTAATTAGGAGTTAACGGGCTGTTTGCCCCCGAATTATGTAATGGCCACTGCGATAGGATGGGTACACGATATTACAGAAACCTAAGCCTTTATTACGTCTATCGTAAACTAGCAGCCCGCCCGGCTTCGCACAGGTGCAAATTCCGAGTTTCCGGTGGATGTTAAAAAAAAATGTTTCAATAAAAAAAAATCGGCTTGTTTGAACCTTATCTGTACTTATACCGTATCTGAACCTTCAGAATGGTATAAAAAATTTGTCACTTTATGGGCTTTGTATTCGAGTTTTTAGCGGTCAAAATTGAAAAACCGAAATTGGAAGAAATGTAATTTCGATCGCTTTTCTTTCATTTTCATTGATTATGACAAAAATACACTGCAGAAAGGCTTTATGTAGTATGTCATTATGCTCTGCATTAGAAATTCTAAAAAGTATTTTTTTCATAATCAATGAAAATGAAAGAAAACCGATCGAAATTACATTTCTTCCAATTCCGGTTTTTCAACTTTGACCTCTAATTATTTGAATAAAAGGCACATAAAGTGACAGATTTTTTATACCATTCTGAAGGTTCAGGTCTTAGATTTTTTTTCGAATCAATAAAAAATCCTTCAGACCTCTCCTTTTTTTTCCCCACACTTAACTTCGGTGATGTTTTCTCCAAAACGACATATTTGAACTTAGGATTAAAATTGCGGTATCTTTTAGAAGTTTAAATCTGATCTTTAAGTTTTGGTGATAGAGTTGTTATCTAAGACAATTTTTTAAAAAATCAAATAAAATAAAAGTTAAAAAATAAAAACCTAGGTAAATCTTCCCAAAAAAACCTTAAAAGCCTCAACACTTCTAAACGTCAAAAAATCGCTGAAAATACATGGGGGTGATTCGGGTACCCCTAGGGGTGCTCTATCTCTGGATTCCCGCTTGACACTATTTTTTGGGACAACCTGTATGTATTGCGCATGGAATAGAATATAACACTAATTGCAATAACTACAAAATACCCCCGACATCTTAGCTTCAAATTAGCATATCTCATAAATGGCTGAACCGATTTTTACAAAACATATTTAAGAACGCTTGCTAGATAAAATTGCTTCCAAATTGGTTCACCCGTTTAAAAGCTACCTTCTTATATATAAAAAAAAATGCATCCAAAGGTTGGGGGATAAAAATGTACTAGACGAGTATAGACTCTCTCAGAACAATGTAAGTGTTCTAGTTTCTCCTTTCGTAGCAAAACTAAGGATTGCAAATCAATTGCTTTAAATTGAATCGTTGAACGTTACTTCCGTAGAAACAGCAATTCGACGAATAAAACATCCTTCCATTCTAAAGGAACAATATGGAGAGCGTATTCAAATAGAATATAAGAAGACCAGAGTGCAAATAACCGACAAAAACATGTTAACAGAGGGAAAATGCAGCAATGCACTGCGAAATCCAAATGCCAAACCAAACCAAACCCTTTTAACTAGCACTACGTTCTACATTTGGTCGGCAATAAGTGGTTGATTTGGTCTATTTGCTCTGAAACCGTCTTTCAATGCTCGCGGCTTTATTTCCTTTTGGCAAGCGATTGTAGGTCCTATCAGCATCGGTTTAAGTCGATTTATCGGCTGCGGAGGGCTGAATCAATATGGCTGAGGATTGCAAACGCAGGCGGCGCTAGTACAAATATTTCATAAGAGAAGTTGCGCGGGTTGCCGATGGAAGAACGATGAAGGAACGATGTCTGCCAATGTACATTAGGCCTCGGGCAGTAATACTTGGTAATAAAACATACCCTTACTCACATATTTTTGAAGCAAAAAGCAGAGGATTTCATTCATTGTCCTCATTTATCCAAAATGTAAGACATACTTGAATAAACGAATAAAATGAGATGTGTGTTTCTCGTATCGTGTTGTCTCTGCAGATTTCTCACGAAAAAACATGACAGTAGTAAAATTATCAATTCAGAAACCGGGCCTTAGTCACTTAGAAGGTAACAAACCGTTGGTCCCGGTTGTTGTTGATTAATAACAATCATTAAGCCATGTCGGAAGCCTTTTGGGCGGCCTAAAAACTCTGACACCAGGAGTAGTTACTAGCTCCTAAGATTACCTACCTAGGTAACAAAAATCATATTATATTACGAACAAGATGTGATTTGTTCCCAAAGATTGAACTCCACCCTCACCTCTCAAAAGAATGTGTAAACTTGGCGACACGGCTCCAACAATCTTTCAAGTCGTGAGAATACTCTGTAAAGTAACAATGATATACGTGAAAATTGTTTAGCAACAATTTGACGGCGGAGGGTCCATGGATGCGGATGGCTACGGACCGTGAGAGGTGGCGCGAGGGGAAAAAGGCCTAGTATATCCAACGGTGGGCAGAGGTGGGCAAATGGTGATGATGATGATGATGAATGTGACAAAAACTTCCTAGCATAAGAAACTTTTACGCTGCATTCTGCAATGTAAGAAAATTAAAGTCCGTAATTAAACTCGTAAAACATATTTTTTACCGAATTCAAAAGTTGTAGCGGCTCTACGCTTCGTAGCGTCATCGTCTACGCTTTTCGTAGCGAGCTCTACGACGGCTACGAAAGGTCTCGCAATCTTTTTCATTTAAAACTTCCACTTTACACTGCACGGACCTTTTTTCTAGAAAGCTAATTAATATTACATTTTAAAAACAAGTCTATTTTGCAAGAAAATGAAAATTACGTGGAGAAAATTCCATGAATAGCGAAGCGCAATAACCGCTGAGATGACCTGCCAGGTGCAATCGGAACAGTTTGAGCGCCCGCACATTTGCACATTCCACACTCGACACAGCAGTGAACAAAGCTAGTGTAATGAGTGTAAAACTAAAAGCGCGCGCTCGCCAGTTAACTGTGCTAGTGGGAGTCAAATGCAACTGGGAAATGGGGTTGAAGGATAGAAGATCCGTTTGGAATAAGGCGAAAGTCCTGCCAATTGCTTCTCACATTTGTGATATTTGTGACAAGCAAGTGGCAGAACTTGAATGTATGTTTCTGCGTGGTTTCTGCCCTTTACGAGAATTAATCATTCAATTTGTTTTTACCCGACTACGCGAAGCAAAAAGGAGGGTTATGATTTTAGCAGCGTATGTATGTATGTATGTATGTATGTATGTATGTATGTATGTATGTATGTATGTATGTATGTATGTATGTTTGTGTGTTCATCTGTTCCCTCGCAGAGCCTAAACTACTCGGCCGATTTCAACAAATGAGGTGTAATTGGATTCGTCTTAATCACCCAGGTAACATAGGATAGTTTAATTTTGAAAAAAATCAAGATGCCGGCTGTGCTGCGCCCTAAAGTGGTGGACCTAAAAATAAAAATTATCGGATACCATCGTCATGGGTATCAAATGAAAGGGCTTTAAAAGACCTTTTCAAAAATGTATAACACATGTAGCGTCAACATAACAAATAGAACAAAAAATTCAAAAATGAGTTTTTTTTGCCCTTCTTGGTTCTATTTTTGGTGATCGTCCAAAATTACTAACTAAAAAGCTCAAAAAAAAAAAATAGAAGTTAAAAACTAAAACCCGACTACTAAAAGGCTTAAAACAAGACCTGTTTATCCTTAAAATAGACTCATAGATAATTAATCGTAGTCGGAGGACACCACATTCGCATTTGATAAACCGGTGGCCTCCGACTACGATTAATTATCTATGAGTCTATTTTAAGGATAAACAGGTCTTGTTTTAAGCCTTTTAGTAGTCGGGTTTTAGTTTTTAACTTCTATTTTTGATACTCATGATTGCAAGATCTGTTGCCTGCTAAAAGGTTTTTTCTAAAGAAAGCTTTAAGCTTTAAGACATAGCTTGATTTAACAATTTTATATTAAAGTAGGAACCGCCTTATGTTACCACCGATGGAAGATTTTTTTAGCGTCAGTTGAAGAATTTTTTGGCGTTCGCGACTTGATGACTTGATCAATTGAGCATGTGATTTTTTTCATTTTTGAAGCCCGAAAATAACAGTCTACGATGATAATATATTGAAGCTTCCATTTGCTATGAGAAATAATCGACAGATAGTGTTATAACCCAGTATTTTTTTTGTAAGAAACCGTGATTAAGAGTGGCATTAATAGTGATCTCAAGCTCGAACTCAAGTAGGTGATCTCAGATGACTATTAATACCACCCTTATATTCTGAGCCCAAGCAAAGCCACTTCGAAACTTCTGCCCTCCTTTACCTATTCCGCTCCGTAGTTTGAAAACCAGCCAGTTTTAATTACAACGCGTGCCGGCGGAGTCTCTCGGAAAGAGTTAAGTATTTAAACGTAGCTGGTTGTAGCGTGGGCTGTGTACGACTGAGTGCTACGTGTTTAATATACCATACCATTCCATGACCATACCATGAAGACGAAGCGAGGCTGATGAAGACAAAGAGGGGCTATGACTACCGTTCCGGGGCATACCTGGCGCAGAGGATGCCCTGGCGGTGCGTCATGTTGCCTTTGTGTCGGGTGTGTCGCGGGGCAGTATTTTTGATTAATTTTAATTTGTGTTTTGTTTTTGTGTAAATTTGTATTGTGACGAAACATTGTGTGAATTATGTATGCTTGTTTATTTGTATTTTTTTTTTGTGTGTGTGTTTTTTTTTTGTTTTTGACTGTTGACATTTTTGATTGCATGTAATAAATTATTGAACTAACATTTTTGTTAGCAGTTAAGTATCCTCGAACGCAATAAAAAAGTAAGACGTCTTACTCCAACCTAAATGCTTCATCCTTCCATCACAGAATGATGAACAACTCTATTAGGAAATGTCTTATCAGCCTCCGCCTTATATCCTGTCGATATCTCACGCGCCGAGATATATTGACTTTACGTGATTTTCGCCCTCTCCGCTAGGCCTCACGACTTATTTCAATCTAGCTCTTACGACCCAATTTATAAAGTGCACAGTACCAGTATACATTTGAAACCTAGAAGCTTGTTCTAGGTTCTTATGTGGCGAAGCGTAAGGGGCAAAGTTGCGAGGTGTGAAAGAGAAGCGGCGAGTTGGCTAACTCAATTTGTATCCAATACGGTATTGGCCAATAAAAGCTCGCCACATGTTTGTGTTGTTAATTGGATGCAATAGATATCTTGGCTCTGTGGGACTTGTGTGGTGATAAATATTGGACGTTGGCATTTGCGTGGTGGCGTAGTAAAGGCAGTTAGATATACCGTAGCGACTCTTAGCAAACACAGAGGTCTATTTTTTTAAAGTTTTAGTGCAAGAAGAAGACAAAAATACTGCGCATAAAATAATACAGGAACCTGATTGACCTTATTTGGTGGATTAAAGACTACTTATCCGCCTGCCCGGACAGAAAATTATTTGTTCGTTTTAAATAAAATAATCGAAAAATATCCGAAATTCTGTGAACGCTTATGCCGTACACTTATAAGCCCTAATAACCTTGCTGCAGTGATTGACTTTGTATTCTTTTATTCCTCGTTGTTTCTCCTACTCTCATATCAAAAGCGTCGACATCCTCATCATTTTACCTCTACCAAGCTACTTTAATGTATTATCTTCTCGTAGTGTCTGCTGCTTTGCAATTAGCCTAATAAAAGATATGCATTGGACGCTGGGCTTTGATTTCTACTCAGGCAAAACTCTATAAATCCATATGCACTTGCATACGTATATGCAAAACAACATTGTTTTATCTAGCTAGCAAACAAAGAAAAACTATCCGTAGCAAAGACAACAACATTCTACAAATCCGGTGTCCCCGATCTACTTGTAGCTGACAACATTCAAACTATCCGCGTCAAAGACTAAACTGTGAGCACGGACGGAAACTACTCTAGCCTGCCTCTGAGAGACAAAACTGATTTGCTGAACCTCCAAACAGCCACAAACAGACATAGTTAAGTTCCTGTCAGATGCTCGCAGTTTCACCGAATTGGTGATTTAGATTTAGACACCGTGATTTAGAGTAGCTTGTGATTCGGCAGTCAAACAGTCAATATTGTGGTAAAAATATTGTCTGTTAGAATGACCTCTAAGCAAAGGGTAACTTAATCAGTTCATCACCGAAGAAAATCAATCACATAATAATACAAATCGTAAACAATTTTATACACACTGTTTTGACACCCCTGTGGCAAAGACGTATCGAGATTATTCGAGGAAATCATACAAAGATGTACCGAGAGTATTTGAGAGCCTTTTCCTTTTCCTTACCATACGCTCAAACCAACATCTGACTTGCTATCGAGCAAATGCCCAACTGTCTCTACAATACTTAACGTCATTAAGGTTCAACACTACTAAAAAACTACTTCTATTAGGCCTTTGCATCTACGTAATGAGATGATTTATGCAGCGTCCAGTGGTATCTTCACTGACACCAGATGGGTGAAGAGACCACTCAGCGCTGCAGTACCTGGGACATTGTTTTAGATGGAGCAGGCTTGCCCAGCACCTCTACCACCCATCCATTTAAAACACTACTAGTGCGGCGGTAAATTAATTTATCTAAATTGAGTTATTTTTTATTTCACGACTATAAAGCAGCAGTATTCTGTTCATTATTATATTTCTTGCCGCGTTACTATTGTTGAACCGAGAGCCCGAGTACCAGGAAAGTAGTGGTTGCCTTTGGCACAGGATCGTGAGAAGAGGCAAGTGCATGAAGAGTATCGTTAAAAAAATCTCATACCGAACGAGATTGAATAAGGGCGTCGACTTGTCAGACGAAGACACCGAGTCCGGAATAACCGCCGGTATCGTCGCGTCTGTCCAGTATACGAAGACCCGTTTAGTCGGTAACTAATAGTACAAATCCAGACTCACCAAATGGTGGGCCCTGGGTGAGACTTCTATAGTGACTGCACTATCAGATGGAGCTTTGAGAACGCCGAAGAGAACGCTTTGAGAAAGTGGTGACAGTTGGTCGGAACTGTTGTTATTGTGTTAGTGCTTTAATCGGAGGAGTTAGAACTGAGATATTGCTTCGCAGTGGTGTCAACCTCATTTTGCCAGCCGAAAAATAGTTATTCGTTATGCAAGGCTATTAAATTGTTGTTTGGTGGCTCAAGGGACACCTTGTCCATTTAATGAATACCCGAGCATTCGCAACCGCATCTTGCTTGCCAGACAGGGATATTTTGCTGTATTTTTGTAAGTAAATTTTAGTGTATCTTCTTATAATAATTTAGTTTTCTATACCTACATGGTATAAATACCTCAATTTCTAATCAAGCTTAAAAGTTTATCACGATTCTGGTTTCATTAGACATAAGTAAAACAGTATCAAATAACCACTTTGTGTTTTTTCTAACGCACAAACCCATGCTAGGCAAACATGGCTGTACTACTGTCGCTTTTATGCATCTTACTAGCTGGGCCTTAGTTTGCTCTAAATTATTTCAATAAAAAGATGGTTTCCCAACAGATTCCGTCCGTTAATATCCCGATAGTACGAGTATGCGGGGTCGAATAGTTTGCGGATTAGTAGTTTGATTAAAAGCGGCGGGCGGCGGCGGCGGCGGCGGCGCGCCAGGTATGCGATGTATTAGACCCTGACTGTGCCCTATGGACCTCTGGCCCTGAGTCCGATCCTGCCGTGACCTCACTGATTGGATAACTGCCGAGATGGGCTATGTCATAAGAATATCGATACACAGAATTTAATATCTATAAATATAAAAATGAATCGCCGTGCATTAGTCTCGCTAAAACTAAGAAACGGCTTGACCGATTTGCATATTTACTGTTTTGTTTAGTTCAACATAGTTCAGGGTAGGTTTAAAAGCAAAGAAACATGGGAAAAGTTAAAGGATTAGCTGAAAAACGGAAGAAATAAAAATTGGTAATTTTGTATTGGAATCGCCATTTTTGACGCGGAGAGTCAAACTATTGTGATACGAAGTATCTTAATTTATATTATTAGTATGAAATGAATATTCTAGTATATTTTTTTGCCCAGCTTCACTAGCTACGGAACCTTTGCTTGCTACAGATATTGCATGACTTATCCTAGTTCCATCATAGAACGACCGGGACTTATTTTTCCCACTAGTTACATGATTTTAATTATTGATGAAAATGTAACTAGGTATAGATAACCACTGACCAAGGACCTCATAATTAGCATAACTCTTATTAATGCATGGATCTCATTACAAAGCGAACATAACATAGACTGATGTGCCTTAGCGCTATTGCAAGCTTACACTGGCAAACTGAAACTGAAACTCTGCAGCCTATAGGGAGAGCTCCGAACAGTTAACATTTAACTAGCTTGCAACAGTTTCAGGCAGATATAACTGGATGGCTATCGCGCTCACACTAATACAAGCTGAGAAAATGTTTTGCCACCCCTAAAATTAAATATCATCCGATTTAACTGATTTGAGTTGTGTTTTTAAGCCCGGATCACAAAAGAGGGTTGATATAAGTTTGACCGCTATGTGTGTGTGTCTGTCTGTGGCACCGTAGCTCTTAAACGGGTGAACCGATTTGGATGCGATTTTTTTTTATTTGAAAGCAAGTTTTCTAGCGAGTGTTTTAAGAAATGTTTTTTCAAAATCGGTACAGCCGTTTGTGAAATATGCGTCTTTTGGTCGCGGAGGCCAAGATCCATTTCGGGTCGCTGAGCTTCGAAGGATGAATGAATTCTTGGATGTTCGTCAATCCACTTTTGGGTTCATCAGGGTCTGTAACGCAACAGTGTCTTGATAGGCTCCCAGTTGTAGGCTTCAATTACTATTTGTTAATGCTGTCGGTCCTTTTCATGTTTTTGGGTTTAGTTATAATTCCTATTTTCATCATAATGAAAGCATTCCTTTTACAACAGTATCAGTGGTCTGTCCACAATATAATTTGACAGCGCATTGTGATGGCGCGTACAATGCCTCTCGACTCGCCTCTATGAGATATTCAGCCGAAGGAGTGACGTCATAGGCTTTGTGCCAAGAGACGAGGGAGTTGTCAATTTACAGGCTGTCGAAGCATTGTCGAACTGTGTCGAACCTTGCATCACAACGGCATACACTTTCAACCAATACAAAATGTGTATTTGTATTTAATTTATTTGCAAAAGGTCCCAACTCTTTTTACAGGGTAAAAGCGCCTGGTGACAGGGATTACAACCTAAATTTTTTTTTTGCTTTATTAAATGACGTTCCGTTGATTTTTTCATTAATAAAATGTAAACGCTCTGTGGCGGGAGAAAAATTTTTTTTAAATAACGTTTTCATTGACTTTCATAATGCTTTAACAACTCAAAGCTATGCAAATCACATAAACATATTATTTAAAAAAAATACTAAATCCAAAAACAAAATAGTTATATATTTTTTTTAGGTTAAAAACTGCAACAAGGTCAGTAAGAAAAGTATGAAACAGTATTAGCAAACAAAAGTTGTGCACACTGAATTCTGTGAATTCTCAATTTCGGCAGTCCTTGTACGAATGTAAAGTGTTGGATGAAAATTGCCGAATAACCTCATTAGCAGTTTGCACGAAAGAGGCCAAGCGCGAGAGACAATCAAGCTAAGAGCTGTCAAATTAAAACGAGCATCCGACGGAAAAGGCTTTATTGTCACGCAGTGTCACAAGGTTAGAGGCTACTGTGAAAGGGGTTTCTTAGTTATTTTTGTGGAAATTTTGCGGATTTAAGGGTCAATAAAAATAGCGTGGCGGGAAAGCCCAAGTTTTTTTAATATTGTAGATTTTTAATCAGTTTTGATTTTTTTGCAACAAAGCAACAACAATTAAGCTGATTTGTTTTTCTGGTCGACCAACCAGTGGTACTGCCCAAAAAACTAGAAGTTCGAGCCAATTTCATAATCAACTGAATTGTTGTTGTTTTGTTTTCAAACTAAAATCGTTGAACAAAAATAGTCAGTTTAGCTACAAAATTAAAAAAAAAAACATTTTTGCTTTGGTAACCATTATACAGCAGGTCCAGGAAAAATTAAATATACATAAAGGTAATTCCATAATTTCTCGCGTAGACTTCTCAGAATTGGCACCAAACCCGCGGGCTGTTGACACGCTCGCGGCGTCATTTTTCAATTACTCCCCCTCCCCTGCCTCCCCCAGACTAGGGTGACCAGGCCCTTGTTGCACGAACGTGACAACGACAGGTGATAGGCGACAGGTGACAATCTGACAATTTGACAAGTTTCTGTTGCACAAAGATTTCGAGCAACAAATAAGTCATGGTGGAAAATTGACAAATTTGTCGAATTGTCGCGACAACTTGACATATTTCTGTTGCACAAAAGATTTTACGCGACAGGCAAAAAGTGACGAATTGTCGTGAAAAACTTGTTGGATTTGCTTTGTGCAACCATAAATTGTCAAGACGACTCGACATATTTGTCAAATTGTCAGACAATTCCGACAGGTGACTATGCATATGTCGAGACCTGACAAGTTTGTCGAATACAATTGTCGGTGAATCCTACCATGGTTTTTTACAATTGACGAGCTTTGTGCAACGCTCGTCAAGTCCTGACAATTTGTCAATAATTTACCTGTCGTAGTCTGACTTATTTGTAATGTTTGTGCAACACCATTTACTTGACAATGCGACAAATAAGTCAATTTTCGACAAATAACTCGACTTGTCGCGTACGTGCAACAGGGCCCAGCTCTAAAGGATAGAAGACCGGATTCACTCGTTGCAAAGATAAACTTAGGCCTTTGCATTTGCATCTACGTAATGTTATGATTTATACGGCGTTATAAGGTAAAGGTGCCACTACCTTTACTCAAACTAAAGTGACCACTCGGACGCTGCGGTGCCTGGCACATTGTTGTTTATAGAGTAGGCTTGCCCAGCACCTATACCATCCTGACATTTTAAATCGGCCTAGCCCACAGTCAATGCGTGCGGATCCAACTAATCCGTGGGTTTCCTCACGATAGAATAAGAACCGTCCCAGGCACTGCAGCATCAAGTGGTCGCTTCACCAATCTAGTGTGAGTGGAGTTGTCACTGGACGCCGTAAAAATTATCTTCTATGCAACGTGTTACAAATGATCGTAACTCTTTTTGCAGAGTGAAACCTACTATTTGACATCATGCATGACATTGATTTAAAAAGTTATTTGATAACTTCAATTTATTTTCTAAACATTTTTTTTATTATTGGATTTAGTTTCAATTCAATCAGATCTAAGTTCTAAACAGATCTATGTAAAATGAAAACAATATTACAAAAATACTTTTCTCCCGCCACAGCGCTTACATTTTAATTATTTAAAAATCAAATGAACGTCACAGAGCATAAAAAATATTTGGGTTGTGATGCCTATCCGTTGTGATACCTACACGCTTGACTTTTTCCGACTTTTCCGATCTTCTGGTAACTCTACCGGCTGGTAAGCGTAAAGGCATGTCGGCGATCTATTCCATTCCGCTCTGAATAAAAATAAAAAGGCTTCAAAGAAATAGCTTTTGTACACAAACTCTTTAAAAGGAAGCCGAAATTGGAATGTCACAAAAGGTTGGATTATGTTTTTAGCCTGTGCTACGTTACTTTCATCATTTGCAATTTAATAATTTTTTCAAATGGGTGATAGACAGATAGAATATTCTTTATTGTACACCAAAACTAATTAATTCATCATCACCCATTGCTGAGTAAAGGCTTCTTTATGCTCACGCCTCTACCTCTCAAGATCCTGTGCCAGGCGCAACCACTGTTTTCCGGCTACTTTGACTATGTCGTCGGACTAATTTTATTTACAGAGAATTTTATCATATCACACAAAGCTAATATAACTTTATCTATCTTGTAACATAACTTAGCCTGAAATAAGCCATTTTTATTTATTTTACTTATACTATGCGTAGTGGGCATGCGTGGTGATTATCCAGAACTTTCTCTCTGAGAGAATTAGGCCTTTGGGCTTTGACTAGTCTTCTTATTATTATTTTCATTACAATGCATTTTAGACCTACTCATTTATCGAATGGTGTTATCTCTCAAAACGAGCAACAAAAAGACAAAAGGAATTATTACACTACTAGTATCAATGTGTCAGATACTTAGATCACTGATTCATAAAGAAGGATCACCTAACATTTCACCAGTGCGGTCGTTGTAAGTTTTCATATCAATTGGAAACTTTTGTCAAACAGTACCTACTGGAGCAATACAGTTTCTTTAACTAAATATCACCAACAAACGGTCTTTTCTGATGCTTTCTACTGAAGTGGATCTTGTAGATATTAATTTGGCAACTAGTGCTCTGAATGCGATGTCTGGAGGAATGCCATTGTTAGCCCAAACAGCGAGCACTGGGCATGTTATTACAATAGTTCGCCTTTCGTCGCAGTCCACTTTGTTCCTCCCTACAGTGTGAAGGAATTCGCTCAGTTTTTGGAAGATGGAGTTATTAAATTGCAAATAGTTTTTTTTTTTGCAAAGTTACAAACTAAAGTAAATTAAAGAGAACACATTTTTTTTAAACGTGACACAATACAAGGTGTAGGATGGCAATCAAGTTGATGACAGTCGAACAGTCAGTTCAAAGCCAATTGTTCTCAGACACGCATTTTTCGTACAGTCCACGACACGACAGCATTACTCAAGCCATGGTTGTTCTTATAGCGCGTGGCATATGGATGTCAATTGAACAAAAAGACGTATCCTAGCATTGTACATTCGCTTCAAATAATATTTCTGTTTACAGTCTCTCACCCAAGTTTACTGCGTTGCGTAGATTGAATCGTTACGATGGCGCGTAAGATAACAAGTTTCGTCTCTCGATATTTACTCGTTTTTCGATACACAATATTTTTAAAAGCATCGAAGGCGAAGGGAAATGTGTTTTCTCAATACTTTCCCGAATTTTAGATAGCAACAATGGAGCTTGTTGATACGTAAAACCCCTTCAGAGTATCGAAGACTAACTTTTCACCGGTAACACACCTGCTCCTTTAAGTACACAATATGTTATTCTCGAAATCGTGATGTAACGAAACGTTTTGTCCGTAGTGTCCTTTATAATATATTTTTTTATTACTGACCTGTTCCGATTTAATTTCTAAACTCTAATTTTTAATTCGAGTCCACGGAATGACAGTTGCTAGTATGGTTCTGTCAGATAGAGCCTTTGTAGCAACTGTCATTCCGTGGACTCGATTTTATTTATTGACTATTGTCTTTTTTGACGAAGCTTTTGTGAATTTTATTGTGATTAATTGTATTCTTTGACAAGAAGGTTAAATAAGTATAGTTTTCTTTTTATTTACCATAATATAAGTTTAGTTATGTCCATTTAATTTTCGTTTAATAAACGCCTATACCTTTTATGCATGAATGAATATACAAATTTACGTTCTATGTTGCCGATCATTGCCCGAAAATGGCATCGTAGCCATTTAATGCGATAGCAATGACAATTTCCTTAAAACACCACGAAAACCTCGCAGGAAGCTGTTCCCAAGCGATCCTGTCGGTAAATCCCCGGCTACAAAAGGCGCATGATTTATGTCCGATAGCGTAATCTCCTCGCGACGACGACGCACGGAAATTATACCCGAAGTTCCGGACACTTCCGAGGCTGAGGGCGCAGAAGATAGGCTCTGGGTGTAAAGTTTTTTTTTTTAAGGTGTCACTCAGACCATTTCCTTCAATGCGTGATAAACATTGGTTCCACATTATACCTAGACATTGGTAAACAAAAATGGCGGGAGGAATGTCCCAAGATATTATATACTTTAAAAAAGCCTATAATCTACTGACAAGCAAATGTACAAAAAAATTACATTGTGCATATCCCGTGTTCCTATGCATCTTGCAATGCAACACAACGATGTGTTGCATTGCAAGATGCACTATGTGCGACTAGCATCACAGATTAGCACTATTAAATCCTAAAAAATAGGAATTGGAATAAACCCCGATTATTGCCGAAAAGTAAATTGCATTGTAATTCAACCAACCGGAGCCCTAATTCTGCTATTTTTGCCACCTGCATGGCTAATTCCGGCCAACTTCCGGTTTTATAACGGCGACTAGCTACTGCTGTCATTTGGCATTTCGATATTCTGCTAAGCCCTTGCAATCAATGACACTAGATAATGTAAGGGCAGCTTTAAACGGTCAAACCCTGGGCACAACTGTGAACTGTCTTATTTATGAGACCTTTTTTGAGACCACCGTGTACAAAAAAAGAGTCGAATCTGGAATACCTATTATTGACAGTCCGACCAAACGTTGAACGAATGATAAACTACCGCATTTTTGGCAAACGATCCTTCCGCGTAACCCCGGTGATCCCTCCGGGTATGGGGTACTGCCGATAGGCCGCAACTTCCCGGATGGATCCTGAGGGCTCTCTTTTCGTCGAAGATTTAGTGCGACACCGCGGCGCGGGTTTATGATCCGATCGGCGGAGAATGGATAGACGAGCGGCCGCGGGTTATGGATGAGTGTTTAGAAATACTAGCCTTGGATCCATTCGCAGACCACGGCAATGTTGTGTTTTATTGAATCAAAGATATTTTTTTTCGTAATAGGTTCAATTTACTTGTATTAATGAATAAGGTCTCAGAATGAGAGCCGAAACTAGTCGGCTACACCGAAATAATACAAGTAAGTTTAACCGTTTACGAAATACAAAAATAGTGCAGTGCTTACGAAAGTTTAAGTGTAAAAATATATTTATTCACAAAGATAAGAAAGTACGTACAGCTGTGTGCTGAAACTAAGCATGTCTTTAGTTAATTTATAAAGCAGTGTAGGTATTATTGAAAGGTTAAAAGTCGCACGTGACAGGACTAGTACGAGTTCATCATCATTAGGTGCCCGTTTCATATAAATACAATTCTTAAGTTTATTATGAAAATTCAATGTTCATAAAACTGACATTGACAATTCGATGTACAGTAGCTGGTAAGGCATTAGAAAGGTTCCAGAAAAGGTTAGATCATAACCGACTACTCAATAATTTTGCTACTCTACTCAATAATTTCTGCTACTCTACTCAATAACTCGTAGTGAGAGCGGCATCAAACAAAAATGTCATCCATTTTCCCATAGAACGAACGATGAGCATAAACATAGTCACAAATTCAAAAAGCCTCCTCAATCGACAGATTCGTCGAAGTCCATTAACGTAATCTTTCAAAAGCAATTAACTGCAGCCGTCATTAGCAAACCGTCGATTTACTAACCGGAATTTAAGTGGCGATTTATTAACCGTTGTTTGTGCGGTCATCAATCAATCGTGCCAGCAGGGGGGATTACCTGAAAAGAAGTTAACAATTTGTTAGGAATCGTGAAGTCATTTTGAAATGAAGCAAAAAAAAACTAAGGCCTTTGCATCTACGTAATCAGATGATTTATACAGCGTCCAGTTGCACCTTCACTCACACTAGATGGATGAAGAGATCTCTCAGCGCTTCAGTGCCTGGGACATTGTTTTAGATGGAGTAGGCTTGCCCAGCACCTATCCCATCCTGACAGAATTTGTAGTAGCAATACCACTCGCTACCGGTGAAGGAAAACCATCATGAGGAAACCCGCGGCTTAGTTGGCTCCACACGTATTGACTTGTCTTTCCTGTGGGCTAGGCCACTGAAGTAAAAGGATAACAGCTTAGTATGGTATTAATGCAAACGGCGTTTAGTACATCCACCTCACTGGACTTTGACACTTTCCTATGGGCTAGGCCGACTAAGCTTTCAGGATGGTATAGGTACTGGGCGGATAAGCCTATTCCACTATGTCCCAGGCACTGCAGCGTCCGAATGGTCACTTAAATCCATCTAGTGTGAGTGAAGATGTCACAGGAAGCTGTATAAATCATCTCATTACGTAGATGCAAATGCGTAAGTTACCTCATTGGATGAGTGAAGTGACCTGAGGCCCTAACATGGCTGCCGTACTCGGCTTTGTCTACGCTTGGTGTATGAAAATATAGAATTAAACCATTACCGTTTTTCTTCTATGCTTTCACCTTGCCATCTAGTATACGATAATTTCCCTTATTTTTTCTACACCTATCGTTACAATTAAACTTCCAAGCTTCTAACTAAAATAAGATAATTGAGCCAAAAGTTTGAGCTCTTACTCTTTACAAAAATATATATATGTATATAATATTAGTAAGGTAATACCGAGGGGGTTGGCGTGAAAAGGAGTGGGCTTTATTTATGGGCTGGATAGATAGATAGTAGGTGAAACCAAAAATAAAACCACGGAGCTCTCTGCCAACTTCTAATAATTATTATCACTCTATTTGCTTAGAAAGTAACCTCCAGCACCAGTCAACACTAATGGGTTGCTAATGCTCTATAGTGGAGACACGGACCTACTAGTTTTGTATCGACGTCATCATTTCTTTCTCGAGTATCATGTACGTATGATTATTTGCTAATAGACGTCGGCGGATTCGCCGCATTTTCTTTCATCGATTACGATGAAAGAAAATGCGGCGGCAGATATTAATCTGTATCAATAAAAGAAGACAACTTGTTTACCAATTTCCGACGACACGGTGGGAACAATATGTAACTTGAGCGAAGATGCATATGTGCCATGTCGATGTGGAACTACAAAAAACGTCACCTCTTCGATAACAAAATCCACCCATTATTAACCTGTGAACTGTTAAGTGTGAGAGAAAGATTGTTGCTTTCTAATAAGCATTTTTAGTTGTAGGTACTAAATCAATTTTCAGGCATTACGAAACGGTTTTGAAGGTTGACTGCGTGAGTACATTTTTAGAGAATAGACGCCCTGTGTACTTATTCTGTAAAAAAAACCGCTCAGTTGCTAGTCCTCAAAACCAGTTTATTTGTCGAAAAAATTGTCGAAAAGCTATGAAACGTTATTTATAACCACCGACCCAAAAAAAGGGGTGTTATAAGTTTGACCGCTATTTATGTGTGTATGCCTGTCTGTAGTACCGTAGCTCTTAAACTGGTCAACCGATTTGGATGGGATTTTTTAAAATTTGATAGTAGTTTTTTTACACTTGAGATAATAATATGTTTAATCAAAATCCACCATTTATGAAATATGCTTATTTGAAGTTAAAATATCGGGGAAATTATATCTTTAATTTAGTAGTTGTTTAAAAATCACAAAGTTTTCAACCAAGCCCCTCTAGAAGGCATTATTGGAGTATTCCCGAGAATTTGGCGCAAAATTGACGAAGGCAGAACCCGCGTCAGACCTCGGCAAAATGCATGACATTTTGGTGGCCCAGTACTTGAAGGAAATCCTTCGAATCGTCAGACCACCAGGGTTGTCTTGTTTGGCAAGACTTCAGACGTTGTTGACTGTTGAGGAATATTGTTTGACGCAGGTCCTTGTATACTCACACTTCATGTGTCTACGAATGTCACAATAATTATTATTGAAATCTATTTAGAATTTACTAACGTATAACTTGAGAGCTTAGTCGACCTAGCCCACAGGAAAGACAGGTCAATACGTGTGGAGCCAACTGCGCCGCGGGTTTCCTCACGATGTTTTCCTGTCAGCTGTCAGGATGGTATTGGTGCTGGGCAAGCCTACTCCATCTAAAACAATGTCCCAGGCACTGCAGCGCCGAGTGGTCTCTTCACCCATCTAGAGTGAGTGAAGGTGCCACTGGACTTTGTATAAATCATCTCATTACGTAGATGCAAAGGCCTTAGTTTTTTTATAACTTGATAGGTCGATGCCATTGTCAAAACAGCGGGAGGACATGAATGAATAGTTTACTCAAATTATTTATTTTTTAAATTATGAAAGTAAAAAAAAGTACCACTAAAAAATGGTCACCCTGATAAGTATAAATAGTACTGAATTACTCGTGAATATCGCGAATCATTCAAAGTTACTGAAAGTCAAGCATCATCATTATATTTCAGAGTTATGCTCTTGTCGGTACAACATTCTCCATGCACTTCGATCACAGGCCAGTTCTTTTGCAGCCTGGTACGTCACGACAATCAAGCTGGTTGAAAGTCAAGCAAGCTTCAATATTTCGGTCCGTTAAATCCACCATAGAGCAGATAGAACGTGACAAAGCAAAAGTCTAAACACACACTTATCAGCCCCCTATGGTAGAGACATTGTGGACACAACCCGAGTATAGGCCATCATAGGCCCCATCGCTCCAACATGCCAGCACCATTGAAACTTCTCGTACTATTATAGCTACGTATAGGTCCCTGTGGGGGAACTATGGACGTAATATCTAGAACATGTTGTAGTACATACCAAGGAACGACCTCACCGCATTGCCGAGTACTGGCCACTTTTCATTTTCCATTAAGGCGCTGTACATAGTGAATAGCCCGCGCGCCAAGAAAAATGCACAAAATCGAGTCCTGTATCAAATACACTAAAAAAATCGAAAATTTTCACATATCAAACCCTAGAATTAGGTGAGACCTATCTAAAACAGCCAGTTTTGTGTTGACATTCATAAACGTTTTGAAGATATTTTTGATGAAAAAAAATAGGCGGCGCACTTTTTTTCAAAGAAAATATCTTGCAATCTGTTATGGGTGTCAACACAAAACTGGCTGTTTTAGATAACTCTAACCTAATTGTAGGGTTTGATATGTGAACATTTTCGATTTTTTTTGTGTATTTGATACAAGAATCGTTTTTGTGAATTTTTTTTGCGCGCGGGCTATTTCACTATGCCCAGCGCCTTAAAATATCCGAACGTTTTTCTTTTGTTTTTTTATACCCCGCGCGATTTTGAATATTTTGGCAGATGTATTTTTCTCGCCCCCATCGGTCCCACTCTATTATATTATTTTCGCCCACTTATTTTCGCTTGTTCTCACCCAATCTCTCTGTATTTATTGGTATTTTGTGCTGCTATCAACCATTTCGTATTGTTATTATTGTAATCTGTGTATTTGTGTCAATTTTCCATCCCAAAATCACTCACTCTCATCACCGCTGTTACTCACTGTTTATTCCCGCTCTACATACATTTAGTAAACACGACAGCACGTCGACCCTTACACGCTAGCACTCGGTTACGTTACGGGCGACTTTACAACCAACGTGTACAATATGACGTGCTGTCGTGTGTACGTCCTCCATGCCTGTTTTTTTTGGTGAGTGTTGCATTTTTGTACATACTAGCTTAGCATTTTAAGACGGAACGCGGGTAGCCGGCTGCTCCATACAAAAAATACAAAAAGGGAGACCTGTTTCCTCCCTGGATAATTATTTTAGAAAAAATATGTTTATGCCATTCAATTTATATGTACCTCTGCCATGTCCCTATGTTTTCCTTTTTTTATTATTTTAATAAAATTTATTTCAATAATTAAAATCATAAAAAAGGAAAACATAGGGACATGGCAGAGGTAAATATAGATTGAATGGCATAAACATATTTTTTCTAAAACAATTATCCAGGGAGGAAACAGGTCTCCCCTTTTGTATGGAGTTGAGGTTACCCGCGTTCCCTCTTAAGGATAAGTAGGTTTTCAACCCTTTTGGTAGTCGAGTTTTAGTTTTTTATATTGTTGAGCCCTGGGTGGTGTGCATGGTAAGACCATTGTTTACTAACAGCATGTCAGTGTCCTTTCATACACGAATGTCGGTCGGCAGGTCATCTGCGATGTAGAGCCATTTGTTGAACGATCGGTCGCGCTGGTGATTGCTTTGTCTGTCGTATTGACCCATCTGGGGTCTCTGGGGGTCGAACAGGGGCCTTAGCCTGCTACGCAATGGTACCTAAATGGGCTCCCAGTTGATGGCTTCAATTATTAATGCTGTCGGTCCTTTTAATGTTTTTGTAGTACATCAGCAAAGAATATTTTGATTTTAATTCCAGAGGATTAGTTCTCTGGTTGTAGGAGAAAAACGAGGGAACCTCGGTTTTTCCTTCTGCTGGTACGCCATCGACACGCCATTGCGTTACAGGCTGAGGCCCTTGTGGGCAAGATTGTTTGTGGACCAACTTGCGTCCCGGGATTCGAAAGTCCCGCGGAATTCTTTGTAAGATTATTGTTAATAAATAAATAAAAAATAAAGATGTTCATGAAGAGAAGTTGTAAAACTGGTCTGATTTTTTCTCCGTAACGTATGTCAATCATAACATTAATAATAAGAAATATAGACAGTTTAGTATCCATGAATAATTAGTTACTTAATATAATTTAAATAGGTACAATGCAAAAATCGCTAATCCGCAATGAAAACTCTCCGTCTGAAAGAAGAAATTTTCTCAGCTAGTGGAACATGTAGACTTTTACCGGCTACAATTACTTATAATTGTACTGAGGCATATAAAAAAATGTAGAGAAATAAATAGGTAAATTATTATATATTTATAGCCTGTTGAAATCAATCGAGAACAAAATTTAATTAATAAGTTTTCGTCTTTATTAGTCTTTTCCGCGGCTCGCCACGAGGGTGTCTTTGTAGTCAATAGTCAACCTTTCTGAGAATTTTCGTTCACTCCACTTCTATCGAACGGCCAAAGGATGGCCCTTAACAAAAATAAAAGTCTTTTCGTTGTCAAAAGTAGCCGGTGTCTTTATAAAGCACTCAAGAGGTGCCCTATTCGAGAGGTGCTCGCCGACTTACTGATTCACTTCGAGAGGCCTCCGCCGACGCACTGACCCAATGACTCACTTGAATAATTCAGCTTGAATAGTTCAATGGCCACTGAGTGGGTGGCTTAGATTCCTTCGATACGTAATGTCTTGAGTCTTGGGTCATTTTTGTGTCTTTCAATGCACTTACCCATTTTAGAGATGCACAAAAATATGTTTTTTTTTTGTATTATGGAATCAAACATCCGAAGAGGCTTGAACCTGTCGGGGCTTGAACCTACAACCTCTGGTCTACCGCACATGCTCCCTGCCAATTGAACCATCGAGAAAGTACAGTCAGCTATACGCTTTCATACCCCTTTTTGTTTGATTGACACTCTTATATCGCGCTTTATAAGAACTACTATGGGGTGTTATATCGAGTCATTGACCATACGTCAACGCAATAAATTAAGCTTGGCTTTGCCTAGCGCACTGCTTCTGGGTTTTCCAAGCGTAAAATATAGTTAGAATAACAGCTGTCAAAATGAGTCTTTTAATCTGTGGATGGAAACCCATACAAGTTTAGGGATACAGTTAGAATCGCTGTCAAAGACACTTGGAAAAATCCCCATGACAAAACCAGCACGTTTTTTCCGGGAACATTCTCAGATCTGTAGTCCCGCTCTTCTTTACGAGTTGTGACTACTTGTGACGGTCACGATTCCCAGCACTGAGGGGATGTAGGATTGATAATTATAATCTTCGGAATAAAATTTCCATCACATTAATCTTCCTGAGTGAAGTGACGAAGGTACGCGCCCATTGCGCGCACGAGCGGAAGAACCGCCGCGTCAGTGTGCACGCGCCCTAATTCACAAGCCTAATCCGAACTGTGTGATGAACAAGGATCGGAAATTTCGCGGTCATCGGAAATAATCGGGATTCAGCGCCGGTAGCGCAAAACGTCGACGAGTATTTTCGCCCCTCGCCGTGTGCACCATCTTGCTTTATTTCATTGCGTAAAGCAAGATGGCGTAAAACGCTCGCTAGGCTACCGGCACCGAATCAGTCAAGAGACTATCATGACCGCAATTTTTTTAACAACGATATACAAGGTGTTACAAAAGATGCTAACTCTTTTTACAGGGTCATGGTACCTGATGATAGGGATCACAACCGAAATATTTTTTTAGCACTATGACGTTCGTTTGATTTTTAAATAATTAAAATGTAAGCGCTGTGACGGGAGAAAAGTATTTTTAAAATACTGTTTCCATAGACTTCCACTATGTTTTAACATCCTGAAGCTATTAAAATACAGCTTAGCAAACAACCATATTTTTTAATTGGAGCTAAATCCAAAAACAAAAAAGTTTTGAAAATTTTACAATTTTGAGGTTATAAAAAAAAAGCCGTGTTTTTCAACTTTTTTTTGCAGATTTGTCATTATGTTGACCAGCAGGTTACACCCTGTAAAAAGAGTTAGTATCTTTTGTAACACGTTGTATAAGATGACAGAAGTATTGTATTACGACGGGCACGCATTTAAGGCCGAATTTAAATAAATCAACATTCAAAAAGTCTACAGTTAAATTAAAACGCCGAATGGTGATAACGCCGAAAGTAACAAAGCCGAAAAATCATTTGGTTGAATAATTGAATCGCTGAAGTTCTAAAGGCCGAAAATAATGAAATTTGTCCTTCAAATACGTGAAGATAATACAATTTTACTGTCGTGAAACAAAAATCGCTGAAAAAAAAAACTCAGTTTAGCTACAAAAAATAATTAGTGGTTCGCCCCGAACTGGGAACTCGCGACTCGATATAAACTTAACAACCCCATATCTCGGCAACCCCTCGACCGATTTGGCTCATGTTCGAACATAAAAATTATTTTAATTTTATTTACCCGCCTACCAACTTTTATGACGTTCCTACTAAATTTACTCAAGTTATCGTCGAACAAACATTCATACATACATCATCATCATCATTTTCAGCCCACATTTGCCCACTGTTGGGTATAGGCCTTTTCCCCTTCACGCCACCCTTCTCGGTCTCTCGCTGCTCGCATAGATAGTTTACACTCACATACATACATACATACAAACATACAAACGCCGGATTGTTCAAGTAGACTCGGAGAACTTCGCTCGCTTCGCTCGCTCGTTCAATAAGCTGCGAAAATGTGGGCTTTCCCGCCACGCTACTTTCTTTGACCTCTAATTTCAATGACACCTCTCTATCATGTCCTCTCGTAAGTGATCGTGTGAACGGTCCAGCGAACTGAACGGTCCCTAAACTCGCGATCGAAGGTGTGCCGCGCTCCTAATTAGTTTAGTTTTAGTTGTTTGAGTGAAGGTCCACGCGTTGTTTTGGGGGGGGTTTGATGAGTGGAGACATTTAACTTTTGCTGTAGACATATACAGGGTGTCCCGTAATTCAACGTCAAGCGGGAACTGGATGAAAGGGCAGGTCTTAACGGTACTGAGAAAAATAATTTAAAAAATCCTGGTCGCTTCGTTCAGAAATTATAGGCATGTTAAAAAAAAGAATTAATGGTCACCCTAAACCACATATTGAGGTAGTGTGGTCGCATATTTTCTAATTTTGCAGTGATTTTTTTTTCACAGTATCCTTAATAATCATGCTATCAAATCGTATTAATAAATAAAAAAAAGAGATAAACAAGCAGCTCCATGAAATCCTGGTCGCTTCGTTCAGAAATTATAGGCATGTTAAAAAAAAGAATTAATGGTCACCCTAAACCACATATTGAGGTAGTGTGGTCGCATATTTTCTAATTTTGCCGTGATTTTTTTTTCACAGTATCCTTAATAATCATGCAATCAAATCGTATTAATAAATAAAAAAAAGAGATAAACAAGCAGCTCCATGAAGACCTGGCTAGTTTTTTACAGAATGTTTTTGGTGGGATAATATTAACTCCAGAGAACAGTGTGTCGGATACCGAGCCGACGACGCTAATTAATTATTCGTAAGTTCCAGTCACTTATTTTCTCATACAGGGTGATAAAAATTAGGGTTTTCACCTCGGGCACAACACTTTTTATATCTCGAGTACTTTGAATCCCTTGCTGCGCTCAGGGTGCTTTACCTCGAACTACACTAGCGCCCCTAGTGGCAAATCTGAACGCGGTATTGGCTACAAGGAAGCACTCGACGCGACCGCATTTTCTCGAATCCAGCCATTGCCAAGTAATCTAGCGACGGAGCAATCTAGCAATGTAGCAATCGAGCATTCGAGCAAGCTAGCTCATTCGTTAGCTACGAAGATATTGAGCGGTAAACCTTGTACGTCGTAATGCTGGTGCCAGAAAGAATTTTCGGTCCTTGAATTTAATAGGGTTTCAAGTAGTTTTACTTTTATATAATAAAATCTAGTGGTTGCAGTAAAAAGTTGGACACACAAGCGTAAGGTAATTTTCGAATCGAAAGCGACATTAGCGTAAGTCAGGTACATATTCCTTGAAAAAGTATAAACAGACGGGGCCAATTTCATGAAAAGGTTGCCCCAAAAGTCGTTTAAAAGTCACCGCTCGAAGGTTGATTGAAGAGCATTGTTGAGGTTTTCCTGTTTATCTTGCTCGGAAACGAGGCGTCTTGGCGACGCCGTCCCGATACTATGGACAGTAAGCAGCTAATTAGACGCCTTTTGGGTAGTAAAATAAGTAGGAATTATTATTTTATATTATTATTATTTGTTTATTATTTTTATTGTTTTATATTATGATTTATTTTTTATTGTAGCAGAAGGAATAAATAAGTAACTCTGAAATAAATTAAAGTCCTGATGTGAATTTGTAGCAGCAATACTCGTACCACCCGTTATCGGTCCCACTAGCTGGGCACAGTTTAAAACAATATTTAAAAGTATAAATGGTTACAATATAAAGGAACATGCATCACACCTATTTAAGTAAGTCCCTTTGCTACTATTCCTCTGAAAAACTATATTATTGAATGTACAGTTAGCTACACGTCGAGATATCCTATAGTACCGCGCGTGATATTGTGTCTTCAGCTGTACCTCGCAGTGCACGCAAGCGGAAACAGCTGTCAATGATTTAGACGATCTTGACTTGACGTAGACAAACACAATGCCTTGATGGAATAAAAAGCGTACCTTATAATAATAGAAAAATATTGAAAGTTAGTTTACAGAATTATAATACGAACTATGCAAATGGAATTAATATTCAAAAGATTGTCCCTAAAAGAGGCTAAATTAATTTAAATAAGCCTCAGAAAAACAAAAAATCATAACACCTTTGGTTTGACACCCCAGATACTATAATACTGCTTTTTTTTTCTACTCTACTGATATCTTCAAAACGTTGAGTACTCAAACTCCATTTTACTACAATAAGTTTTCAAATCAATCACATAAATGGAGCTAACATTTTCCTTTCGGAAAAAATCCGTTAAACCAAACAAAACCAAGACTTGAAAAAATAAGCGATAAAACTCGCCCCCGGCTTTTCCTGTATTTAGCTTTCCCACGACAAGCCCGGATACAAAGCGGCGTAAAGTAAACCAGAGTCATTAGCATATTCTATGGCGAACTATTACGCGACCATGTTGAGAATAGGCTGCGCTCAAAGGCGAGCTCAACAAGCGTAGTAGCTTCTTAATTTCACAGCGATACAGTTACACGACCGAGTTAAGAAGGTGCTTTGTACAAAGGTTGGCAGAACCAGCGTAGTATATTTTCAATTTACTAGAGCTACAGTGCTTAAGGTATGAAATAGGTCGTCGGATAGCAGATGGGCGCTTCTAATGGAGTTTTCTTCCGCGGGGAAAAACACGCGTTGTGTTCTGCACCAAACAAAGTGGCGTGATAAGGTTCCATGAATTTGTAAGCGTTGGACTGAAAGTTCTTACGTGATATGAGAATGAGTTTGCAAAGGCGTCGTTTTTATAATGTATCGTTCGATGAAGACATCACAAAATTGGCTATGAAAATGTTTTGCGGGAGTCTGACGGGAGATAGCTTGGTAGATAGCTCGGTGTACGTTCAACGCTTGAGTTAAAATAAGATGGCAGAGGACTGAATATCATCACATTTTTGCAAGCAATACTTACACAAACATGAGAAAATGTGTTTGTATAAACGAGTATTTTTTACTTTGTGATCTCACAACTTTTTTTAACACAGCTGAACCCAACAACACAACAACCGCAACATAGCTGTAGGTATAATTAACGGACCAAATAATAAAATAATGGTCTACAAACTACCGTAAGTTACTCCATTAGTCTTATAGTCTACGTCGTAGAGGGTCTACGATAATTATGTCGTAGAGTCGTAGACCATCTACGATATTTCGAAGCATGGAGTAATTCGGAAGGCAAAGTTTTTTGTTCGTAAGTCCGTTATTGGCTTAATCTTATCTTTAGACAATATTGAGAAACTAATTTCAATATTTTTAATTTTGGTTCAGTAGTTTGGATTTTACAACGTTTCAAAGATACGGTTTTATGACGTCACGCGACGGTCTACACACTGTTGGCGGTCATAGGAACAAAACATTTTAGCGCATAAAAACAAAACTACTGGACCAAAATAAAAATTATTTAAATTAGTTTCTCAATATTGTCTAAAGATAAGATTAAGCCTATAACGGACTTTCGAACAAAAAACTTTGCCCTCCGAATTGTGTGAAGTAAATGTCGTACTTTTTAAATTATTTCTATTTTCTTAATTATTAATACACTAAAACATATGTTTTATTGCAAATATTATATTATCTTTCAGTGTAACACAGTATTCTCCGTACAAAGCAAGTGGCACAAGTGGTGTGCGAAGTGACTCAGGCTGTGCAGTTTGACCCCTACTACCCCGACACAAGGACCCGTGACCTGATGCTGTATCTAGAGCGACGCCAAAGTGTCGCGACGATACACTGGGCGGGAAATTGAGGTGACAGTGTAAAGGGAAATATTGAGGAGACTAAAAATATTTTATCCTATTTTTTTCTAGACTAAATGTCTATATTATCAATATTACCTACATTATCGTAAACTAGAGAAAATGTATATTAAAATAAAATAAAAATTAGCAGTGCTTACGAAAGTTTAAGTTTTAAATTTATTACTGTACACGGGTGTACTTCTACGTGAGTAGAGTTTCGATACAATTATGCCCAATGACCTTTAATTCGGCGAATACTTCCCCGTGTAACCCACAAACTTGAAGGCGCCAGGTCATACCGAGGTCACTCCCCCAATCATACTAACAGATGACGAGGGCGGCTGTAAACAATAATCATCTGCCGAGTGACGTCACACGTCGCGCCGCCGCGGCGCCGCGCGGGGTCATTACAAACACCGTCTTGCTTGTTGTTGTTGTTGCTTGCTAGTAGTATTTCATACAGGCAAAAGGTTTTATTCAATAAGCCATAAATAAATTATTTACATTTAACATCCAAATCGGTTAAAAAATTGGTATATTCGCTATGCCCACATGATTGCTTCCAAAGCTGTCATCATTGGCAGCCTCTATTGGTCCATTTCTGGACATAGGCTTAAAATTTTTCAGTGTTGGTAGTTCGCTGCCTTTCTCTTTCTCTTTGTCTTATTTAAAAGTGCGAGACATGACAAGCTTTTAAACGATAATACCTACCATTTTGCTCTTTCTCAAGTGAAAACACACACTAGGACAATCTTCAACCAGTACATAAAGGTCAATTTTATAATTCAACGCCTCGAAAGGCGACAAACTTTAAGTCAATTGGTAAAGACATTTGCATGCCCCGCTCGCGAGAGTGCAAGTTGGCGACAGGGGAGTTGCATGATCCTCTTAGTTGTGACAGGCTGCTAGTTTGTGCAGGCAGAACACTGCTCGGGAAACTATTCTTAAAAAAACTTATTTTTTATGCCTTTACTAAACATTGTTGCATGCCGAGCTGCAGCACCCGCGTGGTCAATTCACCTATCTAGTGTGAGTGAAGAGGCTACTGGACGCTGCATAAAATATTTCATCACGGCACAAATATGCAGGCCTGGGACAGTGCTACATACATATTGACGCCCTTCGGTGTAGAGACCCTCGGGCCTTGGGGACCAGATGCGCGACAACTCTATAAAGAGATCTCGTCGCGCCTGGTTGACGCCTCAGGTGACCAGAGGGCCGGTGCCTACCTCGGGCTAAGGCTGAGCCTCGCCATCTAGCGTGGCAACGCCGCCAGCCCTCTAGGAACCCTACCGAGTGATGGCTGGCCCAATTTTTCTATTTAAATTAGATTAAATTAGTACAGTTTTCTTTTTATTCCCAATATTAGTTTATATACATATAATTTTCGTTTAAAAAACTGCATATACACCCTTTTCATCACATAATGATATAATGTTCCGTCTTATCATTGTGAAATTACGCGCGTCGCTTCATTTTCATAAAACTGTGTTGAAGATAACTTCGTCATAACAAATAACTTTGCTTCTATTGGAGCTTTTAATTGTCGCTCGAGTTAACGATAAGAAACAATTAATTCTCGAAACTTTACACGCTGAATAGAACTTCACAGAAAGTTCACTCAATAGGGTTATTACTAAACTAATGACGGCCAGTAGTTTAGTACTAACTGACCTTGTCTTTCTTGGAGACTACGTTGACTATGATAACCACACGTTTTAATTTAGATAAGTGGGCGCTGATCGCTGACAGCGACAAATGCTAAAATTGTGTGGATGTATGTGTTTAAAATCTTTTTTTGTACTACCACTAATTTAAAATTTCTGAGAAATAAAATATTCTTTTCATCTCCCTCGCTCGGAAAGTTTGCTGTTACTAGTAACTTACGATCGTGTAAAGGCCGGATTTAAACCATCTGCATTTTTGTGCGCTTCGAAATTTGAACGCGACGCCGGGACAGTCTTTCCCGCGCCCTATGGTGTTGAAAAAGAAAAAAAACACTGGCCGTTTAAGAAGATGCCAAGTCCTGAGAGAAAAAAGAGCCTCATTCATAGTTAATTTACACGCGTACTTCAGCGAAAGTGATTGTTCGTGCCCATTCTCTATACAAAACTGTGAATGTAAATGGGGCATAAGCATCTTTTAAAAAGGTTAAGTCACGGAATAGAACATTCAGAAGCGCGGTTTCTTCTTATAGTCTTTTCAATATTTTGTACACAATATTTATTTTATAATACCAGTAAATAAAAAAAATGCTTCGCTTCTGTTTTATCAAATAGATAATTATGTTTTGGTTTGTTAAATACATTTTTTCAAACGATATTACTAATTTTTTATATTATATGGTAAAAGTTCAGAATGCACCCGGAAAAAAAACATTCTTTTAATTACATTATTTTTGTGTCTGGATAAATAAACTTCAGGAAATTATTAATAAAACGAATGGTTTTAATACCAACGAAGCTCAAAAATTTAGTGTGGCAGCCGTAACCACAATAAAATATGCTTTTAAAAGAAACTTATTTGATTCACCTGTTCTGCATGTAAGTAGTTGTCTATAGAGTTTTTCCCGCTTGGCTAACAAAGTAATTTCCTCGCTTCTGTGAGATGAAAAGTTTTGTGTTTCGCACGAATGCAATATTATTTGCGTTTCGTGCTTCTGAATACCTCGCTACGCTCAGGTTTCTTTTTTTGAACCACTCGCTACGCTCGTGGCTCAATTTTAGAAACCTTCGCTAGCTCGGTATTCAATACAAGCACTCGCCGCAAACAATAATTTTGCATTCTTGCATAACAAATAACTATTATTCTTTACTTTTGCAGCTAAGCACTTCTTTTCCGATTGATTGAAAAGTGGTCTAAATTCAATACAATAGACATTGCAACATAATGAAGAAATGAAGTAAATCAAATAACTATTAATGAATAAAAAAAATCCTACTATAAAGTCACAAATCACATTTAAGCATT
This sequence comes from Zelleria hepariella, assembly GCA_949319315.1. NCBI lineage: Eukaryota > Metazoa > Arthropoda > Insecta > Lepidoptera > Yponomeutidae > Zelleria > Zelleria hepariella. Next base: position 11,207,999 of record OX439378.1, read on the forward strand.
ACAAAGGGATGGTTTGATAAAAATCGAATTAAAATTTCACTAAATATTTGAGCACTGTGCACGGAAATTGGAAATTAAAGTCAAAGTGAACCTTTTAAGGCCCGTTGCTCAGTGTAATAACTTACTAAAACGCGTGCAAAGTTTACGTGGAAATTATTTCGTTCACCCACGCACTGATTAAGTCCTTCATTTTATCAAATTTTAATTAAGTGGAGAGATTTTTAACAGACTCAAAAAGGAGAGGAGGTATCTACTCTATTTGACCCGTATGTTTTATTTGATTTTTTATGTTTGTTACCTCAGAACATTTTTGCACGTGAACTGATTTTGATGATTATTTTTTTGTTCGAAAGGGCATACTTCCCTTGGAGTCCCATAAAATGGTGAAGATCTATATGAAGAATATTAGAGCTGGAGGACAGAACTCCTCAATGGAAAGCAGCAAGACACTCGAAATCAGTGCAATAGCCTTTTCACCAGTGAAGTCTGGTTTACATTTTCTGGAATAAAAGAGTTATCTACCTGTCTATGTGAGGTATTTAGGGCCAGCAAAAGGGAAAGGCCTCGCTGTAATATTCAAGCGCCTTCCGGCGGGGTTGGCTGGAGCGCTATTTATAGCGGCGATCGATTTTGCAGCTCGCGATTCGGGTTAGGTGTGTGGCTTAAGAGGGAACGCGGGTAACCTCAACTCCATACAAAAGGGGAGACCTGTTTCCTCCCTGGATAATTGTTTTAGAAAAAATATGTTTATGCCAATCAATCTATATTTATCTCCGCCATGTGCCTATGTTTTCCTTTTTTTCTTATTTTAATTATTTAAATAAATTTTATTAAGAAAACGTACTTACTTAAGTACTTAAGTTAGAACTTAAGGAAAATCAGCGATACGATGGACTGACCAAATTAAGACCAATGTGGCAGAACACTGTACGACTTTATCCACTCAAGCAATCTCTGGTTAAAAGGAACGGCGAGATATCGTTAGGTGCAACATCAACCATTGTTGGTACATTTGTACCGACGAAGAAGAAGAAGAGAGCTTCCCCCGCAACTTCGTGCTATCTCTACAAGATACACGTCTATTTATTTCTCCAATGGTTACAGCTTACTTTATAGTGAAAGAGCAAGCAATAAAAATAAAAGTGCGAGTCGTACTCACGGACCGAGGGTAGTTGCAAGCAGATTTTTTTAAATTATAATATGGCTGTACGGAACCCTCAGTGTGCGTGTCCAACTCACACTTGGCTGGTTTTTTGTCCCTCAAAAGATAAATTGTAACAATCAACACTGTCTAACGAGGCATCCACAGACCTACGAACTTGGCCGTATAGCGCTATATCAGCCTACAGTTTTACCGTAGGAGCCTTAACGACAGGCTTAACGGTGCGAGTCTTCGACAAATTAGTCGCCAAGGCTTAGTGGGATACGCGAGTAATCCTGCATAGATACCCAAGCCAGTAGTGTGGGAAGTTTTTACAAGAAAAAAAGCAGATTTCCTGCTGTCTTTACAGACTTATCGAGCTTTTGGTTTATAGCTGGAGAGCTGGGGACCGATCGACTTATTTTGTCGTACAAGGCTGGCAGCTTCTAGGCGGTTCTAGGTAAAGACTCCGAGCGCGGTGGTGGACCTAAAAAATTTAATTGTTGCTTCGTTGACACTTTTGGGTTGAAAAAAGGAACTTTCAACCGGGAACTGAAAAAAAAAAGTTTTTCGTGATCAGCTGAGTCTAAACAACCAGCCTAGTACGATAAAATAAATCGATTGGTCACAAACTCTTCAACTCATCCTAGGCCACCATACCGTAACTTTTTTTACCACTTGTTACGTTGTTGCTGCATCTGCTTGCACCTACAACTACGTACAACACGAACATAATAATATCCATAATATTGTTGCGTCTTCGGCAAGTTTGCCAAAGCTTAGTGGAGGCAGTGTGGGGTAATCCTGTGTAGGCTGTGTGTGCTACACTAAACTAGTAGAGTGGGAAGCTTTTACAAGTGTGAGATAGAGTTCAAGCATATTTGTTTATCTACCTACGGGGATTCTCATAAACATTTTTCTACTTTGTTATACATAAATAACTTTTATACCATGGTTACTACAGGGTGCACTCTAAGTCGATAGCGAAACTTTAAGTAGGCTGTCTACTGATCACTACAAACAACTTGTACTAGGTGGCGAAAAAAATGGAGCGAAATAAATATCAGCTGTTTCATACATATGACGCAGTACTGAGTCGACCTTTTGTATGGAACAGCTGATATTTTTTTCGCTACATTTTTTTCGCCACCTGGTACAAGTTGTTTGTAGTGATCAGTAGATAGCCTACTTAAAGTTCCGCTATTGACTTAGAGTGCACCCTGTAGTTAGTGTTTGAGATGGAAAATGTTGTGAAAAACACCTGCGTTTTATCTTAAGACTTTGTTATGGCTTATTTATACGCCCGTTTATAAACGGAGCCTGAATCAACATTATAATTGCCCACGAAAATCTTGGCTTTATGTAGGTCATAATATGTTCCTATTTAGTTATGGTTCTACCTCTTGGTTCGTCAATTCAATTTAACTATTTTTGGGTATTTTTCGCTGACTTTTTTTTGTAGCTTCATTATTGTGTAAATAATCACCCTTGAATCGGGTGTCACTAACCAAAACAACACCCTGTAGTTCATTTTAAGCCCGTCTAAAAGACTGCCTGTGATTTGCTTAAAAACATTTTAGCTAAATAAATTAACTACACCTGATAGTTTCTCCAGCAGACAGATATAACAAAAAATATAGCTCAATAGTAGCTCCACATAACGTAACTTGCTGTCCACCCAGTTGACACCCAAGAGATTTGAACCTGGGACATGCTGAGCTAGAACAAATACTGCACCGTCGCCCCGAGCGAGACGCTAACTCACTTATAGTACCTGCGAAGCCTTCAAGCTGACAGGGTTGTGCAATATTACCACGCTGCGTAAACCCTTTAAGCTTAAGATGCATACAACCTAACGCGTTTAGGATGTACGTAGCTTATAAGTAAGATGTAGCCTATTACATGTCCCACTATTTCAACAAAAGCTTCTTTTGGGAGAGATAATATGAACTTAATTGCCGTTGTGGCGTAAGTTGGCGATTTTCGCGTTGATGGTTAGTTGGCAATGCAGTTAACAACATGAGTATTGGTTTCACTTTACAATCAAAATAAAATTGCAAGAAATATAAAAGGAAAGAGAAGTACTTAAAGGAACGGACCAGCTGCTTTGGCCAAATTAAAGAGATGGTTTCGTGTCGTGATTGTTGTAACCTAGACTGGACCTAGAAGACTGTGATCAAGCTGAATTTACGAAATGACTGGATTCCCTACAGACGTCTTGCCCAGCATGTATTATTATGACATTGAAGGCGTCTCTTCATTTAAGGGCTGGCTACCGTGATCATGCCCATACAAACGGCCGATTTAATAAATCGATAGTAGCTAGTATAAAACAAAGAGATGCTAAATTATATAGAACGTTATAGAGGAGTTAATAAATAATAGATTGCGCCGGAGCGAGCGAGACAATGCTGTTTATTGCTTTTGTTCGCGCAATTTATTGGGATTGCAAATAGGGACCTTGTGAAAATTAATTGGATTTGTTATTTCTGTTTCTGTAATGTTAGCTTACTGTTACACCAGTGCTGATAAATAGTTTACTACGAATGAACTTCATGCTTCACAAAATCTATATCATAAAGTTAAATGACACAAAGCATTTATTAATAAACTTAGGCCGATATTAACCCAAAAATAGCCATATTAAATGTCAAGTTGTTCTGTATAAAATTTACTCCTTGATTTAATTAGTCCGCAAATTATTTTGAATCAAGGTGTTGTTATTTCTCGACAATCCAAAGCTACTTACTTTCGTAGCGCGTAGCACGTTGCGTAGACCATCTACGAAATATCGTAACCTTTTGTTGTGCCGCATGTTAAATGGTCGTATTTTCAGCTCAAGTCGGGTAAATGATTTGTTTCAAGCACCTTATCGATGGTACAAGAAGATATGATTCGATTGAACATTAGGTAATTAAGTTGATATTTACTTGAAAAATCTAAATTTGTTTCTTGATTGGGAATTAGTTATGTTTGGGAAAATGTGTAATTGCCGATTTCTGACTTTTTTCTACGTGAACTGATTTTGATGATTCTTTTTTGTTTAACTAATTGGTATTACTTCGGTTCATAGGCGCCCTGAGGGTATTGGAAAAAAAAGTATGCTAACCGAGTGGTATACTTTCCATGTAGTCCCATAAAAATTTGGTGAAGATCTTAATAGCTTAATAACAGTGTAATTTTTCACCATTGAATCGTTTTTTTTTTGTTGTATATCATTTCATCATATGGTAGCTTCTGTGAATCTTTGGTAATCTGTGTTGTTTATGGCTTTCTCTTCATACCTTGATAAGTATCATTAAGTAATGTTTTATTATTTCTGCCTTGTTTGAATGGTTCTCAACCATTCAAACAAGGCAAAAATAAATAATATATTAAACTTTCTGTCTCCATTTGTGTGGATAAAATGATACAGTTTGTGATAAAGACGCTTTATCGCTGAGAGCCGTCGTCACGCAATGGAAATAAAAACGTTTCTTTTGTTTGAAAACGTGACGCAATGGAATGAAAATGTTAGCGTTTCTTTTTAGGGCCAATTTGAAGGCTGCGCTAAAGATACTTTTATGCGTCCTACGCTTTGCGGCGAATTTCATCTGAGATCCGCAGTTTTCATCGCTGCAAATTGTTTCTTGAATCCTTTTGAAAACACTTTTTATTAAGGCCCAAACCTAGGCACAACTAGCACCGCCGATGAAAAAAAAAACATATCTTCTTTTTGGATGTGTTTTTGCTAAAAACGAAACGTCAAATAATAATTCCTAAGCTTAACTATTTTAGAACCTAAGGTTTGGGCCTTAAATGACACTCATGAAAAGTTACTAGGGAACAAATTTATCAAAGTACTAGCTTTTGCCCGCGACTTCGTCCGCGCTGACTAAGATGAAAAGTTGCAGCTCTATTTTCCCCCCGCCATCGACGTCAGTCAGGGAAAAAGATAGCAGTTTATAGTTTATAGCTTGTGGCCGCGACTTCATTTACGTGGATAAAAGAAAAAGGATATTAGCAATGGTACCTAGCATATTTTTGACCACCTAGTATGAACCCCACCCTACACCCAGCGCTATCAAAGCGTTGGCCCAAGACTTCGTTTCCGTGGACCACGAGTTGTTATATTCTGCTTATTCAAACCTCAACGGAGTAAAGATGCAGATACCTACTGTTATCGGCGACTAACTGATTGAACGTGGGTTACCTGCATTTCAAGACACACTTGAATATTATTTTCTCTTTTTAGCCTTATCCCATAATTTAGAGTCCGCTAATCTGCTGCTGCTTACTGCAAACTTTCAGGCTGGGTTCTCTCTCCGTTCAGATAACACGTTCTCGTTCCAAGTCTTCTAAGTATGATTATGTAAAAACTACGTGTCTTTGTGGCTTTTGTGGACACTGCCTCTCCCGATGTTAGAGAGCCCTAATTGGTAGTTTGAAACCAAAGTATATACATCTAGTTAGCTTGCGCAGTTGGGTGAATGAATAATCAGCATTCGCTGCAGTACGTTACAGGTCTCAACATCTGTCTGGCATTCTATAAAACTGTAAAAGATCTCCAACAGAGCTAGTTAGCCTTACCTACTCGTATTATAGGTACAAAGAGAAAACTAATTGAAAAGCCAATTTTTTATATTTTTTATTTTGCATCATATTATATCAAAGAGACCGATCATAATAATTGGGTTCTGACACCAGAAAATATGTGATAATATCAGGAGATACTTAAAATAAATCTATCACATTGAGTAGTTTTTTTTCCTATGAGCGGCCTTTCTGAAACACCAAACGCGTATTCTTAGCGTCTGCGATACCATAGTCTGAAACAACGGTTTTAAATCATCAGTCTTATTCTTCTTTCGTGTTGAAAGCGTCACACTTTGCCGTCCCAGAAACTCGTTAACTTGATCGCGCTATTAGCTGCACTGTAGAGCATCAGGACAGGTATGATCAGGTCAGTCAGTACAGTTAAGATTGACACGAAACATCGGCATCTGCCTCTTCTGGATGTATTCCTCACAAATCTTTCATGCCGGCAACACCACCACGCAGGCTGTTCGAGGATTTTAACATGCAAGAATGAATATACCTCAGGCGACAGTGAAATTATGTAAAAGCTCACCTGTCCAGTCCTTCTAGGTACTCAATAAGAGTACTTAATGGAAATGAAACGGTCATGGTGCTCATGTTACACCATCAATGGCTGATATTATGCGCCTATGGTCGCTCAAGACTCTACAATGTTTTGCACACTTGCACAGTACAGCTACACACAGCGGATTTTTTTGGTCAGAACATCGTATCTTAACTTTACTTCGAGGTCTCCATTCCATTCAGTCGTTCCCTCAATGCTGAGGATCGTGACCATCATTGAAGGTGGCAGAGAGAAGAGTTCTTCATTGCGCTCTATGACTCGCGATGTGGATAAGTTCATGCAGGTGTTTTTGTGTGGCTTTGGTCATAATATCCGTCCATCTTCGAGGTTTGGTGCATCCTATTCTTCCCTGAATAACCAGCAATGCACTCAATGAATTTACCATGTCGTCTGGCTAAAGGATCGCAGGATGTGACCGCAACTTTGTAAAGAGCTTTGATAAAAACTGCTGAATGCAGAGTTTTTTAAGTAAGGATTTATTGGTTCTTTCAGATTGTAAGTAGCTATCACTGAAACTATGTTTTTTTGTCTGTTTTAGGTAATTAAACATGTTGATTTCTCCTTTGTTGCTTTGTTGATATACCATTTTTGTGACAGTGACGGGTGACAGTGACGGATGACAGCGGTAATTTAAAACAACTTCTTCGCTGTTGGACATCGTTTGATTATAATGCATAGTTGCGGCACATTACGGCCTTTTTGGTGTGTTTTTGGTAGATCAAAATTCAGCGTTGATCAGTTTTCGATGGATTTACGAAAGTAAATAGCTCAACGCTACGTGATGACAGAGGGTCTAAGTAAATGGTTTTGTCGTTCATTTTTATACAAATAGCCACTATATGATAATCTTTATGCATTTACTTTGCTCCTAAGCGCCAAAGCGTAATAATATGCAGCCTATATGTTATTCTGATGCCTCAGCTATCTACATTCCTAATTTCATCCTAATCCGTCCAGCGGATTCAGCGTTATAAGGTAACAAACACACTCACTCACTCACTCACTCACTCACAAACTTTCGCCTTTATAATATAAGTAGGATAGGATTCCATCCTATGACAAATGACAAGCCCAAGTCATGTTGCCAACATCGGAAACAATAAGCACGCCATTCATTCTCCCCGATCTGCTTTACATTTTAATCCCGAAAATGTACAGTTCTATAAATATCCAGCAGCTGAGTAAATCAGCCGCGTCGCTCTCCCGAGCGCCATTACGAATATTAAACGACTTGATTCGCCGCTTTTTACCGAATTCTTGCTGAAAGAACCACTAATTACCAGCCTATCAGTGCCGAGTACGGACCACTGACTCTTAATGCCGTAAGATAAAGAAGGTTTTTCAATGGCACAACGTTTTTCAAGGTTTTTCATGTCCGTACGGACTTTATACCCAATGGGGCAGAGTGCATTTTGCCATGACATGTTTTGGTTAGATAAGTTACGTTCAAAAACAAAGCAACCGCAAGATTTGTGCTACAAAACTCTTAAGACAACGGTTCAAGGTCGGATTTCCAGTGGCACAAATGATACTTTGCCAGTTGCAAGGCCTTATCTTGCTAAATGGTGCCGTAAATTCCTGCACACTGTAGGCCTTTGGGATTTGTTTCGAGGTCTGATGGGCCATTAATGATGATCTATTAAGGGAGTGATAAGTAGCTTTAGTACTGGGTGAATAGTGTAGCTTTGTGTCAATAAGCTAATGTTTTTTTTCATCAAAAAAAAGTTTCGTATTCACAATAAGATTCTGCTTTCAACTTCGCAGCCAGAAGCTCGAAAATATAGCTAGCAAATAATTCATAGAAAAACCTAAGCTCAAAATTTCAAAAAAACGTCCATTATTATAACGAACTCCAATTAATAAAGACACGAAGCGAAACTCGTCAATCGGAGCGAAATATCAAAGAAAATATTTAAAAAGGAACCTTTAATTCGTTGAAAACTAGCCCCGTCAAGGAAAATCTGTGTTAAATCAGGCTAATTTTGCTCCGCCGTAGATGGCGATAAATCAGTGCGATCGTCAGACACCGGCCGTAATCAGTGCGAAAAAAAAACGATAACAACCCTCCGCTGTGCTCAGAGCAACGAGGGTTTTAAAAATGAAATTTCAATACATATGAATCCGTAGGATATACAAAATATCCCTTTACCTACGTCCGACTACCGTCATTCATGACAGATTATAATATATTTGACAGAATACAGGGTGTAAAAAGACCGCCAACAGAGCGGGAAACCTCGTATTGTCCTCATCATAGGGAAAATTTTTGCCGGGTTTTTGAAATCAACGGTTTCCGAGATAATGAGGTTCAAAGTCGGACTTTTCCAAACTTTTTTTTTGCAGAAATGTATTCAGTATCTAGTTCTTAACATACCTTCTCAAGAAGCCATATCAAAATTATGAATATTTCTTACAAAAAACAACGTTAAAATTGCAACCCGCAATGTATTCTAAACATTGGCACTTCAAGCTTAAGTAACATAAACTTATACCTACGCTTGCGCAATATGACTTTTGTGCGTTACACGTCCATTGCGTGATAAAATATTTTTCAAAATTATAACCTAAAAAACCAAAATCATTTCCCAGCAATAATTTATCGAAAAAGTACTTTGTTTTGGTGTCTAGTATGCGTGGCTTTCGGGTCTGTTGGCGGTCTTTTAACACCCTGTATACAGACCTAGGCAAAAGGTAGGTACAGTTGTTTTATCTCACGAAAGCAGATGAGCCATAATTATTGTAGTTGTAATGCGAATAGACGCGCGCTCTTGTGTGCGTAACTTCATGCTGACTGTATTAAATAGATAATTTTGGCGCGAACTGAGTAAACACTAGTGACTCGGCTGGCGACTCGGCCGAAACCACAATGCACAATGTGCATGTACATTCACACACACACAAGTATGGTTCATCCGCTTTCGTGAGATAAAACATCTGTGCGCGAGGTAAAAGTTCTACCCATTGGGCCACCATCGCTCACAGAGTAGGCTCCACATTCTCGTCACGTTTTGGTCAACGCAGCGAGTATAAATTGCCCCGCTGGACCCGAAGCTTATCAGCACACCGGGGCTTACGGGATGGACTTGTAATTGCTCACCGCTATCATGACGCTATCTAAAAACATGACCCGGGCAATTGGTCACTTCAACCATCAGTAGGTAGATTTCTGGGACTGACGGTTTAAGGTGCCTTCCGAAGCATGGAAGCGCTCAGTTATTATTGCCACTAGCGGTCACCCACCCATGGCCCGATGTTGCTTAACTTTTCTAACTAGGATGAGCGCTTCCGAGCGAAACATCAGTGAGGGTCCCACTGGATGCCGTAGAAATTATCCACTATTGTAGATGCAAAGCTTGTGTGAAACGCTCTATGCAATTGTGCATTTATTGAAATGTAAAATCCTGCGAGTAAAATCTGTAAAACACAGAATGGTGAGGCGTGTGCAGCAAAGCATTGAAGCGTTATATTGAGCATACAAACGCTGTAAACGCTATAAAAGTTTATACGTTCGGTGTTCTACGTACCGTCTTTCTGAATTTGCTTTCTAAGACTATTTTTGCACAAACATAGAGGCTGTTCACTTATGAGTCCCAAATGCGTAACTGTAAAAAACGGGCCTCAAATCCTTATCTAGACTATTGTAACTTACGAAACAATCAAGGGCAGCAAAAAGCCGAGCAACAATACACCGTAGCCGTACCTGCAAACAAAGAAGAAAAGCTGATTAGCACAGATCGCGCCTAAACGACGTAAACTTGCCTGTTTAATTATTACAAAGGAGAACGAGGAAAAAAGTACGCGTTCCCCAACAAATCGAGCCGGCTTCGTAACCTAAGAAGTTATGGAAGGACCATTTTGGTTGAACTTGGATTCGTTTTTCAGAACTGTGTATTTTGCAACAATTTAGGGACCGTAAAGGCCGTCTCTGCTTCATGATTTAGGTCTCCGAATGACCACCGAAACTAGTCAGCTTTCCCGACAGATATGCAGTAAGTGAAACCGTTCACAAAATACAAAATGTTACGAAAGTTTAAGTGTAGAATCTTAGGGCCGACTGAATAATTTAACTGCCTAAGTTTAAGGGTAAGTTATAATTATGTATTATGTTGTCATAGCATGCGTTGAATTAGGTACAGTATGAAAACTATGATATTGATGGAAATAACTAGTGGTTCGCCCCGAACTATGAACTCGCGACCCCATATAAACTTAAATAATAATAATAACCCCCGTGTGGTTCAAGGCAGGTACAGATTTGGACCAACCCATTTCTTCACGTGGGTGTCGTAAAAGGCGACTAAGGGAATGGAGGGACCATTATGGTTCCTCCACCGCAGGGCAGCTTGTGGCGAGCTGTTGGTATGTGGCGGTACCACGGACCCGAGTCTTCCGAAGGTCGAAAACTGGTCCTCGCATCCACGTCTTTGTACAAGAGTGGATTGGAATCCAAGAGGACCGGGACCCTCACCTCTGGCTTGCCTTTATCGGCCGTCCAGAGTCCAGAGTGGAGCGCAAGAGCTATATGCTCGCAGGATGGAAGTGAAAGATGCATAAGACGCGAGTTGGCACTGTGACTGTGGCTATCACTACAGTCACTGGGTAGAAAGCGGCGCACACCTCTCGACACCCTGAGATGTTCACAACGATGTTGCCACCTTGCTGTCCAGGGTTAGACCCATAAGCGGCGGCTTATTTAGGTGGCCCATTTAGTGAACAGCAATAGCCTGTGTTCATTGCGGGAAAGCCACCAGAGTGCATTTTGTGTTGTGGTGTGCTTAGGTGGTAGACCCAATTTGTGTACCCACATTGCATCAGGTCGGCGTGACCTGTACACTTGATGGGAAAGTACTGCGAGTGTATTTTGGTGTCTGGTGCCCTCGCAGAATGGACCTTGAGGATGCGCATGGTCACGTCGTTCCAGGTCAATGTAGGTGATGCACCTGATGGGGATTCTCAGGTGTATTTTTGTGTGTTTGGTTGCACTCTGGGGTACCCAACAGGTGCACCACCTTACATCAGATCAAAGTTTTCAAACGGGCCTCTACGTGTTGGATACGTCCCCACGCGCGCCGCCGTAGTAGGTACTACAATCCAATTAATGTGATATTAAATTATTTTTTAATTTTGTTTCATTTCACATTGAATGTTTTCTGTAACTTGTTCGCCGCTTTATCTTATTTCAAGTTTTTGTGCCTCTAGATCATTTTGGATATTTTTGTAGTTTATCTAGTATTTCTTCCATTTTAAGTTTTGTATAGGACTCTCTTGTAGTTTTGAAGTAAAGCGACCTCTATTGTTGCATAGAAGGACTTTTTGGTTTATAATTTTGAACACTAGATGGCTCTGATAAACAAACTTTAGTCACGCCCTCTGTTAGGAAGTAGAATAACAATATGATTGTTTTTTTTTTTAATAGATGGCGCTGTTTTGTATTTTCTAATCTGGTGTACTTTGGACCTTAGCAATTAGCAATTTTTTTTGTTATTTTTGGATTTATTGGATTAAAATAGAGTTCTTTTTACGGATTATTTCGCGACCCGTAAAAGTTTTTTTTTATTGTTTCCACTGAGTTTTACGTCCGATATCCACAATATTGTTTCCAAACAGAATTTATATTTATAGTTCACTTTTGTTAGTTTTTATCACTGTTTACTGATTAGATTTACGTTTTTATCACTGTTAAAATCACTTTTTAGCACTATTTTAATGTTACTGAGAGGCAGCAGTGGCGCCCTCTCTCATCCCATATAACCTTAACAACCCCATATCTCGGCAACCCCTCGACCGATTTGGCTCATGTTCGAACTTAAAAATTCTCTTTGCCTCATTTACCTGCCTACCGAATTTCATAACGATCCGACTTAATTTACTCAAGTTATCGTCGAACGAACATTCATACATACATACATACATACATACATACATACATACATACATACATACAAACGCCGGATTGTTCAAGTAGACTCGGAGAACTTCGCTCGCTTCGCTCGCTCGTTCAATAAAAGTAGCGCGATAATCGCTGTACTGAAGCATAGACACAGCATAGCACGTAATATCTTGAACTATTTAAACTGACAAAAGAACAATAAATGAAAAAGAAAAACTGTTTGTATTTTAAATTTCCATCTCTCTGTCCTTCTTTCTTCTTAGTCAGTTCCCTCGAGAGCGGTAAAAAAACTGAACTTTTTTGTGCCTAATCTTCATTTTAATCAAGTTCGAGGGAGGGATTGTTCACAACTGAACGGCCGGGGTAATTAAAATAACAACCAGTCTATACTAAGTTCTATTGACCCCTACTTCCATACTGGGAGCTTGAAAAAGGGGGTCTTTGGGTCTTCGTAGTTGTTTTTGGTTGCTTGCATTCAAGTCCTGGCAGCTTCATTCGAATAAATGTAGTTTTTGTGTTGTGAATAATGGCGCTTTATGTTTTTTTTTTGAGCTTCAGATAAAACTGGCTGAAAAGGATTTACGAAGGCATTTCCAGTTCAACGGATATTGATACAAAATACACTTAATTGTTTATATTTTAAAACATTGCTATTGCTATAAATCTATCTCTATTGAAATATAACCGCAGCTTTCTATTATAATTATAAGCCATCTACCATATTTTTTCGAATTCATTCTTGGCAATCGTACGTCTTAGCCACTTAAGAGTTAAGGGAGACGGGTACCCCGTCCACGCCAATGAAAAAAAACATAAATCTTCTTTTTGGGTTCGTAATTTGCTAAAAACGAGCTGTCAAAGGAGAATCCCTAGGCCCAACTATTTTTAAGACCAAAGGCCTAGATTCCAGAACCTACGAATAAATCCCGTACAAGTCAAAAGTGGCCGTTTTTATCTTGTGCTCTTTGTACGCTCTTCTTAAAGGTGTCATATCAAGAACATAATCATTAACAAGTGTTCTAGAACTGCCCTACTTTTCCAGCGCTTACACAACACGAGCCCACAATCCTTATCTCCGTCGAACAATTCCATAAACTATTCAATTCCAATTTAATTTCAATCATTCACACAAAGCCAGACCAAAGGGTGTTCGATGGAGCCTGAAGGCGGACACAATTCTACTTATTCTACCAATGCTACCCAACCGACCGGGCCCACGACAAACGACCTCATTTACATACAAATTAGACGGGAAAAAAACGACTATTCTGGCCAAAAACGACTCGCAATGATGCGCAGAGGGGGGGAGATAACAGATATCGATAGATGAAAAAAAACTTACACTTTGAATGCGAATAATTAAACAGGAACATCGCATTATCTGTGATACATGACTGCTGTAAATTGTGGACAGATACACCGGTATCCAGCCAGAATTTACATGTCATTTGTCACGATGCGATTGAATATCCAGCAAAAATGTTGGCTGAATTAAATTAAATATTATTTGTTTCATAAGTTCATCTCAAACCCAGAGTACAAAAAGATTCACAACTAAGTAATAATGCACTTACATACCCGAACCAGAGAAACACACTATGCCTTTTGAGTTTGAGGTTAAATATTTTGAGACATTAAGGCGCCGCCGTGCATAGTGAATAGCCCGCGCGCAAACAAAAATGCACAAAATCGATTCCTGTATCAAATACACTAAACAAATCGAAAATGTTCACATATCAAACCCTAGAATTAGGTGAGACTATCTAACACAGCCAGTTTTGTGTTAAGATTCATAAACGTTTACCCTAGAATTACTCAGTGACTTGAATGTTTAGACAATGATGAATCTATGAAAATAAGGAAATTGAGGCACGTGGCATCATTGACTCCCTGTAACTTAGTTTAAAAAGCATTGAAAGAGCCCGAGGTAGGGGAATGGCCTAGCTTGAGGAAAATATTTAAGGCGCTGTCTGAAAAAAAGTGCGCCGCCTATTTTTTTTCAGCCAGAATATCTTTATTGCTGAAAAAAAATAGGCGGCGCACTTTTTTTCAGACAAAATATCTTGCAATCAACACAAAACTGGCTGTTTTAGATAGCTCTCACCTAATTCTAGGGTTTGATATGTGAACATTTTCGATTTTTGAACGAGCGAGCGAAGCGAGCGAAGTTCTCCGAGTCTACTGGAACAATCCGGCGTTTGTATGTATGTATGTATGTATGTATGTATGTATGTATGTATGTATGTATGTATGTATGTATGTATGTATGTATGTATGAATGTTCGTTCGTTCGACGATAACTTGAGTAAATTTGGTCGGATCGTTATGAAATTTGGTAGGCGGGTAAATTAAATTAAAAGAATTTTTAAGTTCGAACATGAGCCAAATCGGTCGAGGGGTTGCCGAGATATGGGGTTGTTAAGTTTATATGGGGTCGCGAGTTCACAGTTCGGGGCGAACCACTAGTTTTAGTGTATTTGATACAGGAATCGATTTTGTGCATTTTTGTTTGCGCGCGGGCTAATTCACTA
>OX439378.1:11222903-11460803 GCA_949319315.1 Zelleria hepariella
TTAAACTAAATTACAGGGAGTCAATGATGCCACATGCCTCAATTTCCTTATTTTCATAGATTCATCATTGTCTAAACATTGAAGTCACTGAGTAATTCTAGGGTAAACGTTTATGAATCTTAACACAAAACTGGCTGTGTTAGATAGTCTCACCTAATTCTAGGGTTTGATATGTGAACATTTTCGATTTGTTTAGTGTATTTGATACAGGAATCGATTTTGTGCATTTTTGTTTGCGCGCGGGCTATTCACTATGCACGGCGGCGCCTTAATGTCTCAAAATATTTAACCTCAAACTCAAAAGGGTTGATAACATTTTTACAAGTAGCTCTCAAAACATTTCTACGTTTCTTCCATTCTCGCCATGTAGGTACGATCGCACGCAAACTGTCTATATTCCGGAGTGATCGAAGCACGTCGGGCGAGGCGGAAAAGTATCACTTATGTGTTTGGCTGAGAGGGGTGGGGAGAGGGAGGGGAGAGGAGTGCTATTGAAAGGTAAGTTTCAGAGGTTTAGCTGTGCAATTCAAAGAGACGATAATGATAAACAAGCTAAGAATTTAATTAAAAGTACTAGTTCTACCCAATTTATGTAACATAATATTGTTATCTAATCCATAAATATAAACCTGACTACTAATAATACAGAAAAATCGCAGTTTGAGAACAGTCATAGCAGTCTGTTGAATTTTTTATTGCTTGAACTCCTTCAAAACGTAAAAAAGGTCATTCAAAAATTTAAATTATTGAACGAGCGAGCGAAGCGAGCGAAGTTCTCCGAGTCTACTGGAACAATCCGGCGTTTGTATGTTTGTATGTATGTATGTATGAATGTTCGTTCGAAGATAACTTGAATTTTGTTTGGATCGTTATGAAATGATGTTATGAAATATGCCAAATCGGTCGAGGGGTTGCCGAGATATGGGGTTGTTAAGTTTATATGGGGTCGCAAGTTCACAGTTCGGGGCGAACCACTAGTATAAACGCTATAGTGCCCCTTACATACTACACTTACTACTACGAATACTAACGCTAAAAGGTGCTTCTGTAGTATTCCACAGTATCGAGTCACATTTGCGCTTGTCGGCAGATGATTGAAGTTTAATTCAGCGCGGGGCGACGCACGCCTCGGGTTGAGGCAATTGCACTGTCTAGCCCCTTCGTTTATTGAAATGAAAAGACCCTTTCAAGTTTAGTAGGGACCCGATGGGCGAAGTGATCAGAGTGTAAATAATTTGGTAATAGTTTATCTTCAAAATCAATGACATGGTTAAGAACATATTTTCCTATTTCTTATACGTAGTTTTGGACCCCACTGAACCATAACGTGCCACCCTGTATACCGGTAGTTTCGAATGTTTGAGTAAAAAATACAATTCATCAGTCTTAGAACATTCAACAATTAAATTTGTTTTTGTGTAATCTTTGACACTACCCTTATCATAATTGATCACGTGTCGTCTATATCATAGAATCGTCAAGTGTTATTTTAACTGCAAACTAACTAAGTTAACGTCAAGCACTAAAGCTCTCGTAATATCATTTACTATTGGAAGTAGAATGTTAAAGCTATCATTTTGGTTTATCTGTGATTGATATTACTGTATTCTCACTGCTAAACAAAAGGTTATTAAAATACAACATCGACGACAGACGAACATCCGTGTAGCTGTACGTACATCTATCTTGAACACGACAAGCTCACAACGAATGTGGCAACGACGGAAACAGATAGAATGTCAGAGTTCGGCGCTTGTTGCAAGGGGGGTGTGTACTGTGTATGCTATCTTATACTGCTTCGATTCGAACTAAATATTGTTACCTACATAGATTCATATCAACGGCGCAGAAATAGTGGCATCGCAGAAAGGAAATTGGAACACAAACTTACTACTTGACTCCACTCATAGGCACTCGCGGCATCGTGAACTGAAGAATGGCACGTTTTATTGGTTTTATACAAGGTATTATAAAAGATCTTTCTTTTTTACAGGGATCACAACCTAAATATGTTTTTGCTCTATGACATTCCGTTGATATTTTAATTAATAAAATGTGAACGCTGTGGCGGGAGAAAAGTATTTTAAAATATTGTTTCCGTTGTTTTTTCCACTTTTTTTACACAATTGACATCCTATTGACCAGTAGGTTACACCATTTAAAAAGAGTTAGGATTTTTTGTAACACGTTGTATTGCCACCATAGTAATAGTAAATCCACCCGAACCTCGCGGGGCACGAGCTATTGTCTGCAATTTTGTCTTAATTTTCATAAAATATATCTTCAGCAAGCGTAAACTAAAAGACTTGTCATATCAACACAGCACTGATCGCTACGTCACATTTATCATTTGTTCTGTTCTGGTATTATTTTCAATGTTTATGTATTTAATGTAAAAATGATAATAAAAAAAACACTTTCACTTTGTCTATCGCCGTCATATTAGGGCCTCTAAAGACGGAATGAAACCAGTTTTATCTATCTTGTATTCGAAACGGGTCGGTCGTTCGTGGTTGGCTTTTTTTTTCGTGGCTCAGCGACTTGAAGCGGATCTTGGCCTCCGCAACCAAAAGACGCCAGCTCTCCCGCACTTGCTTTTCAACAAAATTAATTACCTTATTTATCCCGACGTTTCGGCCGCGTTACAGCTCGAATACAAGTATGTGTAAATATCGCGCGTAGTAACTCTCCACCGAAGCCGTCGTCCAATGTACGTCGATGCTATTCAGAGAACAGATAACAGAACAAACAGAAAACTATTTTCAATTCGCATACGCCCCCGCGGAGTGCGGGGGGTGCGGGGTAGAGGGGGGCCTGTGGGGCAGGTCATGAATGCAGCTCGAACAAAAGCTCGACCTTGAGTAGCTGTCTTAGCTTGACATTGACAGTAGCCTAGGACTCAAGTCAGTGATTTTGTTTTTTCTGAGATGACCTACTCGAGCTCGAGCTTGAGCGACGACTATTAATGCCACACTTAGTCGATGGTGAAAGACTTTACATCACATCCGTACAGCTGACCAGTTTGACCGGTCTTTTGTGTTTCGGGTTTACATAAATGTTATGGCTATCTCCGTTCCAAACAGCCAAATCCATCCAGTCATTTCAGCTTGAAAGATTAAGATCCAAACATCCTATCCTACTTCCTACTATCCTACTATCCTACTTCCTACTTCCTACTACTATTTTAACGCGAAAGTTTGTAAGTATGGATGGATGGATGGATGGATGTTTGTTACTCTTTCACGCTGAAACGGCTGGACGGAATGGAGATAGCTTAGACATCAGAATAACACATAGGCTACATATTATCACGCTATTACACTTAGGGGCAATGTAAACCACATATCTTTTTTCTGTAGTTCACGCGGACGAAGTCGCGGGCAAAAGCTAATTAACCCATATAAACTTTAGCATTTATTTAGAGCGATAAATTATAATAACCAGTATAATGTATAATGTGATAGTATAGGTTACATCTTACTTATTTTTAGGGTTCCGCCCCATAAAAGGGAAAACGGAACCATTAGACTAGCTAGAGGATCACTCTGTTGTCCGTCTTTCTGTCTGTCAAGACTCTTTTTCTCAGGAACAGATGGGGCTATCAAGTTTAAATTTATATGAAATACCCCAGTCTGCAATTTCTTAGAGCTATGAAAAAATCAAGCTTCTAAGTTTACGCTATCAAAAGATACGACCGTTTATCGCGCATATTTCCCCATTTTTCGACTCTCGCAGAGGAATCAGGGGTACTTTCCGTTGACATAGGATCATGAAAAAAAATTTTCTTTGTACATATGAGTAGCTAGTTATGTAACTCAGTTATGTACAAAGAACAAGGGGAAATTCTGCAAGAAGCAATACCGTGAACAAGTATAGGAATAAATCCTAAAACCGTAATTTTTTTATCACATCATAACCATGGGGTCCCTTTACAAGAAATAGGGCGTAACTAATTTTAAAAACAAAATATCATTTTCCCCCTTTATACGGAACCCTCGGTGTACGAGTCCGACTAGCACTTGGCTGGTTTGTAGTCGCAACTTTAATTTAGCGATGGTTGTACGAGAATCAATAAAAGTTGTGACTTCCCTTCTACGTACGAGTATCGGGCGGAGACAGAGTGACATATCGAGCCAGAAATAAATTTATTCACGTCCGAATGACTCACGGCTGATTGACTCACAGTTGATTGACTCAACACAGCTGAAGAGGCGGCTCGTTATTTCATAATTGGAACGTTGGATTCGCTTCATGGAAATATGGATTTTCGAATGCTTCAAAAAAAATTTTTTTTCACGTCGGCGCGATGGGAATCGTGGCGATTTAAAGCTGAAACTTAATTAATTACAAATATTTTACGTTGGAAATTACGGAAGCACAATTTGTGTACAAAAAATATTTATTAACCACTATATTTGTATTTTTGAGCTGCGCTCGATGTTTTGCAAATACTTTGACGGAAAATAAAATGGCGTGTAATAAAGTTCCGACTCGAGCCAAGTTTTTTTAGTCTTTCTAAAGCTTATTGGCAATTTTCGCTTTGAGGGCATTATGCCCCAGACGCTTAGGTTCCCTCACGCAAACTCTGAGAAAAGGCCTTTACCTAGCTAGTGGGACATGTACACTTGTACAGGCGTACACCCTCCTTTTTAACCGACTTCAAAAAAGGAGGAGGTACTCAATTCGATTCGTTTTTTTTTAATGTGTTTTTTCACGTGAACCGATTTTTATTGAACGAGCGAGCGAAGCGAGCGAAGTTCTCCGAGTCTACTGGAACAATCCGGCGTTTGTATGTATGTATGTATGAATGTTCGTTCGACGATAACTTGAGTAAATTTAGTCGGATCGTTACGAAATTTGGTAGGCAGGTAAATAAGGTAAAGAGAATTTTTAAGTTCGAACTTGAGCCCAATCGGTCGAGGACTTGCTGAGATATGGGGTCGCGAGTTCAAAGTTCGGGGCGAACCACTAGTATTTTTGTTTTGTAAGGGTATACTTCCCATGTGTGTCCCAAAACAAATGGCGAAGATCTAACTAATTGAACGAGCGAGCGAAGCGAGCGAAGTTCTCCGAGTCTACTGGAACAATCCTGCGTTTTTATGTATGTATGTAAGTTTGTATGTTTGTATGTATGTATGTATGTATGTTCGTTCGACGATAACTTGAGTAAATTTAGTCGGATAGTTATAAAATTTGGTAGGCGGGTAAACGAAACTAAATAATTTTTAAATTCGAACATGAGCCAAATCGGTCGAGGGGTCGCCAAGATATGGGGTTGTATAGTTTATATGCAAAGCGCGCGCCACTAGTGAATAACTTTGGAGATGGAGAACAAAACTCCTCAACGGACAGCAGCAAATCACTCAGAAGGTGCAATAGCTTAATAACAGTGTACCCTTTCAGCAGCGAAGGCGGTTTAAAAAATATATTTAATAAAAACTTAATTGATTTACACTTTTACCAGATTTAACACTCGTTTTATTAAGTTTTTCATGTTACCTTTCATATTACACCAAACGTGAGTGGTTTGAAACTGAGCCTCATAAATATTTCAGCGGTTTATGGCCCGTAATAGTGTATCTGATAGACGCGATACTAACATTTATAGTTTGCAATAAAAATTGGCCGTTTGACAACAAAGTGCACATAAACTTTAACGTTACTTGCCGGAAAGACTTTGGCCTACGATTGTTTAAGAAAGTTGCGAAATGGAGGTATAAATAAGAATCATAATTTTCTAAAATAAGTTTTACATAGACATAGTTGTTTATTTGTAAACCAAATTGATTGCGAGATTTTATTAATAGATAGCGAGCAACCTACCCCTATTGTTAAACATAATAATATAAGATTAGTCATAATCATAATTATTGTTTAGTAACTCTTAACTGAATAACGAACGGCCATTTAGTCAGACGCGAGCTATACCTCTTGTACTCGTAGTTATAAGACTATTTTAAACATATTTTATGAGGCTCTAGGTAACTTCAGCGACATGCTCGCTTACCCTTTTTTGTTCGATTCACGTACTTACGCCGCTGGTGACAAGAACTACCATAGGTTATCCTAGTGTTGCTGACCGTACCTACTCCAAGTTTCATACCTTTAGTATGACGCAGCGAACGACCCAAACTATCAATGTTTGTTCAAAAAAGGCTGCTGTAAAATACGTTGTAAAACTGCGTCCAGCTATCTCTAACTTTACAATGTGTCTTGAGACATACTCGTAAACCAACAAAACTGGTTTACAAGGTTTACATTACCTACTCTTGATTTAATTTTAGCGTAGATTTAACGTTAGATTAATAGTTTGTATCATCTATCAGAATCTAGTCACACAATTTTCGTAGACGGTCTACGCAGCGTGCTACGCGCTACGAAAGTACGTAGCTTTGGATTGTCGAGCAATAACCACACTTATTAGTCGATACTGAGAGAGAATGGTATAGGTGCTAGGCACTATCTAATCATATCCCAGATAATGCAGCGACCGAGTGGGTTTCTTCACCTATTTAGTGTGAGTGACTGCCACTGGACGCTGTAAAATTATCTCATTACGCAGATGCAAAGGAGTAGTTTTAGCTAAGAGGTGGTTTGATTTTTCTCGATTTCTTCATAGCTTTAACATCATCACTTTCTTATTAGTATTTTGCCTTAAAAAGAAGATAAGCACCTGAAAAAAAGACATAAAAGTGCCTTTTTGTGTTAGGATACCAACGGTTTGAGACTGTGCGTTGTGGGTGGCATTTGGCAATGTTGTCGGCCAAAAATATAGGACGTACCAAACAAAGCCAAAATAAAAGTAACATAAAGCACAGGTTTAAGGAAACGTCGCTCATAAAATAACCAGAGCACGTCGACGCAGACCCTTAAGAATACGTTATAATGATAAATAGAAAGACTACTCCACAAACAGCCAAAAACTTGGCCTCTTTCTGTCAGTTTTGTCAACCGCCAAAAATAGAAAAAACAAGATCTGCTTATCCTTAAAATTATATTATTTAGATTATGAGTTTTTAATAAAATCGTAGTCACAGGTAATCAGTTTATCAGACGCGAACGTGTAGTCCACTGACTAGGATTAATGAGCCGTTTTTAGCAAAAATTCACAAAGCATTTCATAGATGGCGCTTACAGGCGTGGCCATAGAAGGACCGGAATTCGGCTGTCAAAATTAATCTGTGTTAAGCGAAAGACGGCCGTATTTCGGTTCTTCTATGGCCTCGCCTGTAGACGCCATCTATGAACTGCTTTGCATCTATTCTTTGAAAACGGCTCTTTGCTCCAATAAAACCCTATACTAAGCTTGGCCCGACAGTCAAAGCGCAAGCGGAGGCGGCAAGACCTACCGCACATAGGTCCTGGCACTCTGTTTCGATCGTTTTCTGGATTAAGTGTGCCCTTTTCATGACCTAGGCTGTCGGTAAAAGGGCCACTATGATAAAAATTGTAGTCTTGGAGAGGGGGTAGGTCCGACAGTCATGCTCTTGGCTGGTTTTTTAATTGGAGCAAGCTGAAGTAAACCTTCTCGAAGCAATGTGCCCCCTGGTGCGTGGCGGAATGCAAATCGTTTTCCTTATTGACACAGTGTACGAGGAAGCTGCTGAAACGCGGACCAATATTTACCTTCTTGGGTTTGACTTCATAATAATAATTTTCCTAAACCCATTTAGATTGTTTAACTTTGCCGTTACTTTTGTTGCCTATTGCTACCAATGCCACGGAAAACCCCGTGAGAAAACCCGGGAATAAGTTCGCCCCGCTGTAGACTATTAGGCCTACTAAGCTAAGAGGATTTTTAAGATGCTGGGAAAGTATATGCCAACTAAACCAGCTTAACATTACAGCATCGAAGTGGTCACTTAACATTTCACCTTCGAAATGGTCACTTAACGTTGCACCGTCAAAGTGCTCCCTTAACATTGCAGCTGTAAGTGGTCACTTAACATTACAGCGTGGAAGTGGTCACTTAACATTGCAGCGTAGAAGTGGTCACTTAATATTGCAGCGTCGAAGTGGTCACTTAACATTGCAGCGTGGAAGAGGTCACTTAACATTGCAGTGCGGAAGTGGTCACTTAACATTGCAGCGTGGACGTGGTCACTTAACATTGCAGCGTGGAAGTGTCACTTAACATTGCTGCGTCGAAGTGGTCACTTATCATAATATAAATAGAGTGCACGCGTGTAAGGGTCTACGTGTTGCCGACTGTACATGTTGATAGGTTAAGGTTTGGCCTTCCTTGTTGTTCGCTGTCTGGTTTCCAAGTTTCAGAGACGAATTAATTCACAGTTCTCAAAGCCCTTATGCACTGAGTTACGGCATAAATCACGTAACATGTAACAGCCTAAGTTGTAGCAACCCGAAAAGGTAAAGGTGTCGGGTGAACCCGCTCCGTCCAAGAGGGGCGTTATCCTTGACGCTATTGCGTTCATATTGACAAAGTTTTTAATTAAATTCTCTTTGAAATAGCATAGTCATGCTTTGATGTTATATACTTTGTAATGTGTATTCAAAGGTAAGGCACCTTTAAGCCTCCGACCAAAAAAAGGGGTGTTGTAAGTTCGACCGCTATGTGTATCTGTCTGTATGTCTGTCTGTGGCACGGTAGCT
This sequence comes from Zelleria hepariella, assembly GCA_949319315.1. NCBI lineage: Eukaryota > Metazoa > Arthropoda > Insecta > Lepidoptera > Yponomeutidae > Zelleria > Zelleria hepariella. The sequence continues at coordinate 11,231,517 of OX439378.1, forward strand.
CTTAAACGGGTGAACCGATTTGGATGCGGTTTTTTTTTTTCATTTGAACGCAGGTTTTTTATCGAGTGTTTTATCAAAATCGGTTCAGCCGTTTATGAGATATGCTAATTGGAAATTTTAAGCTAAAATATCGGGGGTATTTTTAATTTAGTAGTTATTACCCGTTTTATTCAATAAAATATAAATGCTTCTTAATTCTTTTAATTCGTGAAATATTGAATTTTGTAAATGGTCCCATATTGAAAAAAAAATTGTTCAGAGTAGAGGGGTATTGCTGTGCATAATACATCGCGCTGTATTGTCCCGCTAGCGCTGAAAAGGGTCTAAAAATACCTGACCTTACCCCGCGTCTGAGTTCTTCGGGTCGTTGTATTGAGACTGTTGTTACCTCCGAGAGCTCGTTAAACTTTCAACAGGGCCTCGAGCGAACGATGTCATATGCTGTTGTGATATTATTATGGTGGACGTCTTTTTGTGATAGTTTCTATACATGGCAGTAAGGCTGAGGCTACACCACAGCGCAGAGCTCTGTGACACGCAAGTGAACAAAACTAATGGTCAAAATTCATGTTATCGGCTACACATCCGGTTGCCAAAATTCGCTATCAATTATTTCGACCTTCTTGTCCTATCGCATGTCACTGTCTGGTGTAACCTCACTCTAAAAGCGCGTACGGAAGAGAAAAATGGTAGCCGCGTAAAACAATTCGTGTCGAATAAACGCGCCCTAAAGTTAGGCGTCCATTAGCGGCAGATTGGGCCGCCACTTAAAAATCCACCTGGGCCCTTAGCCTGTAACGCAATGGCGGGTCAATGGCGTTCCGGCAGAAGGACAAAACCGGGCTCTCCTCGTTTTTCTCCTACAACCAGAGAACTAATCCTCTAGAATTAGAATCAAAATATTCTTTGCTGTACTACAAAAACACTAAAAGGACAGACAGCGTTAGCAAATCGTAATTGAAGTCGTCACCTGACAGCCCATTTTGGCACCATTGTCTTACAGGCTAAGGGCCCTGGCCCGCGTTTCATATAACTGACATAAATATTTTATTATGACAATTCGATGTTCATTGATAGGTCGGTTTGTAAACAAACCTTTTTTGAACCTCATGTCAAATCGACTACGCAATCTATATCGAATTGTCATAATAAAATATTTATGTCAGTTATATGAAACGCTGGCCTGCCTGTATTTATATGAAACAGCGTCCACTAGAGGCGGACTATTGCGATGCGTCCCGGCCCAATCCGCCTCTTTGGCAGCGTGGTGTTTTACGGCTTAAACCTTTCCCCCGGAATTCCTATCCTCACTCCCATGAAGACCGATGAGGAAGGAGTTAGGGGGAAAAGGCCTATACCCAGCAGTGGGCAAGCGTGGGCTAAAAATGATGATGATGATGAATTGGCACTTCCAGTTATGGGGACCGAGTTTGATTATCCAGGGAGCCATTACCCAGAAAGAAAATCGGGGACTACGTTTTTATGGAGAAGACACACTACAGTCTAGACTCTTAATGATTATGGTATACGTCTACCAATGAGTATGAGAGTTTAGAAAAGCGGACGATTATGCTCCTACTCCTCGACTACAAAGGAAAATTTCCCGCCAAGCATGACTTCTCATCTTTGGAGACCGGCCGGGTCCAACTGACCATCGTTGGACGTTCTATATAAAATCAACTACGAGAAATATTTTGCTGACGCGATGCAGGACTGCAGAAAGTAGCGTTTTAACAGCTCGTGTATGTAGCAGTTTCCTGTGCGCCCGAAAGGGGTCGCTAAAAGAGCCTAGTGAGCACACAAGGCTCAAGCTTCAACGGTCACAGTACACAATATGGCGACTGTAGCTCGACCAGTGGAAGTGATGCAAATTTGACGCAGGCACACCATTTGTAATGCTGAGGATAGTACGACAGAAACTACATGTAAAAAAAAAGTAACAAACATTCGCTTTTAGTCATCAAACGGATGGCCGAGGTCATAACCAACCAGCCTACTACAGAAAAGTCCTGAAAAGCATAAGACGCCGTTTTACTCGTGAATACAAATAACGCATTCTATGGTAACGTTAAAATAATCTTAAAAAGCAACAGCTCGTCCGAACTACTTATACTTCGATCATCTTCATCATCATTGGCAGCTTCTATTGGTACATTATTTTTGGATCTGGGCTTAGAAAAGTCTATAGAGCCTTGGCCGGTCCATCTGTCCCCAACCCAGCGACTCAAGCGTCGTTGATTGCGGCGGCGGCGGCGGATCGCCCGAAGCGATGCAAACTCGGCAAGGTTGACCGGTCGGCCGGTCCCCAATAATGAGAAACTGCCATCTACTATAATCCGCGCGCGATGAGAATGTGATGTTACCTTGTCAAAGTAAATCGAAAATGTACTACTTATATTTAATTTGATAAGGTTGCTTCGACGCGTCGACGTATTTTCGATTTATTTTGACAAGGTAGCATCCAATTCTCATCGCGTGCGGATTATACCTACTGAAACGATAGAGCTTATCGTCAGCAAGATAAGGGCGTTATTTGAACAAAAAAGGGGTATCTTAGCGTGTCGCTAAGTGTACTTGATAAATAATATTGTGGCAAGTGGGTAATGATATGTTAAAATTTCTATACTAGAACAACGTTTTCTACGTTTTAGTTTTAGTCCTTTCAGTCTAATTTCATAAATTCATAAAGGTAAGGTAGGTAGTATAGTTTATTTATTTTTATATTTCTTAGTTTTTTTTACAAACATTAAATAGGTACCGATGAGTTTTTGATAAAATTATGGGTTCTTAAAAGTAAGATGTAGCCTGTACAATTGTACATGTCCCACTAGCTGGGCAAAGGCCTTCTCTCAAAGAAAGAGTTCGAGCTTGGGTTCTTATTTCAACCTATTTCTTTGCAATCAGGAACAAAGAAACAAGGATTATAAGGCTTTTACAAGAGTCCACCTACAATACTGGTATCTAATGATAATGACCAATATGATACGGGTCAGGTACAAAGTCGTTACGGGGAGATTACAGATGTATCAGCTGTTCAGTAGGACGGATAGTACTCGCAAGGCGCTCGCCGACCGGCCGACAAACAGAGATAACGCCCACACGGAATTAGATTCACGTTAGAGGTGCTACTCTGTAACTACTCGTACCTCTCTCGTGTTTTTTTGTAAATTGACACCCGACTCAGGGGTGATTATTTACACGATACTAAAGCAAAAAAAAAATCAGTGAAAAATAGATAGATAGATAGGTAACAGATTTATTAAATTTCCAAAAATAAAATAAAAAACACTCAAAGGCGCGCTTTGAGAAGGCCGGGGGCAGTCCGCACGTCACGATTATTATAGAACAAATTGAACAACTTAATTTCTAATTCAAAGTATTTAAAAAAAAACTTGTTTTTAGTTTCAAGCGTTATAAAACAATCGTCCCTGAGCCGGTGTCACTCACCAAAACAACACCCTATATCTCAGAACAGAGAAGTTCTAGAAGTAGGGATGACAAACATAATGTTCATAAATATGCATACATAAGCTGCTCACGCTTGTTTTCCAGATGATTGTGATGATAGTTCCTGGCAGAGCGTGTAACAGTACTGACAAATCTATTGAAAAATCTGTTGCTGTCTCGCAAATACTGATCGATAGGGACAAAATGTAAAAATCTACAAAATCGAGGTTTCGTATTCCCCACTTTCCTCTTTCAAAACTATTCCGATTTAAAAACATTTTTTCACCACTGATATCACAAGAAACTACTAGTGGTTCGCCCCGAACTATGAACTCGCGACCCCATATAAACCTAATAATAATATTTCAAGATTTTCAGATTTTTCTTCTAGCATTTTTAGTTTTTCGCCAAACATTCTTTGAATGTTTTCTGTAACTTGTTCGCCGCATTTTCTTATTTCAAGTTTTTGTGCCTCTAGATCATTTTGGATTTTTTGTAGATTAGTGTAGTATTTCTTCCATTTTAAGTTTTGTATAGGACTCTCTTGTAGTTTTGAAGTAAAGCGACCTCTATTGTTGAGCATAAGGACTTTTTGGTTTATAATTTTGAACACTAGATGGCTCTAATAAAAAATGTTTTGTCACGCCCTCTGTTAGGAAGTAGAATAACTTTTTTTTTTTAAATAGATGGCGCTGTTTTGTATTTTCTAATCTGGTGTACTTTGGACCTTAGCAATTAGCTAAATTTTTGGATTTATTGGATTAAAATAGAGTTCTTGTTACGGATTATTTCGCGACCCGTAAAAGTTTATTTTTATTGTTTCCACTGAGTTTTACGTCCGATATCCACAATATTGTTTCCAAACAGAATTTGTATTTATAGTTCACTTTTGTTAGTTTTTATCACTGCTTTCACTGTTTACTGATTAGATTTACGTTTTTATCACTTTTAAAATCACTGTTTAGCACTATTTTATTGTTACTGAGAGGCAGCAGTGGCGCCCTCTCTCATCCCATATAAACTTAACAACCCCATATCTCGGCAACCCCTCGACCGATTTGGCTCATGTTCGAACTTAAAAATTCTTTTAATTTCATTTACCTGCCTACCAAATTTCATGACGATCCGACAAAAATTACTCAAGTTATCGTCGAACGAACATTCATACATACAAACATACAAACATACAAACATACAAACATACAAACATACATACATACATACATACATACATACAAACGCCGGATTGTTCCAGTAGACTCGGAGAACTTCGCTCGCTTCGCTCGCTCGTTCAACTAACTTGTTTTAAAAAAAAATAAAGTTCTTCCAGGGTTTTCTCCTTCGGCCGACGCACAGTGGTCGATTTGTACGATTTAGGCGGCCAAAACTATTTTATGCTTTATTTCAGTAATAAATACGACAACAAATGCTAATCTGGTATTTTAGAGTGAATATATATGTTTATCCCTATTCGTTTCATTGAAAGCGTATTTTTCTATACAAAAAAACATTTCTGTGAAAATATTTTTGTAAATAGCGCCAATGTTTTTAAATTTTCTTTAAATCTCCCTTTGGTGTAAAATATATATTTTGAGTTCATTTGAATTATCGAAATCGGCTTAGTAGTTTTTGATATTTGGGTTAAGAATTATCACAATTTGTTAAGTAAAAGACGGCCGTACATAAAAAAAAATGTTTATTCTCTACAGTCTGCATGCCTATTGAAATTGAAAATAAAATATGGATGACAAAAAAATACAGTATACACTAAAATTAAATGGTCAACAGTTATTACCACATTATTATACTAAATGTTACTTACAATGTTAGGTACCGAATCATAAACAATAAGACAATATTTTATGAAAGTTTAACATACAAATTGTTATGTTACTCTTTAAAAGACAATTCTTCCTCACCGTCACTTTCCATGTATTTATCACAAGTGCCTTTTGTATTTGGCTCTGCAGGAAGCAAAAGCTCCAAAGTTTCCTGCAAAAATGGTTTTGATCGGATCTTCTTTTTTTTTCTCATTGAACTGATGAGCGGATCTGATGTCAAGAGTAACCTGTGATAAATATCAAGGTTACAGTCTTCGCGTGAAAACTTTCGAGCAAAGTTTAGACGGTATGAGCGAAAGTGCTTATTACGAGCTTCTGCAGCTTCCTCCGAAAGTTGACCAATAGGCACTAGAGAATTTTCTATAACTTTTCCACCATGTACCAAAATTTTATGCATGGTAGGAGTCATAGAATGCCAACCATATAACTCTACAAACAGTTTTGCTGTCTCCATGGCGTATTCATCAAATTTCGGGACATCTATTTTGTGACCGCTTGATATGGCTTCCAAAATAACTTTAATTCTATAAATAAAATTAAAGTCTATTCCCGTTATTTCAGCAGCCAGATGTGGGTTTTCAAAAAATCTTCTACTAGTATTGCCGTCATTTGTGTTACCAAAATTACATTTTGGCATATCTACCAAGATACCTACTTCTTCTCTGAATCTTTGCTGAATCTCTTTTTTTTTTTGTTGTTCTAGCATCTTTTCTGCTTTGGTTCTTTTTTCACGGTATTTCCCAACGGGCAATTTATAAGCTAAATGTAAAATACTCTCGAATAATCGAATTCTGGCATGTAAAGTTGATAGGCCAAATTCAAGCGATTCTGGGAGAATTTCGTTTTTTTACTTAAGTCATTAAAGTTTTTTGAAGTGGCTCCGCATATGTAGCATCTACTCGTTGATTTGGTGTCAGTCGCCGCATTGCAAACTTTGCCGTCCACCATGGTCATTTTAAGACTGTGGCTAACCGAGAATTTTTGCCCATTCAGTTCCAATTCCGTGGCTTTTAGGGACTTCACACTGTCCCGAACGTAATTTATTTCATCTTTTGTAATGTCTGTAGACTCTTTTATAAATCTGAATCGTATCGGGCGGCAATATCGTGGTGAAGAAGGAGTCGGGTTTTGCCAAACCATTTTTGTTTTGTCTTCGCCGCAAACAATTTGTAGAGGCACGAATGAGCTCAAAAATATATTTGCATCCGAGTCGGCGTCATTCATTAACTTTTGTTTGTATTGAGCTTGTTGTGAACCATCACAACCCCATTTGCAGATAATCTGCAAGGAATTTCTCTCAGTTTCTGTAAGAGTCATTAGTACTTCTTCGAGGAAAATTGATAATCGCGTGACGGTGTGATCTAACAAAGATTGTAGATCACTTTCAGCACAGGAAGCGGTCACTCGTAGCGTCTCTTTGGGTGGGTAACATTCCTGTTTAGCCTTCAACACTAATTCGTAGCACGGGTAAAAGCTTCTGTTGGTTGCTCGCACAATTTCATATTGACTTCGTGTCAAATCAGCGTCCACGCACATTCGCAGTGCCTCCCGAGGCGTAAGGGGATCTTGTGCCTTTGATTTGGAATGTCTTTTTTTACATTCGTTTGCGGCTGCAGGCGAATTTGTAATATCTTTTAGGACTTGCGAGGCGTTTCTTTTTCCTTCTTTTTGTAAAATTACTTGCGCTGCGTGAACTATCACTTCTTTGCCTACAGAGGAGCGAACTTCTTCTGTTTTCCTCCTTTTAGTTCTTTCACTACATTCACTGAATGTTTTGCTAGGTCGTCCTGACTTATTATGCGTTTTTATGGGCATCTCGAACGTTCCTGCTAACCATGCATCATTGCTTATAAGAAATTTTTCTAGCGTGTTGCGTGCTTTGGACCATCTCTTTTTCATTTCTGTTTTAAAATATGAAAATTTATGATTTATATACTTTTTGTCTTCGTCGGAGTCCCCGTAAGACATTAACAAATAATTTTGTAAGTATTCCAATTTGTCGTTTATTGATGGAGAGTTTTCCTCAATCATCGTATCAAAAAGATATCTGCGAGTTACTACCTCCATGCCCGAGTAACTTGATGAACCTAGAACAACGAAAAGGAATTTTAACGCAAAAGAAACAAAAAAGGAATTTTTCTCACTTTCTGCCTAAGTTAATGAATTATTATTTTTCTCGCGAAGTGGTCAAAGGTGGTGGCTATTTTTTTTGTGGTTATCTGCTCAAAGAGCTATACTATTAGAAACCATAAGGAATTTAACTCGGACGGTCTCGGAAGTACAACATTTTTACTATTGAAAATAAAAAAATGATAATATTTTCTATGAAAAAGGGCGATCTTTGATACGTTGTAACTGCACTAAATATTGATATTCCTTATCTTAATTTAAATTATATTTGAAGGAGCTTACCTGAATTTTCGACTTCCATCACTTTCACTTGTAACTGAATAATATCCAATGAAATATTCACTTTAGAATATCGGTTGCGCTAAGAGTGTCGAGAACGAACGCGTACAGCTTGCGCGACGATCAAGTTCCGACTACCTGTGGGGGCGCGCACGCAGTTCTAGGAACTGGGGAGGGGTGGGGTTTGGGCAGTCGGGGTGTCTATTTTTCCGGGAATCAATTTGTTTTGTTATAAGTTAACTTTGAGAAATGGACTTTTGGCCGCCTAAATCGTACAAATCGACCACTGTGCGACGCGTCTCTTGCCAGCGACTTTTCCCATCATTATAAGTTGCAGGAGGCTGTATCTCTCGTGTCTGATCACATGTTCTAGATTATGCAACCTTTCTTCTTTTTTTCGTTTACAATGGCCCGTTTTCAGAAAAAAAAAACGTTGTTATTTTCTCCACTGATGGCGCTCATAATACGGCACTTTACGGCAGTCATTTAAAATTTCACCAGTGTTGCCAACGGTAAGACAAGTTGCTGTATTCTGTAATAATCATAACCAGAAACACAATTCATTGCTTGCTATCGCATCACGTAGTTGATGTCAGTATCCTGCCTACCTATTCTATATTTATCCAAAACCATTTATGTTTTTGCTTTCAAGAATAAAAATTGCAAATATATGACACGGCATTTTTACCGATTGAACATGGCAAGCCTGATTCTTATCTGTGGTGTGTGTGTATCTTTAGTACTAGTACTTTCTAATCTGTGAATCTGTGGGAAAAAGCGTTATTTGACTGCCGTTATGTAGCCGTACTTTCTGCGCCATCTAGCAAGCATTTTAAAATCAGCTTTTAACTGTCAGTTGAAAACGGCTCATTCGTTGCATGCTTGGACCAAGAGTAGCATCCCAGGTCAGTATGTAGGCTATCTCGATACAGACAATACGGGCTCAACGTAATGCTACTTACAGCTTTTTATCTGTCTTAGCATCCGTCTAATCTAAGCCTAGGCCGGAGGAGGGCTTTTTCTAGCCTCAAACTTATCCTATTTGTTGTAATGAAACTACTTTTAGCTAATCTTGCAGTTCATCAGTTAATTGAGTAGTTGGTAAATAACAATAGGTAGAAGGTTTATTTTGAGGTATCCAACCGGGGTGCATAAGAAATGGCGCAAAGTATGATAGTGGTCTAGATTTTTAGGGTTCCGTACCCGAAGGGTGCGAAACGGGACCCTATTACTATGCCTCCGCTGTCTGGCTGTCTGTCCGTCTCTCTGTATACATCAAATAATAAAAAAACCGGCCAAGCGTGAGTCGAATTCATGCAGCGAGAGTTCGTACAAGAAGTTTATTTTTATGATATGGTGGTACGGAACCCTCAGTGAGCAAGTCCGACTCGCACTTGGCCAGTTTTTTTGTTGACATGAAACCACGAATAGCGTTAATCTTCTCAGAAAAAGATGAATGACGTATAAATAAGCAATAAGCAATATAAACCAAGAATAAAAAAATAAAGATCCATGAAGAAGAATCCTAAACTTGCAGTCCTGTGCAGTGCTTACGAAAGTTTAAGTTTTAAAGAATCCTAAACTTCATCTTTATCCTACTTACCTACAGTTACTGCCTCCATACCTACCTCCTATAATCCTTGATTTTACTGTTGTAAATAAATGCTTTTTCATTTTCGAATAACTAGTGAACATGAAATTGCACTCAAAATGTGCTTTTTAGTTGGCAAAAGTAAAATAAACAGTATAGCTACCACGAGTGCGAAAAAGCTGTGCCGGACGTCCGCCGGACGTCTGTCATGTATCCTAATACTATAGTAGTAAGGTTGTTTATGCAACTTGTCACTTTCAGTGACATTGACAGTAAGCACTCGTGGTACCAGTACAGGGTCGACAGCAAAAACAAAAATATCAGCAAAATCCATTGTACAGTAATGGGCGAGAGTGGAGCAAAAAACAAAATCCATTGAAAATAGCTTTCGAAAGCGACCGCGGGCGCCGCCGCCGCTGCCGCCGCCCGCACACTCGGCGTTCTCACAGAAGGTCCACTGAATCAAAACCAGCCAGCTTTATTTTAATTGTAACGCGCACTAGGTTAGGTTAGGTTATCGTATGACGTAGTCCACCACTGGTGTCAGAGTTGTTAGGCCGTCCAAGGGCTTCTGACATAGCTTTATTTGTTATTAATCAACAACAACCGGGACCAACGGTTCAACGTGCCTTCCGAAGCACGGAAAACTAAGGCCTTTGCATCTACGTACGATTTATACAGCGTCCAGTGCACCTTTACTCACACTAGATAGATGAAGAGACCACTCGGCGCTGCAGTGTCTGGCACATTGTTTTAGATGGAGTAGGTTTGCCCAGCACCTATACCATCCTGACAGCTTAGCCGACCTAGCCCACAGGAAAGACAAGTCAATAAAGCACGGAAGCGCTCAGATAAATTACCACTAGCGATCACCCATCCATGGCCTGACCCCGCCCGATGTTGCTTAACTTCGCCAATCCAGACACGCACTGATTGAACAAAAGATAAATAATAGAATAACAAAAGTTTTCTGCCAAATACGGCAGGGTGTTGCTCAATGAGGGCTACCGCTTTAGTGTTCACTAGTTGGTGCCACTGTCGAGTAAGGTCTCGGCCTTTATTCCAGCTTGTCCATCAAGGGCTGAAATGCTGACCGCGCAGTGATGGCCTTGAGCTGCGCTACGCTGCGCTCTGTCGGCCATCAAAAGCCCGCCAGAAACGCACCCATTACAGACCGCGGCAGTAACATACTTATAACAAAAGCAAACGTTCTGTAGTGGACGAGAATTGAATCTGCTTATCCAGCGAACCACGTTTGATGCATGTTGGGTGCCGAGCTCTAGTTGCTTTTTTAGAGTGAATTAAAATTGCGTTCCCGTCCGTAAAGAACGTTACTATTCCCCAAGGCCAGGCTTTCAGGCGAGACTGAGCTTTTGTATGGCTTTTGTGAATAGAATTTACTGACGCAGGCTGTGAACAAGTTTTCATAACCCGTAACAATGTGTACAGACTCTTTCAATTTATTTGGGACAACACAGAGATCTGGAGGTCTCAAGATATTGTGGCACCAAACCAATAGTTAATGAAAATACACGCTTTTCATCTTATTTCCGTTTCCGTTATACTATGCCGTAAACCTAGCAATACACCTCACAATAAGATAAGAATATTTTATCTTTGTCTTTATCTTACATACGTTCAGATCAAAAAATCCAAAATGTGAAAATACAAAACAATAATCTGACAAAGTATACATATTTATACAATTTCGGCAAACGAAAAAAACATGGAAGCATTTCTTCAAGCTAACCCATCCTCTAAAATCGGTACAGGCTCACGCTGACAGCTTTGTTAAAAAACAGTTTTCGCGCTATTACTTAATGTTATTGGACGTATTTGTATTGTCAGCGTCAAACTGACATCTTCTCTAAGTTACGTCTATCGAATTACTAAAATAGTGAGAGAAATCAACTGTATACTCCGCCCATACGAGAACCATTAGATCATTTCTCAGGGCTAGTGAGAACTCAATGTTTTCTTCTGCTCGCTGTACAATGTTAAATCATGCCCAGTGGTCACTTATTTTAGGGTATAATTCCAAATGGCGCACGCATCAGGGTTCTTGTAAATAAATGAATTAGTCCGGAAGGTTTAGGCCGACCTTGTTCGCAGAATAGCTGACGACTGACATTTAAAATGGTGGGTCAGGCGCGGGTTTAAAGCTGCCTACAGATTACGGGCAGTTTTATTTTTTATTTTGGTCAATCTTTTGCTTTTTGTCACTACGTCAATAGTGTATAAGTTATCTAATTATTAAAGTCGATTGACAATGATTCATATTACCTAGTAGTACTTATAATGTAATGCAGAAAGACGCTCTACAGATGATATGAACCATAACTAAAACAAAATTGTGATTTAAAAAAAAACTAAGAGCGAAAATTGTCTTAGGTTCTAAGCAAACAAAAAATCATGGAATTTAACGTGCAGACGCTCTACCAATTAGTGCAAACTATCACACTAGATGGCGCTCCATCGTCTGTAAGACGAGTATCAATGAGGTTGCAAAATTCTCATCGACAGTTACTTGAGTCGGTAGCTTAATTGGTAGAGCGCCTGCACGGTGTGCAAGAGGTTGCGGGTTCAAATCCTGTCTCAAGCGAATTTTTAACCTTATTGAACGAGCGAGCGAAGCGAGCGAAGTTCTCCGAGTCTACTGGAACAATCCGGCGTTTGTATGTATGTATGTATGTATGTATGTATGTATGAATGTTCGTTCGACGATAACTTGAGTAAATTTAGTTGGATCGTCATGAAATTTGGTAGGCAGGTAAATGAGGCCAAGAGAATTTTTAAGTTCGAACATGAGCCAAATCGGTCGAGGGGTTGCTGAGATATGGGGTTGTTAATTTTATATGGGGTCGCGAGTTCATAGTTCGGGGCGAACCACTAGTATAAAAATCATTATAAAATGTTCCCAAGCAGAAAATACAAAAAGTCAAAGAATTTAAACTTTTAAAGAAGAAGGATACTTATGTGCTAGTACCTTTAGTGGAGCGGTCGTCGGGTAGTTTTTATTGTTTGCCCGGCGTCGGTGGCCGAGCTACGTGTGACGTTTGCTCGTTCGCCGTGCTAAGGAAATTACACGAACTTGCCCCAGCAGCTACAGTATAAACTACAGCCTTTGCGTTTACGTAATGAAATGGTTTATACAGCGTCTAGTGGCACCTTCACTCATACGAGATAGGCGAAGAGACCACTCGACGCTGCCGTGCCTGGGACTTTGTTTAGATGGAGGTAGGCTTGCCCAGCACCTATTCCACCCTGACAGCTTAGTCATCCTAGCCCACAGGAAAGACAAGTCATTATGCGTGGAGCCAACTAAGCCGCGGGTTTCCTCATGTTTTTTCTCTATGGATAGGTGACCGCTACTGGCAATATATGGCTATCTGAGCTTTGGAAGGCACGTCAAACCGTTAAAGTACGCAAGTAAAAGTGACAAAACCTTTTCATGTGCAAATCTTTTCTGTTCAACACAGTTACTTTCAAATAATTGTTATCTCCGGGAACTCAGTGAACAGTGTTATTTTTAGCCTCAGACCATTCCAAGGGGGTGAGGGGGGGGTCGCAGGGGGTTGGACCGGTTGTGCAAATAGTAACCATCTCACTTGACAAATAGATCGTTTGTATTACCCAGCATTATGGGGGAATGTTGAGTACAGAACTTTTACTAAGCACTATCCACTCAGTCTAGTCATAGATGACTGGAATGACGGATACAACTTTTTTTTACATTTTAAGAAGATCAAGAAGGGAATGCATCGTTTTATGGAGTGCTAGACCCGTAGCACCACCATTCAAACGCATCCAAAACAAATAAATAGATCTCGATTCTCGACAAAATATTTGCAGGTGCTCAAAAATTAAAAAATATGGGTTGAGAGGAAGGCCTGCAGAAGGACATCCGACAGGCTACATAAACACGTGACTTTTTTCCATTAACATAGGCACAACTAGCGCCGCCAACAGAAAAAAAAAACCATATCTTCTTTTTGGATGCGTTTTTTTCTAAAAACGAAACGTTAGGTAATCAACGCGAGGCTTTACTATTTTTTACGACCTAAGGTTTAGATTCCAGACCCTAGAACGCCTCCTAGTTGTGCTTAAGTCCAAAGTTAATCTTCTCTAGTGCCTCTTTAGCAGCCGAGCAGCAGCGGCGGCGGCGGCAGCGGATAATGAACGGGCAAACAACATGTTTTATTGCCTTCGCCCGCGGCAGCGCAATAACTGGACATTACTTTGCCACCGGGAAGGAAACACGTTTGAGGAAACCCGCAGGTCAGCTCACCTTTGGCCGCCATTTGTTGTTTTTGTTGTAAAAATATAGAGTTCCCTATTCTACGAGCATTGTATTCTTTGCAGGCCATTGCTGATTTCACTATCTAACCACTTGTTGTGTGTTTTTTTAAGCAGTAACCCGTATCATAAAGTAAAAAGTATCTCTACATAGTATAAAACAAAGTCGCTTTTGGCATCTCTCTGTATATCCGCTATCTTCTACTAAACTAAGCAACTGATTTTAATGCGGTTTACATCATCACTGGTTTTTAATTGGCGGCGCTAGTGGACGGGGTACCGGTCTCTTAATCCTTTTCAGTGTCATGGACCTTTCAGAAACCCCTGTTATTTTTTTCAGGAAAGGTTTATACATACAATAAGTTTCCTAAACCCACCCCACAGGTGCACCAACTCTCGCACGTGCGGCGCGACTCATAAACACTCATTAGCGGAACAGTCTCAAACAGTCGGTCAATCAGTGGCCGGTCGCCGGTCGCCAGTCACCGGCCGCATGCCGCTCTTGTGCCGATCACTTATTAGCTCTCGACGGGATGTGACCGCAGCCACGGATCGAAAACTGTCGTAGGCTTCAATAAGACTAGCGTCTAGTGGTACCTCACACGTCCGTACAATAAACAAAGTGATCGTATAATGGTTCCGTTTTTCCTCTCCAACCCTAAAAACGAACTATCAATCGCACTCCGCCAATAGTAATAGTGTTTTCGTGATAAGCGTAGTCTAAAAACACAGCCTAGAAACAAAATAAGTAGATTGCTCTGTCCAGCAGAAAAAACTGTGCATTCATACAGCAAATACAATTCGGAGCACAATATTGCGTGCACGATTTTCTCTCTAATCGCAGTTTTATCGAAAAACTCGCGTAATGACCACCTACTCGTATGTAGCTAGAGTCGTCAAAAGTAACATTATCTCTAGGCACAGAGAAAAATATAAACCTACTAGTACTACTAGTGCCCGTACAGAAGGTTGGCTATACTTTAAAAATAAGTTCGAGCACATTTTGGAACACACAACACAAGCATTTTTAGGGTTCCGGACCTCAAAAGCAAAAACGGAACCGACCGTCTGATGGCTCCAAAAACGTTAGATTAGGTTAGGTTACGGTGTATGGCAATTGAATAAGGCTGTAGAATATTAAGTACGACACCGACATCAGTGACGCAGCCACAGGGTTGCTACTTTTTTTTTTAACATTAATAAACCAAAATTTTTACAAACACAGTTACAGAATACGCTAAGCTGTAGAAACAGTTTGTTGGCGAAGCGCTCTAAGCTAAGCGGTTGCATTTTAGACTGATCGAAAAAGTATTATTCTTAAGATTTAAACCGATATTTTATTTATATTATAAAGCTATAGCTATTTATATTTAGCTACTTAAATTTCAATCTATTATTGATCATTAATGTTTAGTGTTTTAAATTAACTTATTTTATCTTAATCAATGTATTTTTTTAAATCTTAAAATCAAGCTATCCCTACATATACTTAATTTAACGATACCCAGAAATGGAAGAGCGGGGCTTCCTGGCACAGGTATTTTTTTACTTAAAAGGAAGCTCCAACTATCATGTAATTTAAAATTAAGTTTGTTGATGAAATAATAGTAGTTTATGCAACTGTCATATAAGAGAGATTCAGAATACGAGTGTGGTTTTATAATACGAGGCGAAGCCGAGTATGATAATAGTATTACACGAGTATTCTAATATCGTCTTATACGGAAACGCACAGCAAAAAAAAGTAAACTAATAATGGCGGCAAAACAAAAAACAAAGTAAACACAAATGTCACTAGAAAAAAGAAAAAGAAAGCGGACGCTTTTTTTATTTGTTCCATTTGCTATAGAGGCAAAGAAGTCATACTTACGTACAGCCAATGCTCGATTCACAGAATAGTTTACTGGAAGGAGAATTTTAACCGGAAGTGTATAAGCAAGGAGAATTTACACCGGAAGCGTAAGAACAAAAAAAGTTATTTTACGATACAGGTTGGCAGAAATTCTCATACAAAACTTGTATCGTAATTTATTTTTTTGTTTTTTATAGTTGTCTGTGAAATAATACTCAGTCTTATGTGTCAACTTCTACGATCATAATTCGAATCTTACGACATGAGTATAGATAAAACATTTTGTATTTTGTATTTTGCGTTGCGTGAGTCGCTCGCGTGCCGCCGACATGTGCTCCATCCTGCCAACTCATCATCATCAGGCCTGCCGGTGGGCGACACGGCCGAAGTGTTGTTTGTCGGATTACAGACGAAATTACGCACTATAATGATAGGTAACTCTTGTGGAATGAATTAAAAAGTAGTCTACAGGGTGCAGTCAATTTCGATAGCGGAACTTTCATAAAGCCTTCTATCACTACAAACAACTGGCAAAAAAATTGTGAAAAAAAAAATCTGTTGTTCCATACATTTGGTGCAGTACTGAGTCTACCTTATGTATGGAACAGCTGATATTTTTTCGCTCCATTCTGTTCACCACCTAGTTGAACGAGCGAGCGAAGCGAGCGAAGTTCTCCGAGTCTACTGGAACAATCCGGCGTTTGTATGTATGTATGTTTGTATGTATGTTTGTATGTTTGTATGTATGAATGTTCGTTCGACGATAGCTTGAGTAAACTTAGTCGGATCGTTATGTTTGGTAGGTGGATAAATCAGGCAAAGGTAATTTTTAAGTTCAAAGATGAGCCAAATCGGTCGAGGGGTTGCTGAGATATGGAGTCGCGAGTTCATAGTTCGGGGCGAACCACTAGTATAAGTTGTTTGTACTGATCAAAAGAACAGTCATAGAAAAACAATGGATCAGGTTTGGAATTTAGTTTGTAACAGCTGATTTGATTATTTCGCGTTTTAGGGATTAGTGTATACACAGACTTTTCTATATAATAAATAACACATCGTATACCACGGACTAAACGTTCGCGTGATACATTGTGTCCCAAATGTTCAAGCAATCAAAGCACTTTGTAATGACGCCAATAAACAGAAACAACATGCCAACAAGCCTGAGGCTACGACGTAGCATGTGCTACGGCGCTACGACGTAGCACCTGCTACGGTGCTACGCGCTGCGCCACGGTGCTACAGTGGAATTTTAGGATGGTTCTTGCGATTGAAGATTTTTACAGGACGTTGAATATTGTTATCTAATTCAGAGAAGTGAAAAGTAGGACCCAGTTCATAGTTTTGTTTTTCGTAAACTGTTAAACTTACTTGTATTTATGTCCGTAACTAGTTTTGGTTCTCATTCGGAGACCTTAACTAGTCGGCTACACCAACATAAATACAAGTAAGTTTAACCGTTTACGAATCAAAAAATGTGCATTTAATAGTGACTTATTATCTGAAAGATACTGTTATTGCGTAAACTTTTACCACCACCGCAATTCAACCCGTTCCGAATAAAATAAATTACAAATTGGTTGTTAAGTAGATAAAAAATAAACAAATGATGACACGAATAAGGAGTAAGTTAAAGATTAAATAGTTAAAAAGCACAAAATATTATTTTTATTTTCCGCTGCAGCGTAATAAAAACGCAAACATCATTGGGCAGTTTGAAAGAGGAAATTGGATAGCGGAGTTTTCTTTTCCATTACGAGCAAACACGTAAGCAAAATAGTGGGCTAGTACATTAGGTGTATGTGTGTATGTAGTATTAAAGTGCTATCTTATGTTCACACACCACTGCGTTCGCATAAACAATGTGTTTTACGCCAAATTCACGAACATGGCTCGCAATTATTTTATCGGGCATGTGAACTATCCGTGGATAGTTATGGCAGATGTCACTTTGGAATGGATTTCGCGGGAAAATATAGCCCCACAGAACAAAATATCTGTGGGTAGGCTTTATTCAATAGGCCTGTGTTAGGGAAGGCGCTTATTTGAAGGCCGAATGTCGTGTGTCGGCATTTTGAATTTCAAGCTTTAGAACTTCGGCCTTCAATGAATGATTCTTGATCTTTCAGCTTTTTGACTTTCGGCTTTATGACTTAATAGTCATAACGCCGAGAGGCATTTTAATTTTAGACATTTAGATCGTAAACTTTCTAAATGTAGACTTTTTGACATTTGGCCTTTAATGCGTCCCTGTTAGGAAACCCCCACTATTAATCAGCTGCTGACAGTTGTTTAGCGTACAGAAAAGCAACTGGCAACCATTAACAGCTGACTACAAGCTCGTTATTGTACGGTAAAGAGGCGATAATTGTAGTATTAAGATTTTCTATGGCTCAGCTTAGATTCATAGCTAGGAACAAACTGGGTACAAACCAACTCGGGCCGTACAATATAGACGTACCAAAATTACAAGGAATTTAAGGTTTATTTTAGAGAATTTTATCATCTGTCTCGCTTCCCTGTAGCGACGTAACTACTCACGCTAGCCACAAACTAGACGACATTCTGCCGGTTTTTACCCGACTACGCGAAGCAAAAAGGAGGGTTATGATTTTAGCAGTGTATGTATGTATGTATGTATGTATGTATGTATGTATGTATGTATGTATGTATGTATGTATGTATGTATGTGGGTATGTATGTTTTTGTGTTCATCTGTTCCCTCGCAGAGCCTAAACTACTCGGCCGATTTCAACAAATGAGATGTCGTTTGATTCGTCTTAATTACCTAGGTAACAAAGGATAGTTTTATTTTTAAAAAAAACAAGATGGCGGCTGTCCTGCGCCCTAAAGTGGTGGACCTAAAAATAAAAATTATCGGATACCATCGTCATGGGTATCAAATAAAAGGGCTTTAAAAGAACTTTTCAAAAATGTATAACACATGTAGCTTCAACATAACAAATAGAACAAAAAAATCCAAAATGTGTTTTTTTTTGCCCTTCTTGGTTCTATTCTAGGTGATCATCCAAAATTACTTACTAAAAAGCTCAAAAAAAATATAGAAGTTAAAAACTAAAACCCGACTACTAAAAGGCTTAAAACAAGACCTGCTTATCCTTAAAATAGACTCATAGATAAATTAATCGTAGTCGGAGGACACCACATTCGCATTTGATAAACCGATGGCCTCCGACTACGATTAATTTATCTATGAGTCTATTTTAAGGATAAGCAGGTCTTGTTTTAAGCCTTTTAGTAGTCGGGTTTTAGTTTTTAACTTCTATTTTTTGATTTGAGACATTCGCTAAGCAAGCACTTTAATATCGTTCTGCCTCTGCGATTTGTCACAAAAGAACGTGACAGAGCGATAGTTAAGTATTTACTTAGTAAAATTCTCAAGTCAGAAACAGGGCCATAGTGTCCTTAATTAGGGCCATTTGATTGGTGGATAAGCTCCAACAATATCTTTAGTGTACCAAGATAGGCTGAAACCTTTCACGACCCGATACAGACAGACCAGGAAGCTGTTTCAGACCCACCTCTATTGATCTAAGTTAACCCTTCAGGGTTATCTCACGTGTGCAGGCGACAGGGTCTGCGGGGCCCGGCTGCGTTGAACGGTTAATTATGAGCCGGATTCTATTCATATTTAATAAAGGGTCAGGTTTATAGAATGAGAAAAGCCTTTTGTCTATGACTCCACCTGAGCAATTTACCTTTTCTTAATCTCCTAACTTTTGCTTTGTGTTCAAGCAGTATATCAAATACCTTTTATATACTTTTTGACAACATCTAAAGTACATTCCACGAGAGGAAACAAGTTTAAAGTGTACGCAATCTCAAATTATATATTGATAACACAATAATCATGACAACGGCAACTGATACTGTCATGTCTTTAATCCCGAAGTTTTATTATTAAAAATTTACATGTGTTTTATTTTTGTGTAAATGTAATGAAATCTATCATCGTAACTAGTCGTTACTTTGAATTTACATTCAAGATTCAAATTATGTATACGATATTGAACTGTTTAAGGGTGGCATTAATAGTTGTTAGCCCAAGCTCGAGCTCAAGTAGGTGATCTCAGAAAACAAAACTTGACCTGAGACCTTGGCTAATGTCAATGTCAAGCTCAAACTCAAGCTCGAGCTTGAGTAGCTGTCAGCATATTAATAGACACTAGCTTGAGCTCGACATTGACATTATGGTCTCAAGTCGGTGATTTTGTTTTCTGAGATCACCTACTTGAGCTCGAGCTTGAGCTGACGACTAAATGCCACTCTTAAACTGGGTTGTAATCACCGAAACGTAAACTAAAGTAAACTGGCATTTAGCCTAGAATTGCTTTCCCAGTACAGTCTATGAGGAGCAAAGGTAGGCGTGGAGGGTGGGGGGAAGGGGAGAAACATCTCTGAAGGCGTTTAAAAAGTGCAGCGGAATGTGAAATGTAATTGTACTGGGTTTAATTGCAGCACGGCAGTTAATTGCTCGAGATGATGCTAACTCTTAGCGAGCGTTCGGGAGCGAGGTAAACGAAGAAGGAGCTAACTTAGTACCTGCGTTTAAACTACTAGCGGGAGAAAAAGTGCAATAAATAACAGTTACAGAGGTACTGAGATAAGAATGCTGTAAATTATTGTCATGTTCATGTTTACTACTCGCAAATTTGCAAGCGTAGCCTATGCTGATATTAAGAGCCTACTGCCTAGTACCCCATCCACTAGCGCTGCCAATGAAAATGAAAACATACAATTTATACAACGTCCAGTGGCACCTTCACTTACACTAGATGAGAACATCGTGAGGAAACCTGCAGCTTAGTTGTTAAGCCTAGGGATTTTTTGGCTAAAAACGGATCCAAAAACAAGATATGTATTTTTTTTCTTTGGTGGCCTTAACAATCAATTTAAGTAGAACGTTTAAAAAAATATTTAAAAGTAAACTAACAACATGGTTGTTCTATAAGTACTCTGACTGATCCCCTCAAGTGTCACAGGTGTCTGTTTCTCAATAGCTATTAACTTCTCACTTGCTACAAAATATCTGTCAAATCTATGCATACACCTAACGTGAGATGGTTTGGTTATTTTTCTTAAATATACACGTAATTCATACCATACCGAAAATACCAACAGCATACACAAAATCTTTGCAGTTAGAAGGCAGCAGATAGATAGATAGATAGAAAACTCTTTATTGTACACGAAAATAATTTACAAAGGAATTCTTAAACTAATCAGTATGCATACAATTGGCGGCCTTATCGCTAAAAGCGATCTCTGCCAGGCAACCATTCTGCAGCAGCAGCTGGTGCCATATAGTTATTTTCCCGGAGTAAAACCGGAAGTTCCGGCGGACACGTCCCGCGGCCATCTTGTCGGGAGATGACGCGTCGTATACACGACGGAGTTATGGTCGTGACGTCACTACACTAGACCCGGTAATGTCATAATAATCGAATTTACAACGGGCAGCGACACACCAGGATACCCCATGGTAGGTTTTTTTGCGCGCGGTATATGTCCATCAATCGAACTACAATTAGTAGGTTGAGAGGCTGGTGACCAAACGAGATATTTTTTCGTACAAGGCCGGGAGTTGCTTTGCGCTTTTTTCTTTTGTGGTTCTCATCTGACATTTGTATTTATAATGTCTACTCTTAATTGTTCATTCAATGAATTATTAATATTATTATTTTATTTGGTTTTTCCTATAATATTTTTTAATCATACATTGATGTAAATTAAGACAGACGCAAACGGATTGTTAATTAATTTAATTTAATTTATCCATATACAAACAAATTGACGTGTAATTTAAAACTATTTTACTAATAAATATGTCTATGTCTATGTCATCTTGAATGTTTCTCTCATACGTAAAATAATCAACTACACATCATTCATCCAAATTACCAAAATAAGAGTCGAAAGTGAAAATTTTTGATTCGAGGTAGACGGTGCAAACATTTCACAAGTCTCTTAAAAATACAAAATGGATGTTTCGTACATTCAAAGTAGTTTCAAAAAGTTTTGTGCTTTATCGGCTTACCAAATAGTAAAAAAAAAATATGGTCCTTAATATGCCATTTTGCGTTGGAATTGGCTTCAGGTAGTCAGGTAGAAAATTCGATAGGTATTTTTATATAGCAAAAAAAATGCTATTATTTTTTTATTCATCTTTTTATCCAAGCCTCTTCGGCTGCATAATAACATTTCACGAGTCTATTGCTGAAAACTCCACGCTGCACTCTTCCCGTAATTCGAGTTCAAATGGGCCATGATCTTTTCTGCGGCGTTATAAAGCCGCAGGCACACTCGCGCCGCGGCCCATAAAGTGTTATGTACACTCGTGCCGAGGTTATGACAATCATCGCGCGCGCTGCGCTGGGTAACGACTTTTGGGCACAAGGGGGTAAAATGTGTTCTGAATAACTCGAGATGAGAAAAATACAATAGATTCGTATAACAAAATCATTGAACGAGCGAGCGAAGCGAGCGAAGTTCTCCGAGCCTACTGGGACAATCCTGCGTTTGTATGTATGTATGTATGTATGTATGTATGTTTGTATGTATGTTTGTATGTTTGTATGTTTGTATGTATGAATGTTCGTTTTTGGTCGGATCGTTATGAAATTTGGTAGGCGGGTACAAGAAATTAAAAGAATTTTTAAGTTCAAACATGAGCCAAATCGGTCGAGGGGTTGCTGAGATATGGGGTTGTTCATAGTTTGGAGCGAACCACTAGTGTGTACCTTTGCATCGGATGTGTCCCAGGGTGGAGTATTTAATTAGGACTTTTAATTGAACGAGCGAGCGAAGCGAGCGAAGCGAGCGAAGCGAGCGAAGCGAGCGAAGCGAGCGAAGTTCTCCGAGTCTACTTGAACAATCCAGCGTTTGTATGTATGTATGTATGTATGTATGTTTGTATGTTTGTATGTTTGTATGTTTGTATGTATGAATGTTCGTTCGACGATAACTTGAGTAAATTTAGTCGGATCGTCATGAAATTTGGTAGGTGGGTAAATGAGGCAAAGAGAATTTTTAAGTTCGAACATGAGCCAAATCGGTCGAGGGGTTGCTGAGATATGGGGTCGCGAGTTCGTCGTTCGGAGCGAACCACTAGTATTTGGACGAGCGAGCGAAGCGAGCGAAGTTCTCCGGGTCTACTTGAACAATCCGGCGTTTATATGTATGTATGTTTATATGTATGTTTGTGTGTATGAATGTTCGTTCGACGATAACTTGAGTAAATTTAGCCGGATCGTCCTGAAATTTGATAGGCGGATAAATGAGGCAAAGAGAATTTTTAAGTTCGAACATGAGCCAAATCGGTCGAAGGGTTGCTGAGATATGGGGTCGCGAGTTCATAGTTCGGGGCGAACCACTAGTTTAGTGTAAGTATAAGTTTGACCGCTCTTAAACGGGTCAACTGATTTATTGGATGCAATTCAGATTTTATTTGTAAGAAGGTTTTCGAGCAAGAGTTTTTAGATATGTATTATTAAAATCGGTTCAGTCGCTTATGAGATATGCTAATTTGAAGATAAAATGTGGGGGGTATTTATTTGTTATTTGTTATCATAATTCGGTTCGGTGTGTTTATTTGGTTTTCTTCCTTACTCTTTTGCAAAAGATAAAAGCCTGGGGGTCTACCGGCTAAGATGAAGCCGATTACCATTGGCGAAAATCTAAGTTAGATTTATGAAAAATTTACTAGGTGGCAGTAAAATGAACTGGGTGGCAGTACATTTTTCATAAATCGAACTTCGATTTTCGCCTATGGTAATCGGCTTCGTCTTAGCCGGTAGACCCCCTGAAAGTAGCATAGGCTATTTTGCACCCCTTGAACATAATATCTGACTCCCTTTTGAGGAAAGTTCTTAAATTGCATTTATAAATTGAGATATGTATATTGAACTAAAAGCAAGCTTAGTACCTACTCTATAAAGCGGTGAATTGAAATTGGACGGATAGAGCAGAGCAGCCACCGACTGACTATGAATTTGAAGTAGCTAGAGAGACTATAAACAAGCTTACTCACTCGATTGTACTATAAAGGATAAAACTCTCGATAAAATTGATCATAATATTGAGAAGTTTCAAATACAAAAATATTGCTTACCATTTTGTGGTCGCGGCGGACTACTGTTTTGTCTCAACTGAAATCAGCCTAAGGGTGCTTTCACAAAATTTTGGTTTCCTGTCATTTAAGCAAGTCTTTAAAAATCTGTAACCAACGTACTTATGCAAAATACCAGCATGGTTCAAACCAAGTTATTATATAACTACAAAAATTAAAAAACCTGATATTTCAATTTCAAATTAGCTTATCTCATAAACGCATGAACCGAATTTGATGAAACATTTCTAAGAAACATTGCTAAAGACCGTGCACGTTTCATTTAGCTGACATTAATATTTTATTATGACAATTCGATGTATATTGCGTATAATTTGACATGAGGTTACAAAAAAGGTTTGTTTACAAACCGACCTATCAATGAACATCGAATTGTCATAATAAAATATTTATGTCAGTTTTATGAAACGCGGGCCAGGGGGGCTAATTGTCGGGAATCTCGCATTCGACATATCTCGAAGGAAATATCTGATGTCATTTCGATCTCGACTGCTCCCGACCAATCGAGTCAAATCGAGCGAAAAAGGCAAACATCTCGCAGAAATCTCGTACTTTATGTCGAGGATGACTTTGTGAGAATAGGAAACGTGACATTTGCCGCAAAATGAGAGTTTTCCTTCGAGATGTTACGAATGCCAGATTCCCGACAATTAGCCCCCTGCTTTCAAATAAAAATAACCGGCATCCAAATCGGTTCACCCGTTTAGGAGCTACGATGCCACAGACAGACACACACAGCGGTCAAACTTATAAGACCCTTCTCTTTGGGTCGGAGGTTAATAAAGGCACTAGAAAATTACTTTAACGCCAGGGTCGGAGCAAGCTCACTTCAGCCACGTAGACGCCAGGGTCGGAGCAACCTCACTCCAGCCACGTAGTCGGTGATCGTAAAGCGATAGTAAAGACATCATCCTTGCACAGACACGCGGGCTCCTTGGGGATATTCGGGTCACTCGGGATGGGGAGGGCAGCGGAAAACAATATCTTTGTTTATTTTTCATGAGATCGGCCACTACGAAATACAACGCAACATACTGTCATGCTCATTTCCCCGAAGACGCATTAGTAATTGAGTCGGATGTAAATATTTTACGTTTTATGCTTTTAATTCCTTTACTTGTGGTTTGAGAGCCTTTTTGCCATGGTCAACCGAACTGTAAGTAGCCTTCGATGAGTTTTGTGGATTAAATGATTGCATTGAATTAGAAGCTTTAATTTTCAAAACGTTCAAGGGAACGTTATCTACAACAGCAAAGAAAAATTTTATTTGCAAAGGTATGTTATAAAAATTAGGAAATTTTTGTTACAATTTGTGTCACTCGTCAATAACTATCGCATGTGAACCCGCAGTTTAATTCTAATGATAAAGAAATGCTAGTAGTAAAAATTGTAGTTGAATACCAACCAATTTATAGAACTTGTTGAAAAGCTCGGATAAAATATAAATGTTAAAAAGAAACCTTGTTGCGCAAATGAAAACGTGTAGTGCTCATAAACGTGTTATCTAGTTAACAACCAAGTGCAAGTCGGACTCGCGCACGAAGGTTTCCGTACCATTATCCATAAAAACGGCAAAAAAAACACGTTTGTTGTATTGGGGCCCCTTCAAATATTTATTTTATACAGTTTTATAGTACTTGTTGTTATAGCGGCAACAGAAATACATCATCTGTGAAAATTTCAACTGTCTAACTATAACCCATGTCATTAAAGAAAACATTTAGGACGGAGCTAAAAACCTAGCGTTGTTTCGCTTTGACTGTATTAATTAGAGCGAGAGGGCGAGTGTTTTGAAGTCCATCCTAAATGTTTTCTTTAATGACACGGGTTATATCACGGTTCATGAGATACAGCCTGGTGACAGACGGACAGCGGAGTCTTAGTAATAGGCCCCTTTGGGTACGGAACCCTAAGAATAAAAATAAAAGAACCATTTGCAGAACCAATCCAGATATTGCACCGCAGCATCTCCTTTCATAACATTTGAACATCGGGCCGAGCGCGGACGATAACCCCCGATCATTGCCGATTGGAGTACGCAAGAAAGAGAGAAAACAGAAAACTTTTTCAACTAATATTTTAACCTCTTTTTTTTTATCTTCATTCCAAGTTTAATTCAAATATGTTCAGTCATTTCACCGTGAACGAGTAGGTTGAAATGGCTCGACCGTTTTGGCAGTATTTTTTAATGTGTTTTATTTCCTAAAGAAATATTTCACCCAGTTAATAACCGGAAAATTAAACATAGGAAAAAAAACTGCTAAAACGGTCGAGCCATTTTCAGTAATGTGATGACCTACTCGCTCACAGTGAAATGGCTGAACAGATTTGAATTAAACTTGGAATGAAAACAGCTTATATTATAAGTATCTATATTCGTTTTCTACGATAATGTGCTTAAATTGTATTGAGTAATTTTGTTTATTAGATGTGAATTTTCCTTTTGTTACTCAAGTTTCTCACCCCTTTTGAGTAGACCTTTCGTTATGTCATATTGCGCGATCGATGCTACTGGCATTACGCCAAACCTTGACCAAGCCAAACTAGAACCTATAAGCAGCTGTTAGAGGTCAATGTTCTGTGAGCAAACGTAAGGGTAGAACATTCGGGTTTGGCTCCGTGCCATATCTGACCGCCTCTAGTCTTATCGAAGGCTCTTCTGGTGACCCGTGCCGTAAAAAATACAGTATGGGCTTGAAGGTCACCAATAAAGTGACACTGCATCGTAGTAGTAGTTAAGTAAGGTACATGACTTCGTCTTACAATAAATTGCTAACGAATCGAAATATCGAAATGATAGAAGAGGTATGAATTCGCTTAGTAGCTACTGTCGGTCGTAGCTTCATCCAGTTATTGCTGAAAGTGAACACGGTTCACCCTGATGCTTGAGGACTTTCCTATAACTGGCTAAATACTTGAAATAATACTTCGATATTGCTGTGAACTAAGAGACTTTTATTTGCCAACTGAACCTTTTATACTTTACGTTAGACATTTTGATGTCGCAATCTAAATGTACTTGTAGCGACATCTCTAGATATAAAATGTAACTAACTAGTCTAAACATTCTGGCCTCCATGACCAAATGGTCATCTAACATAATAATTTATCAACTCATAAATTAAATAAAAACAACTTAATACAAAACAAAACGTAATAACTAGCACTCGAGAACTAAACATAAGAATATTAACTTCAAGAAAGATATAAAACTTAACTGAATGAAATCATTAGATTACATATGCGTAAGTCAATGAAATACCTCACTTCATTCGACAACTAAACTGTAGATATCAATTTATTAACTTCAAAACTTTATAGTAATACTACCTACTACATAACAAAAATGCGAAATAAAATAATATCTGAATCAGTGAAACTTACTATTCAAGAGCCTACTCTAAACTACCTTGATATGGCTCTTTTTACAATTATACTAATTTACTCAAACCCAAAATCACTTGCAGTTGTTAGGTACTATGTAGCTCTTCTTCTTTGACTAACAAAATTAACTTTCATAGTACTTCCATTATCAATTATGAATGACAATTTCTATTATATTATATTTACAACAAACTATACATATTTACACAAAAACTCCTAGCAGTGACCAGATAATAACTTAATTACCTACTGAAGTATCTGGTAACAACTTCGTCACTCCTCTATCTCTCCAGTTTTCGCCTTGCCATCGACACTTTTTTACTAAACAGCAACTTTCTTTTGGTTCGAACTTGAAATTATTGTCAGACCTATTATCTCGCCTTCTAAAAACGTTTCTTTTAGCGTAAGATCTAATATTGTTGCAGTCGTGACAAACTTTTCCTTTTTCAGGATAGTGACTTCGTGGACTGACTTTGTCCTGCAACACTTTCTTATTTGTATTATTGACTACATACTTTTGTTCTTCGCTATGTGATGTATTTACTTGACTAGTTGAATTTGCATAGTTTTTCTTGAATTGGCTGCCATGCAACAGAGTATTATGTTTCTTGTTGCATTTTTTACACCGGCTGCGGTCACGACACATGTACCAAAAGTGACTTGGCCCTAGACAATTAGTGCATAATCCCTTGGCCTGAACAAAATCACAACGGGTAGTTACTTCTTGTCTCTCGAATTTTTTGCACCTACTTATGGTGTGATGACCGTCTTTACAGAAGGGACATACGAGTTCCTCATCAACCTCAGCCGTAACATGCAACGACTTGACAGCTCTGACTTGTGGTTTTTCCTTTCTACATTCTAAAAATTCTAATGATCTAAATCTCAGTTCTAAAAAATCATTGAATTGTTTGAACTTGGCTAACTCTTTGAATTCGCTGCTTTTTGCCTCCCATTGCTTCCTGGTCTCATGATCTAATTTTGAACTAACTATATGAATGACTAAAACGTCCCAAGAGCTTGTATCTATCCCTATACTCTGCAAGGAGTTTAAACATTCATTTGTTGTGTCCAGGAGACCTTTAATAGCTCGGGCAGATTCTTCTGTTAAGCTTTTTTGCCCCAGAAGTCTTTTAAGTATCTCCTGACACAGATACTTTTTATTGCTATATCTTTTTTCTACTAGAGACCAGCAAACAATGTAGTTTGCGGCGGTTACAGGTATGTGTCTTAAAAGTTGCTCTGCTTCACCAACTAGGTAACTTTTTAAATAATGCAGTTTTTGAACATCATCCAGGGCTTTGTTGTTATGTATTAATGATACAAACAAATCTCTGAATGTTGTCCATTCGGCATAATTTCCAGAAAAGTTTGGGATCGAAATTTTGGGCAATCTTATCTGCTGGGAACAATCTTCATCGTCGCGATGGATGCTTGGTTGTCTAGCTACTTTTGCCGTTATTATCGCAAGCTTGTCTCTTAAATCTGCTTCATATTCTAAACACAATTCGCAAAACTTCTCGTAAATGAAGTTTACGCTATAACTCGATGAATTGAATTCCGTGAACTCAAAACTTTCATACGCTGTTTTATCATTGTCTTTAAACTCTTTGCAACACGATTTTAAATTGTCTAATCTCACTTCGACGTATGCACTCGTTAATCTGTCCTCTGCAGCATTTTTGAAATTTATTCTACTTCTTTCTATTAATTTATAAATAACTTCCTGCTGTCTACTAAAATTTTCCATTTTGCCAAAAGAAAACGTAAACAAACATAAAATTTGACAACCTATCAATTTTGACAGCTTTGACCAAAAACAACTAAAACTAAACTATTTACAACCTAAACTTCAATTTCAACCTGTCAACCTATTTATTTACAAACTACTTACCTATGCTAGACTTCTCACTTACTCTATGCTACAACTACTTGACACTAAACGTTCGAAAGTCACTTCAAATTTGAATGTAGACGTCTATCAATTGTTCGATATTCAACTCACTTTAGGGCTTCGCCCCTCAAAATGTCACTGATGAACTTGGATGAACTTGATGAAATGAACTTTATGACTTCCAGCTGGGCTTGTACGTCGACTCTAGCGTCACATTCAGGGCTCCTCCCCTCTCTCCACAGCTCTGGCTCCGCGCTCAAGGCTCTTCCTTGAAGCTTCCTTGCTTTTCAGGCGCTGGCGGCTCGCTCACAACTCTTCTTTGCCTTTTGCAAACACTGGCGGCATGCTGAGGGCTACTTCACTCGCTCTGCAGCTCCGGCAGCAGGCGCTGAGCTTCTTCCAGCACTCCGCAAGATCCAGCAGGATTCGCCGGGCTCCTCTACACTCCAAGTTTTTGCTCGCAGAACTCTTCACCACTGCTGTCGGCTACAAGCGTGGGGCTCTTCGGTGGCCTCCCCGTAGTACTCCACAGGCTCCACAGCTCACTTTTACCGGATCCTCGCATTCGCCGGCACTCACAAGACTTGATTCCTTCTCGCCTACCACATCAGCTGTCAACGACACTTGCACACTCTTTTTCTCCATCGATAGCTCCTGCTCTTAGCTCTCTCTTTAGGCCTCCAGTTTATAGGTAGGGCTCCCGATTTTTATTTTTATCGAAGGACCATGAACACGGTTCACCCTGATGCTTGAGGACTTTCCTATAACTGGCTAAATACTTGAAATAATACTTCGATATTGCTGTGAACTAAGAGACTTTTATTTGCCAACTGAACCTTTTATACTTTACGTTAGACATTTTGATGTCGCAATCTAAATGTACTTGTAGCGACATCTCTAGATATAAAATGTAACTAACTAGTCTAAACAGAAAGTGAAATGATTTTAACGATTTCCAGACTGCAATATGTTTGTTTCTGCGAGTTTTTCGCTAAACTAATTTGTTGAATTGATATTGAAATTTAAATATCGCAGATAGCTTACATTGATTGTGCGAGCAGATAATAATATTATTGTGTTCGTCCGACAGTTACCTGAAACAAATAAAATAGAGTAAGTATCATAACAATTTCGTGGTGAGAACATAGACGGAAAATATTATGAGTAAACCCGTGGATAAGTTGTTTTTTTTTACATACGACAGCACGTCGACCTTTACACGTGACTTTACAACAAAAGTGTACACTCTGACGTGCTGTCGTGTGTACAAGACTGGGAGTTGGTAGGCTGATGGAGTATACATGTTTGGGTTGAGTTTTTTATAACACAAAATTTTACACAATATAATATAGGTGCTGGGCCTACTGCATCTAAACATGTTCCAGACACGACAACATCCAAGTGATCACTTCACCCATGTGTTGTCAGTGAGTGAAGGTGGTACTGGATATATTTTCATTCGAAACGCTCGAATCGCGCTTTTACAAGGTATGGCGCTCGGCCGCGCGCCTGGGTCGCTTTTATATCAAGTCCCTAAAGACAAAATTTTTTCAATACTCAGTTCATTTTCAAATTATTTTTAAGAATAGTGGTTATCTGGCGATTGAAAAATCGGATCGAAATCAACGTCGATATATTAATAAGATTAATAAGTTTGCCTTTAAAAAAACCTCTATATTACCCATTTCAAATAATATATAAATACCCAGAAATACCCGTATGTGGCACTGGGCTCTGATCATCTCATTACTAAGGGATAAAGCAAAGTTTTTTTGTGGTGAAAGAGATCTCCGACCCTCTGTCAAGTGTCTGTGGCGAAGGGCCTTTTTGTAATAAGAGTACAATCTAGACCCAGTCTTACTTTGTCTGTACAATACAGGCCTACAATAAGACTAGACCCAAAAGTTAGCTAGT
Organism: Zelleria hepariella; assembly: GCA_949319315.1. NCBI lineage: Eukaryota > Metazoa > Arthropoda > Insecta > Lepidoptera > Yponomeutidae > Zelleria > Zelleria hepariella. Next base: position 11,262,294 of record OX439378.1, read on the forward strand.
TTAGACGAGAGGAGAGCGCTCGCGACACCTCGCCGGTAACTACTTGTGATAGACATCCTACAGCCTGCGAGGGACGAGAGCAGTAATGCAGAGGTTCTGCTTAGGGATCATTATACAGGGTGACCCATTTTTAGCGGTCCAATTTTTTTATTATTTTTAAAGCAGGTTTTTTAATTTCTTATTCTATCCTTTAAAATAAAAGGCATTTACATATAACTACCGTGCACTAATGCGCTTTGAGAAGGGTGGGGGTGTCCGCACATCGCGGTTAACATAGAACAAATTGAACAAGGTAATTCAAACGAAACGAAACTAAAACTATTGTTCCTGAGTTGGGTTTCACTGACCAAAAAAACACCCTGTATATTGGATTCTGCGGATGTGAAGTGACAACTCAAAGTAGAGTAGAAGCTAAGCAAGAACCCAATTATACCATACTATTTTGTAAAAACGCTAAGCGAGCTACTTACTAACGTTCAATAAATCTTATAACCTAGAATAGCTTGACATTTAGTATGGCTCTAAATTCTGGGGTTACTTATTCGCGGTAGACGATTTATTCCACGGCCACGATTCATACTGGGCGTCAAGTATGTGCGTAATATCTTACCTTTCCAATAATACCTTACACTGCGAATGATAAAAGTAGAATGTGTGCCTGTGTGCCAAAGCCACAGTATACGACGAGGATGACAATAACTTAGGCATTTCACCCATCCATAACTACTAAATTAAAATTTTAAAATATCCCCAACATTTAACTTTTAATTAGCATATCTCATAAACGGCTGAACCAATTTTGAGAAAACATAATATCTAAGAAGACTCGCTAGAAAATCTGCTTTCAAATAAAAAAAGCCGCTTCCAAATCGTGTCACGTTGCCACAGACAGATACATAAAAATAGCTGTGAAACTTATAACACCTCTCTTTTTGGGTCGGGGGTTAAAATGAAACCAAAGCAGCTTGGCAGTCCTAAACTAGCAGCTTGGCAGATCGAACCCTTCCTGCCCTATTAACTTAGGATTAACTACATTGGGGTCGGCGGGTGCCTCCAGATATGAGCCCTAGGACGTGGTTTATGGCCTGTGCTAGGCTGGCTTTAGGAGCTACAATATATCCTACATAATCTAGATGGAGCCTTGTCACCCTCCACACTTTGTAACACCTTGGTTATTGATAGAATTTAATGAGCTACAAGTTTGTAATGCAGTTCTGTGTTTTGATAGATTCTTAGCACGAGAAAGGGATTTTTATACACAATAATAATTGTGTTAAATACTTGATACCGAGAAATACATAATAGTCCGAAAAATATAGGTAGTGCATTTTGGAGTCATGATGGAAATTGGAAAGGAATCCTCGAGCCATGACACTGGTACATTAAATTATTTTTGTCCCATTAAAAAGCCCGTTTAAAACAAAGAAATCTTATAGCTATGTGAATCACAGATTTGAGGACCTTCGATCCAGCAAGCTGAGGTGTTGTTTTGTAATTCCTACAGTGAGATGCCTAGCATGGCCCGCTCGTTAGCTGCTGCTCTCCGCATGACTTGGATTTTGTCACTATTTTCAGCGGCTGAAAAGTCGTGGATTCGACTAGCAATAGCAACGAACTACAAAGAAGAAAAGTAAAATACCCCCGTCATTTTAGCTTCAAAATAGCATATCTCATAAATAAAACGCTTGAACCGATTTTGATAAAACATAACTAAGAACACTCGCTAGAAAGGCTGCTTTAAATTATTAAAAACCGGATCCAAATCTGTTTACTTGTTTAAGAGCTACGGTATCGTGCCACATACACACAGGCACAAACACCCATCTTTTTGGGGCAGGGGTTAAAAAGAGGCTTAGTGCGAATTTGTGGATATTTTTTTTTAACTTAAGGTTGGATGATAGCAACGTGGCGGGAAATTCAAAATTTTCACAGTTTGTAGCTAAACTGAGCTATTTTTGTTCAGCGATTTTTGGTTTGCGGCAATAAAACAGTATATTTTTCATTATTGTAAACAACAAAACAACAATAATACCTACAGCCTATTATGTGTTCTGGTCTACGAAGCAGTGGCTCTGCCCAAAAAACTTCCAGAAACTTCTAGACCAGAACACATAATCGTCTAAATTATTTTTGTTCTGTTGTTTACAATGATGAAAAGAATACTATGTTATTGCCGCGAACGAAAAATCGCTGAACAAAAATAGCTTAGTTTAGCTACAAAATGTAAAAAAACTGTGAAAAGTTTGAATTTCCCGCCACGCTGCTATCTTACAAATTACATTACAACGATGAGCACAATGTACTCTGTGAAGAGCACTGTCCAAGAAAGATAAAGCTTCTGATTGGTCGGTTCTTCTTTTATGTTGTCTATGGGCACAAAAACGTCAACTAGGACGGAGCTCTACTCATCAAAATGACTTGGATAGGAAATAAAACAAAATGGCGGACCAATCAGAAGCGTTTGTTTTCTTGGATGGTGCTCTTCGTCTTATAAAATTTGACTATGAAAACGCGGCTTTACTTACTTACGTACTTAATGCCCAACAGTGGGCAGTATTCATGGGCTATGCTAGATAGATAGAAAGTTCATCGAGGCTTTTAAAAGACATAAAATTAAACAGTCTTCCCGGAGCACACAAGCGTGTCGCGTCAAATGATCCATCAAAACATATTTTATAGCAACATTCGCGCTTTATGCGAGGGTCGCCGGTTAAGCGGTTTCGTGTTTAAAATTAACCTGTAGAAATATATATTTTTAGCCCCCTTTTTATAGAAATCCATACAATTTTATAGATTTACCCTAGTTTCACTAACTCCGACAAGTTTTTTAGTTTATGTGATTCTAGTTCTGTAAAGAGTTTTTTAATCCTGATAATATTTCCGATATGATTCTTATAAGATTTAGTTAAAACAACTACAGTTTTATAATCGTGATAAAATTTCCGATATGATTATTTTTACTTAAATCAACAGCAAAAAAATATAAAAATCCGTCAGGTGTTTAAAAAGTCTGTCAACGGCAGGCGCATCAGGCCGAATAGGATTCTAAGGAAGAATAATCTTGAGCTTGCAGTTTGTACAAGACATGAGCTTGTCGAGTAGTAGGGCAAGCATCACAGGAATAGTGAGTCCCCCTTACATCTCCAAACTCAACAAAAAACAATGTTATCCGAACACTCATTGCTTTACTCATATTCTTGGAAAGATACAGATCCTAATATTATCTGCTTTATTTTTCTGCAGTTACTTCTTCCCCAATTTGTATCAAGGCAGTATAGTCATAACAGGGGCTATAGTCTTTAACACAATGGCGTATCAATGGCGTCCCAGGTAGAAGGGCAAAACCGGGATTTTTTCGTTGTTCTCCTACAACCAGCGAACCAATCCTCTAGAATTAGACTCATAATAATTCTTTGCTGTACTACAAAAACATTAAAAGGACCGAAATTGGACTAACAGCATTAATAAATCGTAATTAAAACCGTCAACCTGGAGCCCATTTTGGCACCATTGCGTTACAGGCTAAGAGCCCAGGAAGCACTGATTGCCACTGGAAACTGCTTAGATAACTAATCAAGTTGCGGTCGGCCTGAGCTAGTTATTGCCCACTATTTCACTATACAGGGTGTTAAAAGACCGCCAACAAAGCGGGAAACCACGCATTGTCCTCATCATACTAAACATTTTTGCCCAAGGAACTATACCTGGGAAATCAACGGTTTCCGAGATAATGAGGTTCAAAGTCGGAGTTTTCAAACTTTTTTTATTGCAGAAATTTGCTCAGTATCGAGAACTTAAGATTTCTTCTCAAGAAGCCATATCACATTTTTGAATATTTCTTGCATAAAACGACGTTAAAATTGCAACCCGCAATGTATTCTAAACATCGGCACTTCGAGCGTAAGTAACACAACTTTATGTCAACGCTTGTGCAGTATGACTTCTCTGCGTTACACTTCCATTGCGTGATAAAATATTTTCCAAAATTATAACCTAAAAAACCAAAATCATTTCCCGGCAATAATATATCGAAAAAGTACTTTGTTTTGGTGTCTAGTATGCGTACCTTTCGGGTCTGTAGGCGGTCTTTTAACATCCTGTATAGTTTGCCACTATAACCTTTGGTGACCTATACTTTCACACTTTCAGTTCTACACTCAAGGTTATCAAAGTGTCAACTCCGAAGCAACTACTTTAGTACTCGCATAGTGTAATGAAACTACAGAGACCCGGCAGGGGGCTATTAGCTTAAGTGCTGGTTTATTATCTCCTCTGGTTCACTACTTTAGTTAACTACACTATGTTGTGCTACAGGCACTTGCCCTTTTGCTTTAAGCTCGCTACACACAGAGACCGAAGGCCGTGGTGCAGCCGAAGGCGGTTATCAGTTTTGACATATAAATCGATGGTTTTGATGCATCACGTCGCCACCGGTTCTACTTGCTTGTGTGTGCAGTTTTTCATACAAATTCAAAAACTACAGAAAAAACCGCATTCAGCTTCGCCACGCCTTCGGTTTCTATGTGTAACGAGCTTTTGGTAGCCCGATGCTTGTAACGCTTACTTAGAAACGTAGTACCTATAATCCGCGCGCGATGAGAATGGGATGGAACCTTGTCAAAGTCAATCTAAAACTACTTTGATAAGGTTGCGTCTCCTCAGTTCCAAAAGGTCGCATCCCATTCTCATCCCGCGCGCATTATACCTGGTTTTGTATCCGGTAGTACGTGGGATCAAAATTATTTTAGATTGTAACCGACACTTTGGTCAAAAATGAGTTAAGTACCAAGGAGGTGTCGTTCAGTAATTTTTTCTGCGGCGAATGCAAGGATCCCCTGCAAAGTTTTTCCCCTGCGGACATATTATTCATCTTTTGATGTTTTGTAGTTTCGTAATCAGAGTGGCATCTGTGTTTGACTCTTAAGAGTCTGATGAGACGATGGAAAAAAACGTACCTACCTATCATATAAGAAGATCCTGAGTCTTTTTCTGTTTCTGGCCTTATTTAGCATCCTGAAGAATCTTTCAGTACGATAGGAAGACGATGAGGTTTTTTATGCTAGGATGACAAAGAAACAAAAAAATTGCATATGCGTTTTAAAAACTTCTTTTAATGCAGGCTGTTAAAAATGCAGGCAGCAGTATCGGAAACCAGCCCGGTTGTCATAGCCACGGGGTAAAAGGAAGGATATTAAATCGAGAACTCGCAGGTGGATCTCTATGCGTTATTGAATCACTTCATTTCGCCTTTTGCTCAAAGCGCAGCTTTGAACCGCTGCACAATGGACTTCGGAATAAAATATTCTGTTATTGGTTATGGCAGTAAAATGCGAAAGTTCGTTCTCTAAGTTCTCTACATGCACTTTTCAATGAACTTTTTCCTGACTAGGTTTAAAAATCTTTGAATCGCAAATGAAATTAAAATCTACTGTTTCGCTTAGAAAAGCTTGAATAACATCAATTTGAAATCGTTAGAAATTTAAGTCAGTCAGGTGAACCACTGACCTCAATTACTGTTTTGAAGGCATTTTGAAGGTCACACAGTCATTAGTTTTTGCAGCCTGGCACAGAACTTTTGGGCGTCGTTTTACTAGTCGATAACGAATTTGGATGATGTTATTCAGCTATTGCACTGGTTCCGAGTAATTTGCTGTTGTCCGTTGAGGAGTTCCATTTTCCATCTCCGAAGTTTTTCATCAAATCCTTTTTTCTGACTTCTTTCGCTTGACAGTTATTCCAGTCCCTGTATAGTGTTGAACTTTCTAAGTCGCCCTGTATAGTGTGTAACTTCTACGCCTCGCGCGTAAGATCACACAACAATCCATCTCAATATTCTTTGTTTATGTAACTTAATTATTGTTGTTTATGTACATCTACTACCTTCTCTATTTTTACTGGTCCAGTCTGTCCGAAAGTTGTCTAGAAGAAATCGCTCTTAGCGATAAGACCGCCGTCTGTACTATTAGGTTAAGAAAAGTCTTGTGAATAATTAATTTCTGGTGTACAATAAAGTGTTCTCTATCTAACTATCTACCTTCCCCGTAAGCGGGTACAAATTGACGCGACAAGGGCCTGTAACACAATGGTGCCAAAATGGGCTGTCAGGTGACGACTTCAATTACGATTTGCTAACGCTGTCTGTCCTTTTAATGTTTTTGTAGTACAGCAAAGAATATTTTGATTCTAATTCTAGAGGATTAGTTCTCTGGTTGTAGGAGAAAAACGAGGAGAGCCCGGTTTTGTCCTTCTGCCGGGACGCCATTGACCCGCCATTGCGTTACAGGCTAAGGGCCCAGGTTTCACCCGGGTCGCGGCGCGGGCGCGGGCGGCGGGGCACCCTTGTCACATGTCACAGTGATCGACGGGCCGCAAGGGTGATAATGTTTTCATTATTGTGTACTTGTGTCTCGATCACGGGGCAGGCTGGGGCGTCGATTCATTTGCGGCGTGTCATCTGTCATGATGTAGTTTTGACCCAAAATGTCACAAGTGGTTACCGATAAAAACTAAGGCCTTCGCATCTACGCAATGAGACGATTTATACAGCGTCCAATGGCACCCTCACTCACCATCCGTGTTTGTGTGAGAAATATTCACGGAACGAAGTTGTAGGAAGACTTTATGCGGTTTATCGGATGGTATAGGCACTGGGCAAGCCTAGTCCATCTAAAACAATGTCCAAGACACTGCAGCACTGAGTGGTCTCTTCACCCATCTAGTGTGAGTGAAGATGCCACTGGACAGTATAAACCATCTCATTACGTAGACGCAATGTCCTTGGTTTCTTTTTTAAGTCATTGCAAACCGGGCCCAGCTGCCACACACCATGGGCAAAATACTTTTCTGTATGCAATTTATGTTGTATTTTTTCTCGTGTGCAATCTATACTTATAATAAAACTCTAGCGAAGTCAATTCTGTACATTGAATATTTTTAGAAAAAAACTAGCAGGGGTTACTAAGTAAACTATACTAAATCCAAAAATGCAAAAAAAACGGTTTATGTCTGTCTGTCTGTCTGTCTGTCTGTCTGTATGAACACGATAAACGCGAACACCGCTGAATAGTTTTCAACCAAACTTAACATGGTCGAAACTTACGTTTCTGGGAGTAACTTAGGCTATCCGATGTTTAGAATACATTGCGGGTTGCAATTTTAACTTTGTTTTTTGTAAGAAATATTCTTAATTTGGATATGGCTTCTTGAGAAGGTATGTTAAGAACGTGATATTGAACATATTTCTGCAAAAAAAAAAATAAGTCCGACTTTGAACCACATTCTCTCGAAAACCTACATTGCGGGTTGCAATTTTAACTTGATTTTTTGTAAGAAATATCCATAATTTTGATATGGCTTCTTGAGAAGGTATGTTAAGAACGTGATAATGATCACATTTCTGAAAAAAAAAATTGAAAAGTTAGACTTTATTATCTCGGAAACCGTTGATTTCCCAGGCATAGTTCCTTGGGCAAAAATGTTCGTTATGATGAGGACTATACGTATATTTTATTTTGTTTTTATTTTATTTTAGCGGAAGCTTAGTTCTACAAGCGTAGCATAAGGCCGGGTTAGAGCGTATCTATGGGTTTAAACAATAGGTATCTCACTCTTTTGTTTGACGTAGAGCGGGATGGACAGAGCCATAGATACGCTCTAACCCAGCCTTATGATGCTTGCTGGAGGGAATTGTGAGTGGTTTTCGGTGGAGGTCGGACAAAGTTTATCGATGTTAGAAATGTAGTAGGTACTGTTGCGTCGCGGTCGAAATGTTCTGGGTTTGAACCCACGCGAGGTTGAAATTTTTTTGTGTGCCTTTTTAAAATATTTACTCTACTGAGCCCAACTTGATATGAAAAACATATACTTTGTTTGCCGTAGAGCGGGATAGACAGAGTTATTTGCGGTAGATACGCTCTAACCCAATCTTATGCTTTGCTTGCTGGCTTAGCATGAGAATGGGTAAGTCCTTATCTATGGGCTTATAACTTTATCTATCCCACTCTACGTCGAGGGAGATACATATAAACCCCCATACTTCCCAGGCAATTCTTATGCTAAGCTTCCTGGTATCTTACACGGGCGATACCTAATCCAAACAAAACATATTTTAAAGTCCGTTCGCTTATATAGTGTCGGTACACACGACGGCAATCTTGGTTTTTGGGATACCAACTATTTTTGAAGTATCTGTGATGGGCGCAGACATATTCATTTCAATACAATGCTGATGGACATTAACTAGAATTTTCTTACATGTTTTACAAAACCTTCATCTTTTAATTTTTGGGTCATTCGAAGTTTCGTCTAGAGGCACCTCGCGGCTGTCCTTCCACGGACGAAAAAACATTTTATCAACACGCAGCTATCGACACTCAATACAAAATTCTAAGTCAAACAAAAGTCACAAGCACAACCTCTCAATACGACGCTTATAGAATGACGAGCGGCGAGCCAAATTCACTGGCATGTTTGCGCCGCGTCGGCTTCCTTTAATTTCTTTTGAGAAAAGCCGCCGCGCGCCAAGGCGGCAAATATCAAAGTGACACTATGATATCGAACGGACTTTATCATAAATGTATTGTATAGATTAGGGTACACACACACAGACAGACACACAGACAGGCACACCCTCATAAACACATAAACAGACACACACACAAAGCTATCAAACTTATGACACCCCTCTTTGTTGGTCGGGGGTTAAAAAAAACCTTCCTTTTGAGTTTTCCTCCACAGTCGAATTTAAATTAAATGTCAAATGTGTAAAAACGCATACGAAGTCGCGGGCACAACTAGTAAAGTATAAAGTAAAATAGAGGCAACAAGAAGGCCAGGAAGGAGGAAAATCACATGGCTGTCTAATATTAAGGAATGTACCGCCATCAAAACCGTGGACCAGGACCAGCCATAAACAAAGAGCGGTGCAGGGAGCTGACTGCCAACCTCCAGTGATGGAGAGGCACTTCAAGAAAAAGAGACCAAGCCCACAAGTCATAATAATCGCCGTCTCACTCTAGCTTACCTTATAAAGTGTGGCGAGTCACAGCGCGTCCGTCTGCTCCCTGGTAAGAACTGTCTGGAACAAACAAACATGTCACTATGAGATACGGGCAACGACTGAAAGGAGACGGTGCATGTTAAAGACCAGTGGCGACTTCTTGAGTCTGAGGCAAGCAAAACCCACTTTGGGTCGCTGGGCCAGCGGAGTGAGTAAGTAAGACCGAACGATACTGTATTCTCAATGAGATTTTCCAAGCATCAAATATAGAATAGAATATAATAATCATTTATTTTAACACCAAAACACATACATAGTTAGAATAACTTTACTGTCAGTCTATTAATCTGTGGTTTCCATATAAACCACAGATTTAGTTAAGCGATTTAATTAAAATCGTTGTCAAATTTGACACAAATCCCTATTCACAAGAAGAAAGACTACACACGTAAGTTCGAGCGGTGGTAACTTCGGTTTTTGTATGTAACGAGCTAAATGCAGATTATTTTAAGACTTTTGTTTCCGTTTTACATAATTGTATGTTTCCAAAAGTGTAATCCTTTAGGGCAAGCTATGTAACGTTATGTTGCTAACCTAGTTTCAGTCGGTTTTCACCCTTACCTACTTATGTATCGTGCGCGCTTGACGAGCGTTATTCAAACATTCACTGAAGCGGCTGAAAGCCGAAGGACTGCCTTTGACGAGCGCATTGATGGCTTTCATTTCCTTTGGGTAACTTCCTTATTGTCGAGGTAATAAGGTCTTTAATGCCAGAGTCTGTTTTGAGGCGAGCACAAGTGGAAAGTGTCAAAATCGGGCGATGACAAATCCATCACACAAACATTATTATGTGGAAATTCTAAAGACTTTTGCAACAAACAGTAATGAAAGAAGCAGCGTGCTTGAGACTTCTTATGAGTTTGGGTATAGTCGACCACACACAGACCTCACAATAAACATTATCTGTAATAAAAAATAATTAGATAGGTATTTAAAAAACAATAAAAAAATACATCTAAATGATAAATGAAAAATTAAGCAACAAAACGTTTAGACATGTCAAAAATGACTAGGCACAAGGATGGTCGAGGTATGGTACGAGTACCTACCTTGCAAGTCCTAGATTACCGCAAAAGTCAAAAGTGTTATTTTTTTTCTTGTTCTACATTTATTCGTATTTGGGCATCCGCTGAACTGAAAACCAGCGCCTTGGCGTGCCACGGCATTATGCTGAGCGGCTACTTTTTTGTGCAACTGATAAATGGTATTTTAATTAATTTGTTATAATTGTTTTATGCTAAATATTGCACCGAGTAAAAACTTTTCTATTTATATTTCAAAACGCTGGAATCTAGACCTGAGGTCCTGAAAATAATAAGAGGATTGTCAGGGAGGGATTCAAAAAGAAGATTACGTTTTTTTTATTGGCGGCACTATTGGACGGGGTACCTTTTTCTTAACCTGACCAATAGGAAGAAGAAAAAATGTACGGTACAGTATCGCTAAAGATCAGAGGTAGATAAGAAGCACGCGACCAGTGAACAGTCTTTGAGTGTCGACTGCGTGTCACGTGACTACCGCCGGAAACGGAAACCGTGACACCGGAGCGACTCTAACGCCGTCACACTATGACCTATTTTACATCGACGCCGCTGAGACTTGTAGCCTCAAGAAAGAAGGTAAGAAGGAAGGAAGTTAAGGTGGGACGATAGCAACGAGGCGGGAAATTCAAAATTTTCTGTTTATTTACATCTTGAAGCAAACTGAGCTATTTTTGTTCAGCAAGTACTTAAATATCGTTCTGCCTCTGCGGATTTCCCACAAAAGAACGTGACAGAACGATAGTTAAGCATTTGGTTAGTGAAAGTCTCAATTCAGAAACCGGGCCTTAGTCATTTTTGCTCAATTTTTTTGATAGAACAAGTTATTTGTAGAGTGATCAGTCAGCCTTCTTAAAGTTCCCTGTAGACAATTACTTTTTCAGTTCGTTATTCAATCGTGTTAAGGTACGACGTTTTTTTTATCTTCTTTATCTGCAGCATGGCGGGAAATACAAATTTTCACAGTTTTTTTAAATTTGAAACTAAACTGAGCTATTTTTGTTCGGCGATTCGGACTCGACCGCTGTAGAGCTTCGGACATGCTTTAGATAGAGTAGACCAACGTAACATTGTGCAAAAAAGATATCGATAAATAATCAAAGCCATCAAAGTTCAGATGTTTATTCTTTTATTTCTATAGATTAAAACCGTACAAGACTGCATTAGGTCCATTGTTCAACGTCGCCGCCTCCACCCTAACTCCTAGACAGCATGACCCATTTCGCATTGACACATCTGAATCTTCAGCACTCGGCATCCGCTTTGAAACTTATAATTCCCTGCTCTTTGTAATAAAAGCCGAGCGCCATTATAGAGCGGTCTCAAGTTCTCGGAACAAAGCGGCAGAGTTAATACGAATCAAGCCACGACTCTACTGCCTCGTAATAAGGTCAACATTGGCCTGAATAGGGAGCAAAGTTAAGTTGGTGCGAGCGATCCGCGCGTCACTCAGAACGTATGATAAAATCATAATGAGATTTGTGTAGGCTTCAAAGGAGATATTCTCAAGTGTCTTATTACCAAATGTATATTATGTGCCGGTGCGTTACGTAGAATATTTGGCAGAGCTTGTTTGTTGATATTGCTTTAATGAAAGGAAAAAAACACTTTCAAAGGAGCTTTTGCGGAATCATCCGTTACGAATTTAGGGTAAAATTAATGTTTTTTCACAATTAGATTCAGTAATTAAGTAACTCTACAATTATGCCTCAAGTCTCTAAGGTGATTTGTTATTCGATAGGATGACTTGTATAGTGCAAAAATGCTGTTTTCTTGATCACTGACATTACACTGCTGTTGCTCAGGGGGTTCTACCGGCTAAAACGAAGCCGATTACCATTGGCAAAGAACGAAGTTCAATTTATGAAAAATTTACTCGGTGGCAGTAAAATGAACTGGGTGACCGAACATTTTTCAAAAATCGAATTTCGATTTCGCCAATGGTAATCGGCTTCGTCTTAGCCGGTAAACCCCCAGTTGTACAGAGAAAACAGACTATAAACAACTGCCATCACTGTTTTGTATTTTGTATGTCACAATTTCACAAACGGTTTTACTTACTTTTATTTATGTCGGGCATTCGGGATAGCTCATGGATCTCATACAAAATGTGCAGTGCTCAGAAAAGTGTAAGTTATAAAATTGGTATACCTAACCGACATCAAAAAAGAAGGGGGTACCCAATTCGATCCGTATTTTTTTAACTGTTTGTTACCTCGGATTTTTTTTCTACGTAAACCGTTTTTGATGTTTTTTCTTTTGTTTGAAAGGGTATACTTCTCATGTAGTCCCATAAATGGTGAAGATCCAATGAAGAACTTTTGAGATGGAGAACGAAACTCCTCAACGGTCAGCAGAGCAGATCACTCAGAATCAGTGCAGTACCTTAATAACAGTGTATCTTTTCACCAGCAAAGTCTTTTTATTTTGTTAATTTTGTATTATAATTAATCAAAATTACATTCAGTCTCTAGTTCTGTAGGCACTTGGTAAAGGTTCATCGCAGTTACAGTTGACAATGGATCTCAAATAACGCTGTTGGCAACCCGTCAACATCCGGGAACAATGCGAGACTTTCCGCATCCCATCGTGACGTCACAGTGCATCTCATTGTGACGTCACAGAGCAACCGGCGCGTGGTCATTAACAGTGGACAGGTGCATGATTATAATTACCTCCTGCATATTAACACAATGTATTACCGCGGATTACTACAGCATTTACAGCGTTGAAAATCAGCCTGGAACCGCGTTTGGTGTCGCTAGCAATGTGTCCCTTCACGATTTTACATGAACATTTAATAGTCGAATTATTATAAGTTTGAATAATTTTCCTACTTTTACTGATGTTGCTAACCAGTTGGTCTAACGACATAGCCCAAGTAGCCGGAAAAACAGTGATTGCGTCTGGCACTGGATCGTGAGAGGTGGCGTGAGCATGAAGAGGCCTTTACTCAGCAGCGTGTGTTAAGAGGCCTTTGTAGGACCGTGGGAACTCGGCGATGGCCAAGCGCGTGAAACACTGTTTTCTATAGCTGTTTCACCCAGAGCGAGATGGGGCGCGGGAAAAGTGAGAGGCAATGCGGCTGTATGAGTCTACGTGTGTTCGTGTCCTTTCGCGAGTATTTAGTTGTAGTTGTAATATAAATGATCTATTTTCCCAAATGTTTTCGTAGTTCAGCTGCCATTTCTACATTTTATTAGCTAATTCAAAAATCTTTTTTTTTTCTGACAAGTACAATACATTATTGATGTTCCCAAGGTAATTAGACTCCAATTTATAGACAATGTAATAATGTAAGTAAATAACAGCTGAATGTAACCCCTTTTTTGGTGCGAAAAACACATCGCTCTAATTTATTTCAGGCTATTTTTATTATTATAAAAACTGTTTGCGAACCTCCGTATTGGTCATCTTCTGATATAAACCAAGTTTCAGCAAAATCCAGCCTGTAGTCCAGAAATTAAACCTGAACTACGTTTGTTTGGGAAAATGGTGCTCTAGCGCTGATGATGATGATTGATGTCGACTAATTTAGGATCTCATTTGCCTTACCTACTGATGAAGAAATAGAGCGCGCGCCCACCGCTGCCTTTCTTTCATTGTGCGCCCGTAAAACGTGTGCTAAAGAAAGTTTAGTTCAGACACTGAAATTAAATTTGGACAGCTTTATCCCTTCAATGGAAATTAAAAGTTTGAATGAATGTTTTGGCTCCCAAACAAGGATTCCCTGTTCAATCCCTTTATGTTTCATTTTGCTACTTACATCAATAATAGTAACTTTTCTAAAGGGTGTTTTATAAGAATGTTTTGTTGCAGCTGTATATTTCTACTATGCAAGGTCACTTCGTTATTACCACGAGCTTATGAGAACAGGTTACTACCGGTATTGTCACACATGTAGGTGTCAACAGAGGTCAAGGGCCAGGCAATGCCCTAATTGACAATCGTTTGGTAATAGAGCCGATAGTTCCGGAGCTATTCACATAAAGAGGTTTACATTTTAAAGCTGGAAAGATAAAAGTTCTCGGAACCGTGGACCTTTGTCTTGATTAAGGAAATAGTTTTTCGATATGATAAATGATGACCATACTATTATGCGCAAACATCACTATTACCTTTGCTTACGCATACCTACATCTCCTTAACTTGCGCTGAATTAAACTGTAAATACCATTGAATAAATACCTACTTACATTAAAAATATAAAAATAAATAGGCAAAACTTAAAGGAAAGTAAAGTAACAAGACAGTTCTAATATCCTTGTACAAGTGACCCTTTTATTCCGTTCCTGAGCTATTTGACAGTCAATAACTCAGCCCCGCTACGTGTACTGAGCTGACGCAATCCCCACAGACTCCCAACTTCATTATTCATCAATGCTAACGCAATACAAGTCCATCGCGAGTCGAGTTACACAATTAGGTGCTCCCGCCGCGCGCTAATTCAACTGGTCGTGGAAACTTTGTAGACCGATTCGTCTTACGACACATGAATGAGTTGTTTTGAATGCAATGAAGAGAGTGTTACATGTAAAACGACCATAGAAGTTCTCTTTACTCACTGTGTTTGCGATTTGAATCAGCCAAAAGCTGTTAGGGACAAACAAATGCCATCAAAAACATAACTTGTAAAAAAAAACCAAGCCTCGCTGCTCAGTTCTTCTACCGTAAAAAGTTTTGAGATCCATGTAATACCAAGTCGGTTAATTTACGCAGTCCCTACTTAAGGGTCCTTCTGTCTTAAGTTATTTATTACGTAATTATCTAACCTAACAACATCTTATAGTGACACATATCAATAATATGCCAAGTCAATCTATTTATTTAAAACATAAAAGATATTTAATATTAATATGTGTCACTATAAGATGTTGTTAGGTTAGATAATTACGTAATAAATAACTTAAGACAGAAGGACCCTTAAGTAGGGTCTGCGTAAATTAACCGACTTGGTATTACATGGATCTCAAAACTTTTTACGGTAGAAGAACTGAGCAGCGAGGCTTGGTTTTTTTTTACAAGTTATGTTTTTGATGGCATCTCATTTCTTTTTGTAGATAGTCCTACTTTTTTTGCTTTCCAGTACCTTCTACTTCTTGAATACCAACAACGGATTTTGCTTTTTTCATTCGGTTGACCATTTTACAAGTTACATTTGAACATAATTATATGTAGGTAACTATATACACTGATTTATTCCATTATATTTAGACTAAGTATTTAATGTATAAATCAAGGAAAAACTAAAATATTTTGCAATTTCGGTGCAGTTTTCTAGATACACCAACTGCATAAATAACTTTTTACACTTAAACTTTCGTAAGCACTGCACATTTTACGAAACTAGTCGGTTACACCGACATAATACACCGTAATAACCGTTTACGAAATACAAAATGCATTAATAATAAATTTGCATTGTACATGTATGCAAATGAAACTTTGGAATCCCATATATTTATATGGGAATACAAAGTTATATATGCAGTTGGTGTTTCTAGGTACCTGGACTGAAATTGCAAAATATTTTAGTTTTTCCTTGATTTATACACTAAATACTAATTGTATTCTAAATTTGAAGCTTCTATGTATGCTAGAAGTGCCTTAGAGTTTTGATGATCAGTCAGTGAGTGAGTGAGTGAGTGAGTGACAAAATACGAAACTTTGACTAGTTATAATTCTTAAACTACTGGTTCAAATTGAATGAAATTTGAAATATTCCGTGTTTATACAATGCTTTCTTGGTTAGAGAAAATTCAGGCTTCTAGTTTTATCCGAAACGAAGTTATAGGGGGGTCGAAAATGACCTGAATTGCTTCGAGAAAAGTATGGTACGGCCGTGCCGCTTTTTAGCTCGACTTGGTGGGGGCACTGCCGTGCCCCCAGATAGAAGACATGGTTTTGACGTATTTTTGAAGTATGACCACCATGACCAATCAATTTCCTCTATCTGCAAGTAGCTTATACTATGTCCAATCACTTAGGCACAGCCCCTCTACCCTTGACGCACTTTTCCAATACAGCCGCAATATGGCGCAATTTACAAAATTTTATATTTTACAAATTAAGACGCATTTTGTGTTTTTATTGAATAGAACAGCATTACCATTGAATAAACATTACAAAGTATTTAAAATCAAAGCATTACTATGCGAATTCAAAGAGAAATAAATTTTTAAACTTTTTCATTTTGATCGCAATAGCGTCAAGGGTAACCCCCCTGGCCAGTAATATAAATAAAAAACACTTCCTATACACTTTGTAGTCGACTTCAAATTGGAATCAGGAGTAGATGCGACCCATTGCGAACCAAATATCGCTGTTCGTTTTTGGAAACCCAGGTTAATCGCCAGAAAGTCGTCCTTTATTTAAGTCATCATCACTTCAAAACACGAACAATCTAATGTTTAAAATTTACCCTTTAGTTGATGAGTTTGCCAATATGTCTCACAAGCACCTTCGAATGAACTGCCTCCGGAGCGTTCAGGCTCCTATCTGACAGTTATCAATGCTTATCATCAGAGTTGTGAATTGTGAAAGATAAGGCGGGCTCGTGCGCGATGTGTGTGTATCGGATTGTTTACAAAATTGGCTGCTATTTTTACTGCACATTGTAGAGTTTTACAGGTACTTTAAATAAAGTACTAGTTTTTCACACTCATGTCTTCTGCGGTGCCATGGTATAAGGAAAAATTACATAGGATGGCACAAATCTGGCTGTATACCTTTTTCTGCTCTAGCCATAACATCTAAGAATCTCGCAAGAAGTTGGAGCAAAGGTCACTGTATAACCCCCGTAAAGGGGCCTTATGGTTTTCTAATGTTAACTATGAACTATGAACTAATGTATGGTACCTATACCTATCAATATTTCGAGTTACACACCCAGTTTAGTTGTAATCCATTCAACGGTCAGCCACTTTTTCAGGAAACACAACATAAAAGAAAAGAATATTATAGCCATCGAGCGCGAAACATCTATATTTACGTCTGCCATGTCATGTCCCTATGTTTTTCTTTCTTTATTATTTTAATTATTTAAATAAATTTTATTAAAATAATAAGAAAAGGAAAACATAGGGACATGGCAGAGGTACATATAAATTGAATGACATAAACATATTTATTGTAAAATTATTATCCAGGGAGGAAACAGATCTCCCTTTTTGTATTATTTTTTTTGTATGGAGCAGCCGGCTACCCGCGTTCCGTCTTAAGATAAGAGCAATGTATGGGTAATCATTCCTCGGTATTTGCAGTTTCGGGTGGGATATTAGCATTCATTGCCAAAGCTGCAATTAGGGCTATTCATCCAGATAATACTAGTAATCCGAGTAATACTACAATCTAATAACTACTGGTCATGAAAGCCAAACTGACCTCTAATACTAGCAAGTTAGAGTCCAGCTGAACTGAAGAACTAACGCAGTTTCGTGCGAACCCAGAAGTTCCATGTGAACACGCTAAACTAGCTTCTATGCCATTTGAACAAAGACCGGAACATGGGCACGTATCATTTGGGTATCCTTGTTCGCCGCCAATTTAGTTATGTCATCCGGACAAGCCATAATAGCTTTTCATCCGAAGAGATACGGTCCATATTAAGTGCAAAGCGCGCCTGGTCATCGAGTTTTCGGATTACACGTGGTATTAGTGGATTACAGGCTGTAACCTGTACCCGACGGGTAACTGGACCGGAGACCTATCGAACTAATCACTGTGGTTATTGTTTCAGGGACGATGAGATGGATGTGTGGGTATGGTTGGGGCTTACGTGTTTATCACAATCTCTATCATTGTCATGGAGGTAGATGAAATCTATCATGATTTACACAGTATCCAGCCACACACACTGATATGATGTAATGAATACTTTGATGCCGGGCGTGCCATTGGACAAATGTAGGTAGTATATTTTTTAGCTTATTCAGCATACAAGGTGTTACAAAAGTACAAAAGTAACTCTTTTTATAGGGTAATAGCACCCGGTGATAGGGATCACAACCAAAATTTTATTTTTGCTCTATGACGTTCCGTTAATTTTTAAATTAATAAAATGTGAACGAAGTGGCGGGAGAAAAGTATTTTTTAAATATTGTTTTCATTGACTTTCACAATGTTTTAACAACTCAAAGCTATGTAAATGCACCTACACGAACAAACATATTTTTTAATTTGAGCAAATAACAAAAAAAAAAGTTTCGAAAATTTTTCAATTTTGAGGTTATAAAATAAAAATTGTTTCTTTCAACTTCTTTTTACAGATTTGACATCCTGTTGACCATTAGGTTACAACCTGTGAAAAGAGTTAGGTACATTTGTAACACCTTTTAGTATTTTCTTAGGTTTGCACAACCCAAAGTACACTTCGAATTTAACATCGTTAAAAAAATATAATGTTTCAACAAAGATATTACAACAAAGAGAAAAATAATGTCCATATTAGCGTAAAGCCAGCCAATGTGTGGGTTTCCTCACGATCTTTTACGTTGTTTGACGTTTGGCGTTGCTATTAAAGGTTCATAAAGTAAGGTAGTTAATCCCGTAACTACAGGTGCCGAATGTTACCTGAATTTTATTGAACGAGCGAGCGAAGTTCTCCGAGTCTACTAGAACAATCCGGCGTTTGTATGTTTGTATGTATGTATGTTTGTATGTATGTTCGTTCGACGATAACTTGAGTAAATTTGGTCGGATCGTTATGAAATTTGGTAGGCGGGTAAATGAAATTAAAATATTTTTTATGTTCGAACATCAGCCAAATCGGTCGCGGAGTTGCCGAGATATGGGGTTTTTAAGTTTATATGGGGTCACGAGTTCACAGTTCGGGGCGAACCACTAGTTATCTTAAGTTTACTGGTAACTAGTGGTTCGACCCGAACTTTGAACTCGCGACCCTCTATCTCAGTAACCCCTCGACCGATTTGGCTCATGTTCAAACTTAAAAATTCTCTTTCTCTCATTTACCCGCCTACCAAATGGGATTTAGTTCGGTGATTAAATCTAATACATTAGGTACGTCTAATAACTTGCAGTTATTCCCGTCATACTTGCTATAATTTGTTCAGGTTTATTTTCTGAAGGTGAGTAGGTAATTTAGATATTGTTCTCGTCTCTCGACCCAGATATGTCATCGTAAGTTCACAACTCTGTCCCGAAAAGTTAGAAGTCTGAAAACGAAGCTCAGCAGCAAGTTTTTGAGCTGCCTTTGATTAATTAAACACCTACTAACCGGGTGCTGCGGAGCACAACTCTGGCTGTAAGTAATTGCCTCTCTGAAGGAATATTACTGGGCCAATAAGAGACGAGCATAGAGCGTCGTAAAGTATGGCGGAAGCCGAACTAGTCTATCAAGAATCAATTGCGGTGAGTAGCAAGCAAAGTGCGAACAGCACCTAACATAAGTTACAAAATAATATGTGAATGGTGTAAATGCGTCTTAAAAAGAAAAACTATTAGTAGCCGCGTATTAAAAAAAAAGTATTTGTCTCCATTCGGAGTTTTTTCTTCTAATGGAATGTAGACAACATATACCCCAAGAAAGTAATGAGGTCACAAACTAGCAAGCATACAATATACTAGTAAACAATTTGTTATCCCCTGTGATTGTACACATACATACACACACCACAACACCAGGGCTGTATAAGAAAAATGCTCTCTATTACTCTTTTGATCAACATAGAGCGTTAAACATCGACATAGCCGGTTAGCAAGTAAAACGTTTATTTGGCGCTTCTCATAGGCTAAATCTATAACTTTGGTAGATACCGAATGGGCTCCGTCATCATACGTTATACATAACACTATTTAATTCACTACCTCATACGATTGCCTTCAACTTTATAACTTTATAGTACGATCTGTAGTCGAAAGTGATACTCTAGGCGTAAAGTTCACTGTACGCAAACACGTACACGAGTGAAGGGTTGTTAGGTTCGAAATCAACAAAGTTTAACTTTCAAAGGAAAATTACGGTATCAAAAGTTTTTGAGAGTAATTGAGCCTTTGTGCCATCGATTACTGCCTCTATTACTAGCAGGTAAATAAATAGAGCCCTTTTGACAGTAAATCGAGGTATGCGTGAGATATTTACATATTATATCACCGTTTCGAACCTAGAAAGATGTGGTGAGTTATGGACAGTGGAGACTTAGCAGTTATAGTATCAGCAGTATCGTGAATAACCTTTCTTTAGAACATTATACAGCGTCCAGTATAATGTCCAAAGTCCCAGTGGCACCTTCACTCACACTAGATGGGTGAAGAGACCATTCCGTCGCTGCGGTGGCTGGAACATATTGCACCTATACCATCCTGATAGCTTAGTTGGCCTAGCCCACAGAAAAGACAAGTCAATAAGGGCTGAACCAATTTAGCCGCAAGTTGTTGAATGTTATTTACGGTTATAAGAAAATCAACCTCATTGGCAATCAATCTGAATGTAATGTAAAGTTATTCCTCCTCAGAATAAAGACGAACTGTAGCAACATCTCTGGGGCGACGTATCCGTCTTGAAGCTATTACCTATTGACACCACTCTGCCCTTCTGTGCTTGTAGCCTGAGCAACGAAGACCAAAAAATGCTGAATAGAAAAAATTATTCGTGTAAAGCCAAATTTTGGCACAGTTGTAGAGAAAAGTGTCCTGAACAACATACTAAAAGTACTGACGGGTAGGGGGGGAGCTAAGGGGGGGAGGGGGGTGTAAAGGTCCCTTTTTTCAGTTTTTTGTAAATAACTCGAAAACTGCAGCCTATAGCAAAAAATTACCAATTACTGAATTAATCTACATAAAATTCTCTACAAAATAGGTTAACTTTTTTTTTTCTAGATCGATAGAATAAGGAATAATGGCGGGAAAATGATTTTGTTGTCGCTTCAGTATAGGCCCGATTGTAAGCGAAAGTGCGACATCGCTCTGGTGTCGTGGGTTTTAGGACCACGTAGCTGATTGGGGTGTCAAAAGACGCGTCTTGATGAGGGCTACACAATAAAACAAAAACTTTTGAAAAAACTTAAAAACTGTCTATTTTTAATCGAATAAAATTGAAAAATGCGGTTGTTTTTCGCCCGGTTTTGGTGAAAAAAAAATTATATCTCAAAAACGAAACAAGAAATCGAAAAAATTAAAAACTCCCTTATTAGACATAATTTTGGACTATATAAAAAAAAATGTAGGTGCGTAACACTGATAAATTATTCAGAAGTTGTACCTTCATGACGCGGAGCTTAGTGCGTGAGCGCGGTAGTGACGGTGCATTTGACCTAAATACTTACAGATACAACAATGATTCGGAAAATCCCTACCACCTATCTAATGAGGTTGGACCAGAGGAGACGATGGTCCTAAAACCAGTGACCACCAATGACCCTGTGGCACCTGACTCCATTCTCAACGCCATATTTAGAGCTCTCCGCGCGTAAACTCTGCATCACCAAACTACAACTTCTGAACAACCCATCAGTGAAACGCACCTCCAATTTTTTTTTATATAGTCCAAAATTATATCTATAAGATAAAATTTTAAATTTTTCAATATATTATTTTGTTTTCGAGATATGATTTTTTTCTCACCAAAATCGGGCATAAAACGACCGCATTTTTTTAATTTTTTCGATTAAAAAACAAACAGTTTTTAAGTTTTTTCAAAAGTTTTTGTTTTATTGTGTAGCCCTCATCAAGACGCGTCTTTTGACACCCCAATCAGCTACGTGGTCCCAAAACCCACGACAACAGAGCGATGTCGCACTTTCGCTTACAATCGGGCCTATACTGAAGCGACAACAAAATCATTTTCCCGCCATTATTCCTTATTCTATCGATCTTGAAAAAAAAAGTATACATATTTTGTAGAGAATTTTATGTAGATTAATTCAGTATTTGGTAATTTTTTGCTATAGGCTGCAGTTTTCGAGTTATTTACAAAAAACTGAAAAAAGGGACCTTTACACCCCCCTCCCCCCCTTAGCTCCCCCCCTACCCGTCAGTACTTTTAGTATGTTGTTCAGGACACTTTCCTCTACAACTGTGCCAAAATTTGGCTTTACACGAATTATTTTTTCTATTTTTCGTTCGTTTCCTGGGCTATTGGGGTTAAAGCTGTGGCTACACCAGACATCAATATGCAATGCGACAGGAATCACCGGCCATACCGGTCGCCAAATACCTATTATCGCTGACAAATTTTCATTCGTTTCAAATTGTTCTTCCCTGACTTCAGGTTGCTTAGCCGGCTGATTCGCTCCCACATTCCTACCTTTTCAGGGAACACCTCTTCCTAAATATTTGCTGCCAAAAATCGCGTTGGTCAACTTGGTCAAGGCACACTAGCGCCAACAAAGAAAACAAATCATATCTTCTTCTTGGATGCTTTTTTGAGCCGTCAAATGAGAATATCCTCTTCTTAAAGCTGTATTCTAGGGCTGTCAGAGACTTGCGGCATATTTACAGCCTTGGCCATTGAGGAAACCTGGCTGGGTGGATGTTTTCGTTTGTTCATTCATTCGTTTCATCGTGTAACTTTAGCCTCTGACTCAGGAGTTAATTGGCTGTGCCCGAGATGTTTGCGCTGCGTCCACTGCTAACCGCAGCGACCTCACACCTGAAGGAGCTATCTGGGATAATTCTAGTCAGGTACACTGTAGAGACTAGACTGTCCCAGAGGTGGTTTGCTACATGTAGCTCATGAGCTCAAAATAGGAGATGCTGTAAAACATTCGACTATATCATCAATTTAAAACTTTCAACTTTCATCCCTTGAATTAAAGGGTTAATAAAGAAAACTCCTGTGCGAGCATGTCTCTGTGTATGTTCTCTGTCAGTCAGTGTCAATTTTCTTAGGCCCCATTCAACCAGAAGAGACGTGGGACGAAGACGTGGCGCGGACGTGACGTTTTGTATTGATCTGACGTTTTGCTTTGTACGCGCCCCGTCTCTTCTGGGTGTCTTGCGTCGCGTCGCTTCTACAGGATGTTAAAAGACCGCCAACAAAGCGGGAAACCACGTATTGTCCTTATCATAATGAACATTTTTCCCCAAGGAGCTGGGAAATCAACGGTTTCCGAGATAATGAGGTTCAAAGTCGAACATTTAAATTTTTTGCTTGTGCCTATTACAGGACGTGCACAGCATTTCTAATCGGACATTAGGCACTTAACAATAAAACTAGTTTATCAAACATGCAATTACATTAAGTTAAAAAATATTTGCTCAAACTCTGGGTGGGTGCATATTATTATACTAATTCATCATACTAAACATTATTTTAAATAAAGAATAAAAACTATTTACAGGAAAATATTAACAATATATTTACAAGTGAGGCAATGTTTTGTTATTTATTATTTCAAAATATAAATTGATTAATTATGTAAATATCAAAATTATGAATATTTCTTCCAAAAAACGACGTTAGAATTGCAACCCGCAATGTACTCTCAACATCGGCACTTCAAGCGTAAGTAACATAAACTTATACCTACGCTTGCGCCATATGACTTCTGTGTGTTACACGTCTATTGCGTGATAAAATAATTTTTAATAAAATTATAACCTAAAAACCAAAATCATTTCCCAGCTAATAATTTATCGAAAAAGTACTTTGTTTTGGTGTCTCGTATGCGTGCCTTTCGGGTCTGTTGGCGGTCTTTTAACACCGTGTATAAATGTTGTATGAAAGTGACATGACAGTGACGTGGTGTCCACGCTGCGTCTTCGTCCCATGTCTTTTCTGTGCGTCGGGCCCCTTAGGCTTTCACGACTTAATGCGACTCTTATCATGGCGCGTACGGTACCTCTAGGACAAAGCTCAGATTTTTTCTCTTTTAAGGCTGATTTACATTTGCTTTTTTTTATTCGGTTTGAGCATGCTATTTCAAAGCATACTTAAAAAGCACGTATTTAGCTAATGTGAATGTGCTATGCTTTTTAGCACTCTAAAAAATCTGATTAACTGTCAGATTTTTTATCGTCATTCGTGCTTTTTGTTTTTAATCTGTGCGTGCTTTCAAATAGGTTAATAACAATGGCGTCGGTAATAAAGTGGGCTCGGGATTTAAAAACATAGTTGCCTATGGGATTCCTACAGCGAAACATACAAGAATAAAATTCTTCGAGATAATGCATATGCAGATATTGAAAAAACTTTACACATAAGTTTAAAGGACTAGCTTTTGCCCGCGATTTCGTCTGCGTGAACTACAGAAAAAAGATATGTAGTTAACATTGCCCCGTGTAATAGCGTGATAATATGTAGCCTATGTGTTATTCTGATGTCTAAGCTATCTCTATTCCAAATTTCATCCAAATCCGTTCAGCCGTTTCAGCGTGAAAGAGTAACAAACATCCATCCATCCATCCATCCATCCATCCACACTTACAAACTTTCGCAAATATAATATTATTAGGATAGGATAGTAGGATAGGATGTGAAACTAAAAATTAAGAATATTCGCTCTTCAGAGCTTAGAAAGGTAGACTCCATATTTGCCATAAGTGTGCAATGCGAGTGCATTCGTCGCTTTTTGAGACAACTGTGATGAAAATAGCATAGCAAAATTAGCAAATGTATATCGTCGTCTTTAATTAGCACTCTTTTAGATTAGCATGCTAAAATAAGAATGCTAAAATGGCAAGAAATTAAAGCAAATGTAAACCAGCCTTTAGAACAACGCCCAGATTATTTTTATTGGTAGAATACGAAACATTGTGACCTTTCAATCCCAAAATAATCTAACTTCGTAATCAAGCTTTGCGAGTAAATATTGTAATACTTTGGCAACGCTCGACTTATTTCATCCAAACGCGGAAAGTTTCGGCTGCATTTCCGCGTCATTACCGCAGAAAGTAAAACTACGTGCGGGTGTCAGAAAGTAAAAGTAGGGCGGGTGTCAGAAAGTTAGCGGCAAATAGCGGAGTGCGTGCCGCCCCGCAACAACGCGCGGGGGCTGTGCGACGCAACACAGCCAATATTGGCTATCACCTACCCATATAGATAGATGAATCTGTCTACATCTTCATCTGACACCACACAGCGTATCTCTAGAGGAAGCCAGTGAAATCGAACATAATAATAATAATAAAGGCGTAGGGATGTGACGACCCCATCGCCCACCAATGTGACAGCTAGAAGTAGGTGTGACATTGGCGCAGTCAGTCTTCGCAGGGCAGCTTGTGGCGGGCTGTTGGTGAATTAGCGACACCACGAACCCGAGATCCTCGGAGAGTCGATCAGGCCCCTCGTCTTCGGCTTACCTTTACTGGTTGGCCGAAGTGGACTTCAAGAGGGGCCGCAGGACTCTCACCTCTGGCTTGCCTTACCCGGCCGTCCAGAGCGGGGCGTTAGAGCTATAATATGCTCGCAGGGTGGAAGTGAAAGATGCATAAGACGCGAGTTGGCACTGTGACTGTGGCTACCACACTACAGTCACTGGGTAAGAAGCGGCGCACACCTCTCGACACCCTGAGCTGCTCACAACCATGTTGCCGCCTTGCTGTCCAGGGCTAGGCCCATAAGCGGCGGCTTATTTAGGTGGCCAATTTAGTGAGCGGCAAGTCATACGTCTGCCAATGATGAACCCCTTGAGACATTTTCCGTGGCAGACGTCAATAGTAGTCTCAAACAATAACCCGGTATCCCAATCCATTTCCCCTTGCCTTCCCATAGCCCAGATTTTTCTTTTCTTAATGTTATTTTGCAATAGTCCTTGTATCTGACGGAGATTATCTCTGGGTAGATTCTTGTATTTATCCAGAGATAAGATCTGGCAGATACACCCATCACATTTAGAGTAAATGGTATTTAAAAGGCCTCTGTGCTGTTGGCTTCGGCCCCACGCAAGCCTCAAAGGACCGGGTCCCCATGGACCCGTGAATCTGAAAAGTATACCAACATAATACGAGTAATAATAATAACGATTTAGATTTTATGAATTCGATGCGATTAGGAACAGACATTTCCTGATAGGATGGGCATTTATGCAAGGCATGCACGTTTCGACATAGAATACAGGTACTACATTTTGCATTGAATGATTCTTGAATCTGTGCAGATGCATGACAAGTTTTAGAGATAACTTTGCTGCCTGAATGTCTGTCATTTAATAGTTCAAATGCAGTCATGCGATGGTTCGAGAATTCCGACAATTCGTTGTAAGTAGGGATGGAAGCATCCTTCCTGTTTATCTCCTACGCAGCTCGGAGTGCGTTGTCTAGCTTTTGCGTGATTAGGAATACCAATAAAACGTCCCAACTGTCTACTGGTAAGTCAATCGCTCTTAGGGAACCTAAGCTTTGTTGTAGAGTTATTAGAAACTCTTTTAGATTGTGCTTCGTCACTTGAGAAAAGTTAGTAATCCATTTTAGGTGATGGTTGATTAAGATCGTCTTGTTTTCGTACCTTTTGTGAAGTATCTCTAACGCTTTGTCGTAGTTTGCGTCGGTTATCAATAGGGATGATATTAGTCCTGCAGCTTCACCTTGTAGGGATGCCTTGAGGTATTGCAGCTTTGTGTCCTTTCTGTGCACGGCAGTAGAAAATATGTTGATAAACTCCGTCCATTTCTTTATTTCACCATCAAATGTGGGCAGTTGTAGAGCCGACAGCTTTGTGTAGACTTCGTGACTTTCATGTGGAGTTACCGTAGAGCATGATGCGTACGAAGACGGTGGTGGTAAAGGGCCTTTGAGCAAATCTTCCATTTTCGCTGACACTGAGTAGTACTTGGGCTCGAACATCGTCCTGTCGAGTTCGTGAGTTTCAGCTCTCGCGGGGTCGTCATCGAGTTCCTCTATCTGATCTTGTAGACTTTCATAGCGGATCATCATCGTTCGAACTTCTTCCAACCTAAGCTTTACCTCTTGTAATGATTAGGGCCTCGTGTCAATGAAGTTGGCGATGCGCGTCACTTTGGCTTTCAGCGTCGTCCTTTGTCGAACCAATGCTGGCAAAGTTGGCGATTCCTTTTCCTCCATGTTTGAATCAACTTTTCTTTAGTATAGTGCAGTCTGGTAGTGCTGTAGTTGAGGTGAGCGTCTTGTAGTAGTAGTAGTATGTAATTGTATGGGTAATTGTCCAGTTTTATGACGTGGTCAGGTCTTAGAAGTAGTAGTTTGTCTTGTAGTTTTCTGACGTACCTGGTCTAGAATAGTTGTAGTAGAGCAAGAATATAGAGCTTCTTGGCTGCATCCGTCTGTTCCACGTACAATGTTATTGTTGTTGATTCCAGTCTGACAAGTGACATTGTCGTTTGACAGCTGACAAGCTGTGCCGTGGTCCGTGCTCTGTGTCGAGGTTGCAGAACTTCTTGGAGTCTACAATGAGTTTTGAGTTTGAAGTCTTGACTCGTCTCTGGTTTTGATTCGACGGAACGTGGATGGAACGTGAAAAAATGATGGCGTCTTCTGCGTAAAATTGTCAAATGAAATGAAGGACCAAAATGAAAAGGATTTACGCTTGGATTATTGCTTCGGATGAACCGCAATGATAGACGATGCACTTTTAACACTTTTAATGAGCCACTGAACAATAGATTGTATTTTTAGGAATTAAATTATGCGGAGCGCGTGGTGCTAGTTTCACACACAGATCGGAAGAGAAAGAGCAGAAAAGAGGTTGAGAATAGGTTGTACAAACTATACTAAACAATGGGTATGTTTATTTCGTTTATTAAAATAAGCAATATGCGGCAGCGCGCTACAAGCAAGTGCATCTTCTCAAGGCAGCTGAATCGAGACTGATAATAGCAGTGAATATTCATTTTTAAACTTAAACTTTCGTGAACACTGCATATGTTTCTATTAAATCACCGTTTTACTCACTAGTATTATAATAAATATTCATAATGAAGATGTTCGCATCAGTATTGTATGCAGAGAGAGGTGCAGTAAGACTTTGTGTACAAAACAACTTGCCGCTTGTTTGCTTCCGGGGCGTTGGCAACAAACTTTGCGCATTTGAATATTTTGGGATGAAAGTGGAGTTTCTGAACCAACAATAAGCTACTTCCGTGTTTACTTGCTATTAAAATGTACTTAAAGTAGATTGATAATTAGGTTTTAGACCAAAAGACCCAATTTTATCCCACTTTTACTTTGCTTAGAACTAAAACTGTTTCTAGGCTTAAAAACCAGACGTACTAATTTGTAAAAGTTTCATAGCAATCAACTAAAGATAGCAAAACTAGCTTTTTTGTAAAATACAGAGTTCTATTTTATCTATCTTTTAATCAAAGGAAAAACAAACGCGTATGTTGAACTTGTTAGTTAGAATAGAGATACCCATTGTAAATATTCAGAATTTAATTAGAAGCTTGCTTATTCCGTTCTCTTTACTCAGTTTAGACCGCATATTATTTAATTTAATTAAATCTGCCAAGGCAGGGGGAAAAGCGTCAGCTTGATTGGTGTAAATGCGCCATGAACAGTGATTATCCAGTTGGATTTCAGACAATTATCCGGCTGAATGTTGTTAATTAAACTATTAATTAAGCCGTACGTCTTCATTGCAATCATTATATTCCCACAACACCCGCGGTGTGACAGATAAGTGGCTCTGTTACTATAGGCACATAGGTACCTACCTACACACGAAATTTGATAGACGAGAAAGGGTGCCACTTGCCTACAAATTACAGATATGGGTCGCAAAGTTGCAACATGTAGAGAATTATTCAAGTCCGAAGCCCAATGCAAGAAATGTAGGTATGTTTAATCCCGTAGTAAAAGTCGATCATGCACATTGATGAGTAGCATGATCCATTGTAACAGATTTAAGCTGCCAGTGTATTTTTCTCCTCTTCTTCACCATTTTACCCCGTCTACTAGCGCCAATGAAAAAACGGCTACCTGGACCGACCCTGTCCATCTTGAGAGTAAGGTGATTAAAGATATTATGTTTGTCATAATATCGTATGTCATTAAGGTGATACGTTTCAATAAAGTATGTTTACATCCTTTAGGATTCTGTATCTATCACTATGCTCTTAAAAAGTGTTAGACAGAGGTGCTTCGCCATTCTAAATGATTATGACCAGTCGAAGGGATATTGATTGAATTATTATGATAAATCAGTCGAATAAAAGCTTTTGCATCAACGCAAAGAGATAATTTCTACAGTGTTTGGTTCTATGGTACCCTTACTAATACTAGATGGGTGAAGAGACCACACGAACGATTCAGTGTTTGGAACATGTTTTAAATATAGTCTAATAGGTTTACCCAACAAAAAAGGAACAATCGTGAATTCTTATAAAGAACTCTCATTTCAACATACTTAATAATATGTATCTCTCAAGCAAATACCGGGCGACAGCAAACACGTCGAGGCAAAAACGTCAAAAACCTCGTAAACCGAGATTTTCATAAATGTGTTTCATCCTACATCCTTTCATCGTCGACCGCAGATTGAGTGCGTCCGCAAATAATTATGATGATATGATGAAAAATTTATCTTGTTTGAGTTGTTTGACTCTCCGTAGCGTAGTTCAATCCAAATCATACAAGATTGTTGCGAAAAAATACTGCTGAAGTGTTTGGAAGATGACAAATTTAATATTGCATCCTATTATAAAGCGATTAATTTCACCTTGTCAATTGAACATTTGAACCAAAATGACGTGCGTGAAAACTGTTACGACACACGTATGCTTGACCACAAAATAACAAATATTAATTATATTATTTCGATACAAAATTTCTTCTGCAAAAGTGAAGCCGCAAATTAGGAGCCCCCGAATAATTTAGCCCACCGACCTCAGCGTAATCTATATCATTAACTCTGTCTCTGCCGAAATATCCCCTAAACCCATATCTAGAAGGTTGGTTTTCAGTGTGGCAAGGCAAAAGGTCAGGTTTGCGGGTCCGTTTAAAAAGAGAATCCAATCCATTTGCTAAACGTCCGGCTTGTGACGTCACCGGGTCCTTCCGACCTCAGCAGAGCTTCACAATAAATTGTTAGTCACAAGTCACTACCAGATGTGAGTTTTTGGAGAAAAACGTTGATAGAAAACATTGGATGGCAGACCGCTAATCAAGTCATGTATTGATTTACGGTACTTACCTATAGTTCATACACCCTATTGTATTTGACTGTACAAGTAAAACAACGAAAATTTTAAAGTAAAGCTCCAAGTTTGTACAAAACAAGAATGAAAGGTCGATTAGTCAACGAGGGGGCAAACTCAGAAAGTGGGCAAAGTTCGAATAAAAAGTAGGGTTTTTCAAAAAGGGGGCAAATCTCTACAAGTACTATCGGAATCACACTAAGGGGGCAAAAGCGGAAAGGGGGCAAGAACCGAACAAACCCTTTTGGGCCACTACCTCATACGAACCTTAATGACCATGAAGAAGAAGACTGTAATATTATAAGTTGTACATCGGACGTAGTTGACGTATCTGACCGATCTCTGCATTGTTTTTGTTAGCTGTTTGTTCCGTCGTAGGTAATCATTGCATCAAATAAAAAGCTTCATTATTTATTCGCCAAAATCTCTACCAATTTGTAAAGTTGAACCACCACCCACTGCATCATTAGTATAATGTAGCAGACTAATAAAATTACTGTCTTTTATGGTAATTATTTTCACCATTATAGCTACTCTAGTGTGAGGTTACGCTATTAAAGCTCATAATAACGGTGAAATAGAGAATATAATAGCTTGTGCCCTGCCAAATTAACTCGCATGGATATGAAAACAATACGAGACTGGGTCACGGAATAATATCAACAAAGAAGGTGCACTTTATAATAACCCAAGAAGAAGGGAGCCTACAAGAAAACGCAAAACATGTATTTAAGTTAGGGTCGTTTCACGCTTTGGTTTGGTGACCAACCGCATTATGGTGCGGCATGCGGCATCGGCAGTGCAATTTTTTACGGGGAAGAATTCGTATGCATGCCGCATTGTTGTACGCGTCAGTGTCGTGTATTGTCGCACTTCAGCACCACAATGCGGCAACTTTTTTTCTCGTGTCGAAATCGTCAAACTTCGCGGCATGCGGCAAAGTCATCCCCGCGACTTCGTCCTCAAGTCGTCCTCGTCCTTATATGGAACATCCTGTATTTAACCCCCGACCCAAAAAGAGGGGTGTTATAAATTTGACTGCTATGTGTGTGTGTGTGTGTGTGTGTGAATGTCTGTCTGTCTGTTTGTCCGATTTGGATGCGATTTTATTTATTTGAAAGCAGGGTTTTTAGCGAGTGATCTTAGATATGTTTTATCAAAATCGGTTAAGCCGTTTATGCGATATGATAATTTGAAACTAAAATGTCGGAAGTATAAAAAAATATTGTAGTTATCATCAGTAGTTTCGGCTTTGCGTTGTCTGTCAATGAGTCTGTGTATCGAATTGGTGTGGATTACTTACGCCTTTGCATCTACGATTGATTTATACAGCGTCCGTCTAGTATCACCTCCACTCGCACTAGATGGGTGAAGGGACAAATCGGCCACTGCAGTGTAGTGCCAGTGCCTAGTGAGCTAGCTGGAATGATATACCTAGCCTAGGTGCTGGTCAAGCAAGCCTTTTCAATCTAAAACAATCCCAGGCATTGCAGGGATGGATTAAGTATACGAGTATTAATTCATTTACATGGTCGAAATTTTCTACACAAACCAAGTGTAGCTCCGAGCCTATTGAACGGCGGTGCTTGTATTGAGGTCAAAGCGATACAAAAGAAAAGTCGTTGGACTCTTTTCATCTTAACTTGAAGAAGTAATCTCACAAGTTGAAGTAAGGTTTGGGATTTTGCTTAAAATAGCAACCTTTTGTGGTGGTTTGACTCAATAGGCTGCGGGTTTCTTTACAATGTTTTCCTTTAGAAAAATGGCATTTTTAGGAAATAAATTTGAATGTTTAGAACGTCGTATCTATCTGTTTTGTATTTCTTAAACGGTTAAACTTACTTGTATTATGTCGGTGTAGCCGATTTGTTTCACCGAATTAATATAAGTAAGTTTAACCGTTTACGAAACACAAAATGCGCGAAAGTTTTCGTATATATCTGTTTTAATTTAAAAACTATATAGTAATTATTACTTTGAGTGTTTTATATTATCTGTGTGTAATAAACAAACAAAAATGCTTGATGACGTCAGGTACAGTCGGCCGCACGCTAGGATACCCCCTTTTTATTCGATTGGCGCCCTTATGCCGCGCGCGGTAAGAGCTGCCATGGGTTATCCTAGACTGTGGCCGACCGTCCCTTATAACCGAAAGACTCTCTAACATTTAGGGAATAGAATAATAGAATAGTCTTTTGTTTACGAGTACGTTTACGTTTTTGATTTAAACACCCGCTCTATAAATTCTTTCAAAGGGTTTTCAAGAAATTCGATAAATTCTTTCAAAAGGTAATAAACATAATAAAAAAGAAAACAAAATGGAAAGGCTTCGTGTAAAAACATACTGAAAGGGTTCCCCGATTAGGCGAAATTATTATTGCTTCCAAAACTTTCATCGCCAATATTGCTTAAGGCTGGAAGATAGCAGCGTGGCGGGAAATTAAAAAAATTCACGTTCAAGTTTTGAAAAGAATACTGTTTTATTGCCGCGAACGAATAATCGCTGAACAAAAATAGCTCAGTTTAGCTACAAAATGTAAAAGACTGTGAAAATTTTGAATTTCTCGCCACGTTGCTATCGTCCACCCTTAATTCAAAGCTTGTGTAAATTCCTGGAATTTTCCTTTCGTTTCCTTTTTCAATATCGGTAATACGGAGTCTTGGGAGCGCCTTTGATAACCTACGGCAGCTCCCGTGGTAGATGGACTGACTCAAGATAGTGGTGAGCCCTCCACTAGAACTATTAGTAAGACAGACAAGTGCCCAGATGTAGCCGTTGAAACCTAATACTATAAAATGTAAATAAGGCAAGGGGTTTTAGCTTACCCCCTGGTGCGTTCCTTCGTAGTTTGATCGCCAATGTGAGTAGGTTTATAGAAAAAACCTTATCAGTATCAACGAAATGCGCACGGTGCCACGACAATGATTTAATTAAGCTCAAGAGCGGAAAAGAAGCTCCATAAAACTGAAACCACAAAACCAAGGATAGTCTAATTTCTCAGATTAAACTGAGGACTGAATCGGAGCACCTGCTGCTTTTTACTTGAATTATCCAAAATAAAATTATAAATAAAAAATGTAAATATTTATAACAGCGTCGGAGTGGTCACTTTACCCATCTAGTGTGAGTGAAGGTTCCACAGGGACGCTGCATAAATAAATTATGACGTAGATGCAAAAGCCTAACTTTAATAATGTAGAGTATAATATTGTAGAGTTTTAAAAAAATCATCAAGTTTAGTTTTCAAATCACTTGTTTTCTTTTATATCATTACTTGTCTCTGAATCACCTTACTAAGGTGCCTTTTCACGATCGCGTGGTTCAACGTAATAATTGCCAACCTCATTACATTTTATCTTTAAGAAAGTGTTTTTAAAGAACCGTATGGTGTTTTAAAATGAGCTTGTTCAAAATCTTTATTTGATTTTCTTTTCAAAGGAGTTTCGGCAACATTCCATTGGGTCTTAGCGAATAGGATTTTTGTCGACAAAAATATGCTGCTCTAACTTTGCACAGGGACATACTGTATACGGGGCGTCCCACGGCTATGCCACACGGAGGGAAAGTACCTTAAATATTGCAGATGGAACATTTTACTGAAAGAAGACATTATTTTAATTTTAAAAACAATTTAAACTGCATTCATAGATTTTGAAATAATTACATGGTTGAACCGGGAATCGAACCCGTTACATGACAAAAATAATTACCCTGTAGTTTTATCATACCGATTGAAAGGCTTCATGATAAGGATTATTTTTTGCTAAATAACATAGTGTCAGAAATAAAAGGAAGACCATGAATTTTAACATTTACCTGGCAGTATGCAACAAATCGGGCCGTATCCTGAGCCGAAAGACGCGTAAAATTTTGTCCATCGCAATGCGGCTGGCTAATTATAAAGAAATAATTCAAAAATGTGTTTCATTTTCATACTTTTATTCTTTTGTTACTGTGATTTTCATTGATAAATTGATGAATGTGGTATTAAAAATGTTAAAATTCATGGTCTTCCTTTTATTTCTGACACTATGTTATTTAGCAAAAAATAATCCTTATGATGAAGCCTTTCGATCGGATGATAAAACTACAGGGTAATAATTTTTCTCATGTAACGGGTTCGATTCCCGGTTCAACCATGTAATTATTTCAATATCTATGAATGCAGTTAAAATTGTTTTTTAAATTAAATAATGTCTTCTTTCAGTAAAATGTTCCATCTACAATATTTAAGGTACTTTCCCTCCATGTGGCATAGCCGTGGGACGCCCTGTATATAATCTTCCTAGTACAGCGCGACATTCCTACTAATTTGATGCGTCTCTTGCAGTCAGTAAGCAGAAAACAATTTTCGCTGTTAAATTGCACAGTTAAAGCCACAGATTAGTAAACGCAAACTCAGCACTGTGTTATTCTCATATTGAAATGGTGGTGGCTAATTCCTTTCGGCACTTCTAATTGCCGGTCTGATAGTTAGTTATGTTTTTTTTTATATATTTGGAACTAAAATTTTGTCCTATAGAAGCAGCCGGCTTAGCATGAGTAGCTCCATCGAGATAAATGTAAATGCACCGCTCTCTGTAGACTCAAAAAAACGGGATAGATATTCAAGTTAATAAATGGCGATAACTACGCCAGCTGATATATACAGTTTACTAAAAAAAAAAACCCTTATGACCTTGGCAACCATAAAACTGGCAGCCTATTTGTGTACCACAGCCACTAAAGCACTAAAGCACTAAAGCCGCCGTCGTCGCACGTGAGTGAGGCGCACTATATTGATGGAACACTGATGTCGTCGGACAGCTGTCGGGCTTGCTTAGGACTCGCTCCTGCCACGTCAGCGGCAGTAGGTACAGTCAGCGACACGTTACGATACCCCTTTTTCTTCGACTGATGCGCTTATGCAGCATGTAACCAAGGGCTATATCATGGGGTTAAATGTGTAGAGCTAAACGTATCGCATTGATCTCTGATAAGTCTGATACAATTTATGGTTTGTGAAAATAGTGAACGTGAATTTCAGTGTTGTCTTTCATGAAATACCATGATGATGATAGAGATTTTTCACAGGCAAAAGCCAAGCTCTCGACTACATAATAATAAAATTAATTGTTTGTTGGTTCGCTGTGTGATGCAACAGTAACAAAAACAAAATAACACTGGATCACAATCATGTTCTCGTTCGTATCCATAAACACTTTTTCGGCAGAAATTCGGCTCGAAATTTCGCTCGAAGTAGCGTAGTTTAGTGTCGCATTGTGGTAGGTACGTAAGGGTGTACATGACTGTATATAATCAGGACTCGGGGAATCCTAATGTATACCGTATCGAAAGATCTAATCACCTTTTCAGAGCATATTATGATAGGAATTCCCTTGGCACAATACCAGCAAAATATGTGAACATCAGCGGTGGACGTGTGACATCAGAGCGAGTTGTTATTCTCGACGAATGGAGCGCCGTTCAGACTCCCTTTGAACAACTTTATGCTTTACAGGTTGCACTAGAGTGGACATTGTGCCGGTATCTATACCGGAGATAACTGGAACCGATCGTGTGGCTCGAGCTGACAACGTGAAGTAGAGACGAGTGAAATCAGACAGTTTTGAAGCCATCGATATAGGTGCCTTGACGAGAAATGAGCCACCGAAGATCTACCTATTGCAAAGCACACCCAACGTCTGTGGTTTTACAAGTTGCACATGCATGTTTTACACATTTGTATGTTAATTTTGTGATCAAGATGATCGCAATATCTTTCCAAGACGTGGAGGCTGAAGTACAGAGGACTTGTCACTTCTTACGAGTAAAGGCTACAATCACCCTTAGAGCAAAACTGTCAAAGCTTAGGTACTTCTTTTTTCGTGCCTTGATTGAGAATCTTGCAATTAGTTAACAGAATGCTAGTACACATGACAGCACGTCGACCCTTACACGCTAGTACTCTACTCGGTTACGTTATGGGCGATTTTACCACAAAAGGAACACTCTGACGTGATGTCCTCTTTACCTTCCAGTGTTTGTGACAAGAAAATACCAGAGCGGTACCCTTTATGACGTTTCGCAGGCGATAGAAACGATCACTACGAGGTATGGCCCTGCTGCCTACTTGGCTGGCCTTTTAAACAAGTAGTAGTGAAAGCTGTCTTCTCAGCAACAAGCTATAGCTCCGTGTGAAGGAACAGCTGACAAAGGCGACGACGGCGAAGCAAATGGACCGAGCGAGCAAGAGCGGGGTGTCCCGTGAACCGAATGTTCTCTAGTCGGGGATAATTGCATGGACACGACTGAGCAGAGTCTGAGATACCTAGAGGTTCCTAGAGCTTCATTAATAAGATCTACAGTGTTACCTTTACCTATCTACTAGGTCGGTAGGTAAATGTATGAGGTAGTGGCCACCACTCTGCGGTGTCAGAGTTTTTAGGCCGCTCAAAGTTTGCTTTGCTTGAAAACTCATCAAGTCATCACTCACACTATGAATAATGAAGGGCATATAATTATGTAAGAAGCAGAGCCATCAAAAATTTCGAGTAAGTTTCCGCGTGCAAATGTAAAATGCAAAGCCAGTCCAAGTAGGTACAATAGTTGCGTGTTGAATTATTATAATTTGTTTAGTTGTTTCTTGCAATTCAAAGAGGACCCTCGGGGTGTCGAGTTAGGGTTCGGTTTCGGTCGCATTGAGGTTGTTAATTACTCGCTTGGTTGACGTTTGTTTTGCCGCGTCCTGGCCAGCGTAGGCTGGCCCCTCCCCCCTCCCGCGCCGCTTTGATCGCGGCCCAAGTGCGAGCCAACTAATGAGCTGCCGCGGGTCATAGGTAGTGGTCCTGGCGAGAGGCTCTCAACTTCAGAGATATTCTGTAAAAGTTGGAGTTTGTTGTGTGAGGACTGAGGGCCGCTACAGATGGTGCGAAGGTTCAGGCGAGTATAAGGGAAACCGAGAGCTTGATAAAGTTTGAGGCATACCTAATCACAAACGCCTAGTCACTCCCTGATGTGGTAAGAAAATGAAATCATGTTTTGGGTGCATTCCGTCCCAATGATCACAATGTTAAGTCGCCGTTTTCTCGCAAAAAGGTTTACAATTAATAATAAAAAACGCGGTGACGATGATAGTCACGATACTCCCTCAAGTCTGAGTTGTTACCTTTTCTAACACGAGTACTGATGACGACTGTGGTAACTACTTCAAATGGAATTACTAACCGAAAGAAGAGGTCTTTGAATTTGCGATTTTTCACTCAGTGTCACAATCACAATCATGATCAAATATTTTGTATTTCGTAAACGGTTAAACTTACTTGTATTATGTCGGTGTAGCCGACTAGTTTCGGTTCTCATTCGGAGATCTTAATCATGGAGCGGGCCACGCCGTTGCGAGGGCCGTCTCAGCTAGTCGGCTACACCGACATAATACAAATAAGTTTAACCGTTTACGAAATACAAAATATGCAGTGCTTATAAGTGTAGCAATAAATTCGTGATTGTTGTTGAAATAAGACAGTCCCTAGTCCCTATTCCCAGTGTGTATGCGTCTGTTTGTAATACTCGGTCCAGCTTTCTGTGTCTCTCTTTTGCTGATGTATTTGTGCTAGCGGAATGTTTTGACAAGTTTGCTGCAAACTGAACGGAAACTGAAACGCGAATACAGTTAATTAAATCCAAGAGAGAGATTTAAACTAAAACTAATTTCCGACCCGAAGTTTTAAGACATGTTTCAGTGATATTATTAGTGGGCACGTTAAGCAGCGTCGAAGTATAAAGGAGAAATTAATGGATATTGTCAAATGC
Organism: Zelleria hepariella; assembly: GCA_949319315.1. Classification (NCBI taxonomy): domain Eukaryota; kingdom Metazoa; phylum Arthropoda; class Insecta; order Lepidoptera; family Yponomeutidae; genus Zelleria; species Zelleria hepariella. Next base: position 11,300,250 of record OX439378.1, read on the forward strand.
ATGGCCGATAGTACAGTAGGCCACAGTCTCAGATACCCCTTTTTATTCGATTGGCGCCCTTATGCCGCGCGCGATAAGAGCTGCCATGGGGTATCTGAGTTTGTGGCCGATCGTACAAAAAAAAATAAGAATTTAGCTCTCAAAGTTAGTTATATCAGGCGTGAAAAAAAGTTTTACAAATCATATTTACTGCCTACCTTAAAACTTTATCTACCCGTTTCCATCGAAAAAAAAAATTAGGACACAATTTTTCGCAACATTTAACTGTTTCAAAGCAGTGGTTAGCAATAATTAATCTCAGGTATAACACAATATTCACAACATTATTCTAATCAGAAATAAACCTGCGTAGCCCATACAAATAGTGACATTTCTACCTTATGAAACACTTGCGCCCCTAGCGACAAATCTACACGCAGCAGCCCTCATCAGATGCTGAATAAATCAGCGAATTAAATGCAAAGGCCTAAGTTGTGTCATAAGTCCAGTAGTGGACGAAACAAATGCTTAAGAAGAAGAGTTTCTATGTTGTGAAGAGAACGTTACGTTTCTACTAGAACATTGAACTCAACACTAACTGAGTAATGCAAATGACTCACATTTGTTTTTAAACGGCAGCGACGCACCTCGTCGACATCCAAGGTCAACTGGACTCTATTATTAATGCAGTAGCTCCTATTATGGCCATTAGATTCTGCTAATGACGCAATAAGTATGGTTTTAATTCAAAGAAGATGGAAGATCTCATGTCCTAATAGTTATTAATAACAATATTATTCAAGAATCTTCAAAGATTTAAAAGAAAACGCCTTTGGCTTAGTAGGAAGTAGAAAGTGTCAAAGTAACGTATCAAGCTATCCAAACTCACAGGCGTAGTGGTGGATCTACACGCTTGGCAGACAAGACACAAACACGCTGGGAAGAGGCTATTTTGCAACGCGGCGCTAGCAAAACGGCCAAAGGTTGCTATAGGGCCACTTGCTACGTCACGAATTGTCGTGACGTAGCAAGTGGTTATTGAACCAACAAAATTAAAAGGAAAGGGAGACAGAAGAAGACCACGGAGAAGCTCTATCGACTGGAGTGACTTGTTACATCTCTATGTGGATTCCTGCAAGGTATGTAAGAGGTTGCGGGTTCAAGTCCTGTCCAGAGCGAATTTTATAACATTATAAAAAAAATCTTTATAGTGTTCCTAACCCGTGATAGGGTAACACGAGTTAGTGGTTTAGTTAGAAAATACAAGAAATTAAAATGTGATTGTTGTGACAAACCAAAATGTGAAGCATCTGGCCTAAGACCGGAATGCGTGGGAAATGTTGCACCGACAAGAGTTATTATGATGACACAGAACAAAGGGAAAAGAAAATGTTTGTTCTGTTCTGTGGTATTGTGTCATCATCGTCCATCAAGCCACAGAACACACCGAGTGACCTTGAGAAGTGCGTCGCAAAGCCATGACAATGACGGATGGTTTGCGATACCGGCTCTACATTCTACTCTATATTTCTGACTATTTTCATTCATAGAGATTACTTTTTTAGCACCGTTGATGAGTGTTATTTGAAGAATGCTGTAAAACATTTTTATTTATTAAAACCTCGCAGATTATGAAACTCCTTTTTCTGATACGCAGATACTCCTTTTTCTGAATTGAGAAATTCACTAAGCAAATACTTTCAGTACTGTTATGTCGAGTCGTGATATAACGATGCTTAGCGAATTTCTCAATTCAGAAATCGGCTCTATGTCAAACTTTGACTCACCGATAAACTAGTGCTATCTCAACCGCTCCATATTAGATCAAAAGAGTGAGAGAGAATACTGTATCGCGCGCTAAAGAGCTCGATGTGTCCTTCATGTTTGTATGTGCAGTGGTCAGTATAGGTATACTTGCACCTAACCTTGTAACCTTTAGTTCTGTCTGTGATTAGTCATAAGTTAATTTTTAGGTAAGTAAATATGAAGTAGGTATGTAAGTCTAAACTACATATTATTATTAATGCTAAGTACTTATGTGTTTAATGCATTTTGTGATTAGCTTATGTTTCCTGTTGTTTAATCTGACTTATCTGAGAGGATGATGTAAAAACGAAACGAACAAAGCAACAGAATCGATTTAGTGCACAGTTGCAAGGGGCGGCTGAGTGGCCACTTCACCCATCTAATATTGGTCAAACTTGCCACTGTGAGATCATCATTTTCAAAGGTTCTTTCTGTGGGCTCTACCGTTTTTCCTTCCTCTTCAACAGAGCCAGCACTGATTCCACTCACATTTGAGTGAAATTGCTCCTGCGCTCTAATTTTAACACAATTGAATTCTATTTTAGACTCGTTTCACTTTTCGCAGCAAAAACATTTTAATTTTAACATTCATGCAATGTTTGTATGTACATAAACCAATGATTGCTTTTTGGGTCTTCGTACTGTAAAATAATTCAGCCAACAAATTGCATGAAAACTGAAAACGTTTGATTCAACCATCGCATCTATGTAGAGTGCAGTAAGAGTCATTTTAGCAGTCGACTTTTTGACGCAACAGAGATTAACAACCTCCACCAGGAAACAAAAACTGTAATGTTTCATTGAAATCTCGCTTTTATAACAAACAAGGTAAGAGTTTCGGTCATTTTACTACACGACAATCCAACTGACAGCTCCAAGAGGAAACAAAAAGTACAACTGAGCTCGATTCTCGCACTTATGCCGAGGGCAATTAGAGCTATCTTCACAATTGACATTACTGACCATACACCAGCCTGTCTGGCCCAACCAACACCCTGCTCCTTACACGTGTGCTGAACTAAGCTAATTAGTAATGTCAATAACATACAGCTTATATCGATTCGTTCGCGCGAAGACCTACATCAACACGCCGCGGTCATCACCTGACTCGTTCTGTTACCAACCATGGCTCGCTTTAAGGAATGTGGTGGTGGTGTTACATACGTGGGCTCTAAGTACCGGGCACTAGACTCACCTGGTGCACGTAAGAGCGGCGGAGGCACAGAGGGGCGGGACGCGGGACACGGGCGGCGCGCTCGAGAGCCCAACGCCAACTGACGGCGCGGATCGATACGCCACCATCGTTGCGCTGCTCACCACCCGGAGACAAAACCACTGCTGCACTACACGGACAAATTAATTACCAAGGTTTAACGATAGATCTCAGCCATTGGCGACGACGTAGAGACAACCTAAAGGCGACGAAGGCAATATCAAACGGTTTTCAATTAAACTTTTCTAGTTTCTCCAGGTCTTAGCGAAGTTTGTCGGGCGGTGCGTCTGTGCAAAGTTGTTCTGTGTCTGCGCTACGTTCCGTTCCATGCGTGGCCGAAGTTGGCAGTTTTTCGGCCGCCGGCGCGGCGGAGATGCGACGTCGCCGCCGCTGACGGTGAAGTAGGTCAATGGATCCCGCGCCGGCCGCCGATCGCGGCTGGTCGGATGTCAAGTGCAGGCGACGATTCCGTTAATTATTATTAGTTCGGTGATTTGTTGTCATTGTCATCAGGGTTAAGGTTACTAATTTTACAATTCAGAGGGGGTGGGTTGAGGTACTCATTTCTTCGCCTGTATGGCTTTGAACAATCAATCGTCGATCAGGGTAAATAATTATGTAACTTATGAACGATTGTGGAACATAATTATTGTATTTAGTCAATGGTTTCACTTGTTTGTATTTATGTCGGTGTAGAACTGTTTACTTTATACAAAATGTAGTCGTAAGCATTTTTTACAAAATTTAATTTCAAAGATTGTGGAATAATACGAAAGAATAAAGGGTAGAGTTAGTATAGAGGGTGTTCATATCTATCTAGTCTAACTTACAGCAATTGCAAGAAGACAAGAAAAACTTCAGTCATTATACAGCGGAAACTTCTTAGATGGAAAAGTGGGATTTAAAAAACTTTTATGACTTTGCAGTTATCCCGAGAGCGCGGGTTTCTGCAGGAAAGGGAGGGGAGACCACATTTGCGCACTCATTCGTCCCATTCACAACTATGCGTTAGTTTCTATGACGACCTGACTGATTCGATCAAACTAGTAGTTAAACTCCACCATCCTGCTTTAGTGCCGTGATAACCAGGAATAAATCTCTTTTTCTGAGTAAAACTCTACACAACTGACCCAACCTAGTTGCAAATAGTTTTCAGTCCAAAAATACGCGCGCTTAAGCTCTCTTGACACAAGTGTTAAGTGCGACAATGCCTAAGCGTGAATCCTTGTTTAGATCAAAACAAGTGACTACAATAGAGATCTTTGTAGAATAACCTGTATCTTTGTGTTTCCAATCAAAATGTACTTCTACAAACCTACTTAACATCGTGTGACGTAAAGGAATGAGTCTAACCATGGATCTCCAACAGTTCCTGCGCTCCCAGTTTGACCAGTACGTCCCTCCCACCCCAGAGTCCGTAGCTCGAAGCAGGTATGACGTTACACTGTCCTGGAGTGCACCTGGTGGTGCCTTCACCTTTCTGGACCCCGCAGACTTGTTATACAAGGTACAGAAGAAGGAGAAGATTCCACCTTGGAGGACTGTTTACAGGTAGAGTTGGTGATTTGTAACGTTATTGTTATGTAAAATCACAATTTAAACAGACAAAACGATTCATTCCCTTACAGTCGTTAGGTGAGGTTTAATCTGTTGTCGTAGTTTTAACTGCGATTGATATTACGGACTTATAAAACATAACTACTCACATACTATATCCATGTAGAGACGGTGTACCTAGACTTCTATAAATTACTCGAATGAACTCTAGTTCGTACAAATAATCGATCATCGTAGGGTCATGTGACCAATGGCCGATAGAGACGCTGCCTTACCATCAGTGCAAACAACAACACTAAGAAAATGTGGACAGGCGGAGTGTTAATTCTTAACTCTATTTCTAAGGAAACGTCCGCGGCGTTCGAAGAACATGATTGCGGGAACATCCATTTTTATTTTTTCATTTTTTCAGCGGTGGCAAGACCCAGAAGACCGTAGAGAACCTCGCATCAGGACAAGCGCATGTGTTCCGCTTGCGAGTGATCATCAAGTCCACCTCCGCACCACATCTCGCCGCCCGGGCCGTCCGACACTACGGCTCAGAGCAGGCTGTGTATGACCAGTTTGATCGCAGACTGAAAGATAAACCAGTGGGAACTCTGGAAACAGATGATAATGATGAAGGTTCCGGAGAAGGAAAGGCAGATGAAACAGAAAACAGAGATGTGAATAAAGTTGACGAGAAAACTAATAAGTTACTGGCAACAAAACAAACTGAAGCTGCCGATGGCAGTGGAGGTGGAATTGAAAACAGGTAAGCCCTAGAAACTTAACATTTTCATCAACTCAGTTTCAAGTCAACCAACAGAACTTAGGGAATATCAGATAGATTTTTATTTTAAATTGTCTCATCTCTTAACCAGAGCGTGGCTGGAGTCCTCATGGTCAGAAAACTACTGGTGCAGCACAGAACCTCAAGGGGCTTCCGTAGTTTGCTTTTGCATGGCTGTGAGGTGTGGATATATCAAACAGGTATTTTACATCGATACCGAAAACCTGGTATGTTGGATATAAGCATTATTGATATTACCTAGGTAACAAATTACCTTAGACAAACAGAAGATCTAATCTATATATATAAAAGGCTTAGGTTGACTGACTCATCACGCTACAGCCCAAACGGCTGAACCTATAAGTATGAAATTTGGACAAAAGTTGCGTTTTATGGTGGAGGGTTCATTTAAGAAGCGATTTTTTTTTATTTAACCCTTAAGTGGGTCAAAATAGGGCTGAAAGTGTGTAGGGGAAAAAATTTTTTTTTGTCTTTTGTTCTTAAATCTTGATTTTTTGTACTTTTTTTTTAAAATGACTTGACACCTATTTCAGATTTTTTCTCATTTCTATGTTCTTAAGGGTTAAAATGGGTGCCAAAGTTTTTCGATTTTTTTCACCAGTTACGATCGATGCTGGAACAAAACAGCTAATGCCAAAACAATGAAAATTTGACAATAGTTGTAATTTGTAGACACGCTACGGGTTAAGACAGATTTACTTCAAGTTTAACCCTTAAGGCGGTAAAAATGGGGTCCAAAGTTTGTATGAAAAAAAAATTTTTTTGTCCGGATTTACTTGCAACTAAGAATTCGTATATTAAATCAAAAATAATTTAACACCTGTTTTAGCTTTTTTCTAATTTTAGCAGTTTAAGGGTTAAACGAGGTTGAAATGTATGAATATTTTTCGTGATGTAGTGTCAACGTCGGGCCCAAACCGTTTAAGCTACAACTATGAAATTGAAACTGCAGTAGCGTTTTGTAGCAAAACTACCCACCATGAAGAAAAAAATATAATTTTAACCCTTCAAATGCCCAAACCGGGGTTCAAAGTTTGTATGAAATAAAATTTTTTTTTGGTCCGATTAACTTGAAACTTAGTATTTGTATATTAAATAAGAAACAATTAAACACGTGTTTCAGCGTTTTTCAAAATTCTACCCACTAAAGGGTTAAAAGGGGTAGAAAAGTTTGAAGATTTTTCCTGATTTAGTATCAATGCCAGGCCTAAACCATTAAAGCTACAATTATGAAATTGAAACTGCAGTAGTGTTTTGTGGCAAAACTACCTACCATGAAGAAAAAAATATAATTTTAACCCTTCAAATGCCCAAACCAGGGTTCAAAGTTTGTATGAAATAAAATTTTTTTTTGGTTTGATTTACTTGAAATTAAGTATTAGTATACTAAATCAGAAAAAATTAAACACGTGTTTCAGCGTTTTTCTCATTTCAGCCAATGAAGGGTTAAAATGGGTGGAAACGTTGAAGTTTTTTTCCTGATGTAGTAGCAATACTGGGCCCAAACCATTGAAGCTACAACTTTCAAATTGAATGTGCAGTTTCATTTCATAGCATTACTACCCACCATCAAGAAAAAAATATAATTTTAACCCTTCAAATGCCCAAACCGGGGTTCAAAGTTTGTATGAAATAAAATTTTTTTTTTGGTCCGATTAACTTGAAACTTAGTATTTATATATTAAATAAGAAACCATTAAACACGTGTTTCAGCGTTTTTCAAAATTCTGCCCACTAAAGGGTTAAAAGGGGTAGAAAAGTTTGAAGATTTTTCCTGATTTAGTATCAATGCCAGGCCTAAACCATTAAAGCTACAATTATGAAATTGAAACTGCAGTAGTGTTTTGTGGCAAAACTACCTACCATGAAGAAAAAAATATAATTTTAACCCTTCAAATGCCCAAACCGGGGTTCAAAGTTTGTATGAAATAAAAATTTTTTTTGGTCCGATTAACTTGAAAATTAGTATTTGTATATTAAATAAGAAACAATTAAACACGTGTTTCAGCGTTTTTCAAAATTATGCCCACTAAAGGGTTAAAAGGGGTAGAAAAGTTTGAAGATTTTTCCTGATGTAGTATCAATGTCAGGCCTAAACCATTAAAGCTACAACTATGAAATTGAAACTGCAGTAGTGTTTTGTGGCAAAACTACCTACCATGAAAAAAAGAATATAATTTTAACCCTTCAAATGCCCAAACCGGGGTTCAAAGTTTGTATGAAATAAAATTTTTTTTTGTCCGATTTACTTGAAACTAAGTATTCGTATACTAAATCAGAAATAATTAAACACGTGTTTCAGCATTTTTCTCATTTCAGCGAATAAAGGGTTAAAATGGGTGGAAACGTTGAAGATTTTTCCCTGATATAGTAGCAATGCTGGGTCCAAACCATTTAAGTTACAACATTGAAATTTGAACTACTGTTGCGTTTTATAGCAAAACTACCAACCATGACGAAAAAAGTAACAATGTTAACCCTTGAAATGCCCAAACCGGGGTTAAAAGTTTGTATGAAATACATTTTTTTTGTCTGATATACCTACTTGAAACTAAGTATTCTTATGCTAAATCAGAAATAATCAAACATATGTTTCAGCATTTTTCTCATTTCAGCGAATGAAGGGTTAAAATGGGTGGAAACGTTGAATATTTTTCCCTGATGTAGTAGCAATGCTGGGCCCATCCCATTCAAGTTACAACTTTGAAAAACTACAGTTGCGTTTTATAGCAAAACTACCAACCATGAAGAAAAAAGTAATAATGTTAACTCTAAAACGGCCAAAACGGGGTTCAAAATTTGTATGAAATTATCATTTTATTGGATTCAGATTAACTTGAAACTAAGTAGTCGTGTATTAAATCAGAAATAATAATTAAACACATGTTTCAGCATCAAAAAGGGTGGAAAATTTTTAAGAGTTTTCCTGATTTAGTATCAATAACAATGCCGGAACCATTAAAGCTACAACTATTCAATGAACATTTAACTACAGTTGCGTTTTATAGCAAATCTACTAAGCATGAAGAAAACAATAATAATGATAAACCTAAAACGGCCAAAAAGGTTCAAAGTATGTTTTTTTTTTGTTGGATTCATTTGATCTTTACCAATTTGGTCACACACATACACAACACATACACTTCCACGCTGAAACTGCACGACGGATTTGGATGACTTTTGGAATAGAGATAGCTTACAAAAATACACACCCATGACTCTATTCATGCTAATTTGATAATGGTGAAAGATGTACCCAGGCAACTTCTTATAAGTCTTCGCGGACGAAGTCGCGGGCGAAAAGCTAGTGAAGTTATATGTGTCCTTTCAGCTGCAGCAGATGCTAGACGAAAGATCGGAACTGCTTGAGATTGTCAATAGCGTCAATGGACTTACTCCTCTTATTACAGCTATCAATAAAGGTTAGTTAGTGGATGAATAGATTCATTTTAATAGATTTTATGCCAAACCAAAATCTTGTGTCTACTCCAACTAGCTGGCTAGCTAAGCAGTTTCTCGGGAATTTCGAATACGCAACTGTGGAAAGAAATTGATCCTTAATTTTTTGAAGATTTCCATTGACAGTCGCGTATCTTTAATCCCAAAGCGGAAACAAGACGAATAGAGATGTGTTTTTAAACATTCTCAGCCTCGCACAACTCCACTAACCATGTCAAATGTTTGAAACACATCTCCTATCGTCTTGCTTCACCTTAGGTGAACTATAACTTTAAATCTTCGTGCAGGTGAGCTGAACACAATAAAGTTCTTGCTGAACGCTGGCGCCGAAGTGAACCGGCCGGCGGCGGCGGGACACACGCCGCTGCAGTTGGCGTTACTGGCGGCGCGAATGGATGTTGCTGGTCTGCTATTGGAGCGTGGTGCCGACATTGGTGTGCGTGTGAAGATAAAACCAACAGTTTCTTAGATCAATAAGCCGAAGTGAACCGGTCAGCGGTGGCGGGACACACGCCGCTGCAGTTGGCGCTACTGGTGGCGCGGTTGGATGCTGTGGCTGGTCTGCTATTAGAGCGTGGTGCCGACATTACTGTGCGCGTGAAGATAAAACCAACAGTCACTAAGATCAATAAGCCAAAATGAACCGGCCAGCGGCGGCGGGACATACGCCGCTGCAGTTAGTGCCACTGTTGATGCGGTTTGATGTGACTGGTCTGCGATTGGAACGTGGTGCAGACATATTAATGAGCGTGAAGCTACTACATAGTCTCCAGTATTATTAGGTTTAGTTCTTCTGTTCCTCCCGAATGCTGGGTATTCAATTGGAGCAGAAGAAATAAATTACTTTTATGCGTTCCGAAGATCACAAGTAGTCACGTTGTCAGTCATGATAAACTGAGAATAGAGGGGTGGCACCTGGTTTATGATTATGAATCAATGATTCAAACGGGCCGATGTAGTCCTACGATTCTGCTTCAGTTTCGAACCAAATTCTGTGTTATTCTTTGCGTGCCGTCTTGAGGTTGGCGATCAGTTTTGCTATCTCGTATCAAACGAAACAATATGCTGGTAGTTAATTTGCTGGAACCATTCGCGCAGGTTGTGTATCGTGTTTCATTTGTGAGGGTATGTGTGTATATGTGTGTGTGTTTGAATATCGCGAATCATTCAAATATGAGTCATAATGTTTCTCCAGGTGCGGGACCGCAACGGTCTTCGCGCGGAGCACTACGCAGTGGACAGCGGTCAGCTGGGGGCGGTTACGTGGGTGCTGGACCGAGGAGGGGAGCTGGAGGTGGAAGACAACCACGGATGGACTCCACTCTTCAGAGCTGGTTCGTTTTGAGACCATTAACATTTAGAGAAACACCGAGAGAGGGGAAATTCCCTCATAGATAGAGGTGTATGTAACGATATCGTCGAGTTAACCAAGACTTACTAACATAGAAACAGTGTCGTATCGTTTGTATTTTATAATTTCACTTACTTTTATTGATGTTGGGAAAGCCGATTAGTTTTGGCTCTTATTTGGTTATTTCGTTTGTAACATTCTTTTCATCATCATCATTATTAGCTGACGTTGCTCAATTTTGGGTATATGTATGCCTTTTTCCCTCGCTTTATTTTAAGAAAACGTAATTTACTCAATAAAACATTGTAAATCTTGGTAACCCTTAGAGTAATAAGTCCTGTAAATATTGCTCGAAGTTCTGAACTACCAAGCAATCTCTTTGTAACTCAGAAATGGCATTGTTAATTTTCGCAGTGAGTCAGGGTGCCAGCTGTGAGTTGATCTCGGAGCTGCTGCGACGCGGTGCTGACGTCACAACCACAGACCGTGCTGGATTGGCACTGCCGGACGTGGCAAGGCTGCTCAGGGACAGACGGTGAGAGGAACCTTCACACTCTCTCACTTTCATCTTTGTTTATCCTCAGAAGGGACCTAGCGTCTTAGTTGGCTCCGCAAGTATTCACCATGTCTTTTCTGTGGACTAGGCCACCTAGCCGAGAAGATGGATGGATGGTATGGCAAGTCTGCTCTTTCTTAACATGTTCCAGGTACTGCAGCGTCCAAATGGGCACTTTCCTTATCTAGTCGCTGCATAAATCATCTCACATCGATGCCATAACATAGCCGCAGATCTTTTCAGATGAACAAAATGTGTAGAGACATACGTACGTCCTGCAGTGGACAGATAAATCTTCTTCTTAGTGTATCGATATTTTTTTTATTTCATAGCAGTAGGGCTGGACTAGGGTTTGCAATCTTGGTCAAAGGATTTGCTAATCAGCGTTAAGGATTCGACGATTGTTGCCAGACAGTAGGTACGACATCCGGAGAGGCTCCTTTCACGCAATCCGTCATACATAGATACAAATGCCTTAGTTTTCAGTTATTGCCAGAATCAATTGTCTGTCTACAGTGGAAGGCCCCGTGACTCGGTAGTGCGTCTGGTGGACCCGCGGTACCCGCACGAGCGCGCGCTTGACCACTTCACACGACTCACCAAGAAGATCTACAGCGTGCAGACTGTGTTTAAATAGAGGACATTATCTAGCTGGAAGCTAGAAGCAGAGTACAAGACGGCGCGAGGCAGCCACTGCTAGATGGATGGATAGTGTGACTTAATCCGCATCGTGAGTGACCGAATTCAATGAAAAGTTCCAACGCTCTCCGCCATTTTTAAATGGTCACGATCCTCAGCATTGAGACAACTGGGTGGTTTTAGCTGAAAAGGGCGTAATTATACCAAAGTTGATGATTTTAAGCTGCTTAGGATACCTGATGTTTGACAACTTGGTTGTGGAGGAGAAAATATAAAGTATCATTCACTTTTTAGAAATGGATTGACTTTGAACAACCACCATTTTGGGGTGGATATTTAGTAGCAGCGATTATTTTGATTTTGCTTGTTTACGTACAAACATTTTAGTTAAGGTTTTAGTCAAATAAAATGCACAAGTAAAACGTAACGCTAATGTTTTATTAATAAAAAGGTAAAAATAAAAACATATTTACAAAACGCTTACTAACTAAAGAGTATTGAACTTCGCGAGAGCCGACAGAGTGTTAGCGAATACCCACAGCCAGCGTACGGACACGAGAGTACACAAATGCATTCAATGGCAAGACTTAACTTAGTGCAATAAATACCACGAACAGTCATCCATCCTACCGTCCTGCATCAGGACGAGGGCTCAAGCATAGATCTCTAGATCGTTGCAAATTTTTCAAGTGCTATAAATAGGTTGCCTTAAAGCTTTTACAGAAACCTGAGACAGATGATCACAAATGCACTAGTGAATAAGGAAATGTAGTTTGTAGGCGAAGATCCTTTCAACCCTGAAGGCTGATCAAAATCCACTTGGTTTTTAACTGAATTCTCACTAGATGGCGTCGCCACCGTCTCGCTTGCTGCGCCTATTTCAAACTGTGTGTCTTTTGTCTCTCTCTTTCTCCTCCTAGTGTCGTTATCTTCGTCGTCATCTTCCTCCTCATATTCCTCATCATCTTCGTCCTCTTCTGCTTCTTCTGTCTCTTTCTTTTCCTTGGCAACCTCACTCACTTCACTCGCCTCAGCTTTTAAATCTGTTATTTCTTTAGAATCAGGTTCTCTCAGTGCATTCACCAATTTCAACCTTGTTGTTCTATCATCATTTTCCACTGCTACTGGTAATGGCGCACCTTGGCTTTCCAGCTCAGCTATAGACGGTGGAATTTCCCCTTTGAACTTGCCAAACTGAGGTGTTCTTAGCAGCAGCTCTGCGTTTGTTGGTTTTTTGGCTGAATACAGTTTGGTTGAGGCCTTTGAAGGTACAGGTATGGAGGTGAGGCTAGTGCCTGAAACTAATTTTCCATCATAAGTTGTTAAGAGGTCTTCGTTGATGATTTTCTGTGAGTGTTTCGGGTTATTGTCAGGCGGCAGATACTGTGGGCTGACACGACTGGATTGACCGAGCATGTCTGGAACTTCCATATCCTTGAGACGTTCTTTCAACTCACTCTCAGTTTTCACGTATACGGGATGTGGTCTGTCCTCTTTAGCGTGGTTACTAGGAAACACTTCCTTTGTCCTAACTTCAGTTGGCAGGGGGATATCGATGGATGGTGACATGTGGTCTTCAGGAGAAGGTATGAACATGGGCTCGAATGACTCAGTCATCTTTTCGCTGGGGAAAATGTGTTGGTTGGTAATGTACTGCGGAGACTCTTCGTAATCTTCGACCACGTCGGTGTCCTCGCGTCGGTTGGCGCTAACTGCAGAATCAAAGTCGGCGATTCTATCTTCACCAGCCATTAGAGGTTCTCGGATGATGGGCTTGAACCCGCTCTCGACCACAATAGAAGACGGTTTGAAACCAGTATTGACGGCCGGCGCTGAAGTTGAAACATCAGCGGTAACGCTTTCTCCTATGAAGTCTGATGCCTTCACATTATCCTCCTCGCCTTCGACTCTGATAGGGATCGGTGGGGCTGCGGGCGATGCAGGGGGTGCGGGTGGGCGCGCGGGACGGGGGACACTGGGGGCCATCTGCTGGTCGAGTGGTGAAGGGTGCTCCAGCGGCTTGCCCAGTATAATCTGACCCGCGCCAGGTTTGCTGTAAAAATTCTGAGGAGTGCTATGTTGAGCGACGGGCTCATTGAATCCCGGTAAAGTAATCTGGCTCTTGACCACCTGATTGGCGATAATGTCAGTTTTCCCCAAGCTGAGCGTCTGGCTGTGCGGAGGCATAGCGGGTTTCCCCATGACAATAGTCTGCACGTGTCCACTGGATTTTTGCGGTGGTTTAGAAGGGTATTGAGGCTTGACGGGGGGTCGCGGGGCGCGCGCGGGGGGAGGTTTGTTGTACTTCTTTCCAGGTTGAGGTCCGTGTTGGTTTGAAGACTGTCCCGGATGGCTTGGGGGTCCATTTTGTCCAGATTGGCCGTTAGGTGAGCCATATGGCCCATTAGAAGTTCCATATTGGTTTGTTATCTGCCCGTTTTGCCCAGAAGTCGAACCGTGTTGGTTGTTAGGTGATCCATAAGGCCCGTTGGGTGGACCGTGCTGGCTCGGTGACTGTTCGTTTTGACCAGATGTCGAGCCATACTGTCCCTTTGGTGGGCCATGGTTGGGTGACTGTCCATGCGAGCTAGACGGTGATATATTGACCGCGCTTGGTGGTCCGTAATGGCTAGCGGAACCGTGTTGATCTGACGGTGGTGTTCCACTCTGTCCGTGCTGTCCATTAAAGGGGCCATATTGCCCTTGTGACTGTCCATTTGGTCCATTTTGACCCAGCCCGTGTTGTCCATTAGAAGACGAGTATTGCCCTTGTGTTGGCCCATTCATTACATTATGCCCTTGTCCATTAGATGATGTATATTGCCCTGGTAATGGCACATTGGAAGGGTTCTGCATAGGTCCGTGTCGCGGCGGCCCGGACATCATGTGGGGGGGTAGGGGGCGATGTGGGGGGCGGCGCCGTAGTTCAGGTGGTGCGGGGCGGCGGTAGGGGCGCGGGGCGCCGGGGGGACCGGGCCTCATGACTGATTGTAAGGTCAAGGGTCTACCAGAGGCAGGCGGTGCGGGCCGCGCCGGTACAGCGGAGTATTCCTCTCCCTCTACTAAAGGTCTCTCCGGAGCGGATGGTCCCCTAGTGTTTCCTCCGCCGGGCGGTACTCGCACGTCCTGTACAAATTCCTCCTTCATGCGGCTCTCCAGGTGTTCGGCGGCGGCGATGACATCAGCGAGCTGCTCACCGCTGATTGGCTGGTCGGGCTGCGGCTCCGCTCTGTTCTCGTTACTGAAAGCGTTATCGTTATAGTCGTGCGTGTTGATGATTTTCTGGTGCTTGACGCGCGCGTCGAGCCGCTCGGGTGCCGGTACCTGGTTGGGATGGGGCGCCGCGGGAGGGGTCATGCCTCCAGGGGTCTGAAGCCCCCCGGGAGGCAGGACCCGGGTCTCGTGCGCCTGGCTGGCGGCTGTATCCCGGTCTGCGGTGGGGCACGAGTCTACCACGCGTATCTTCCAGCCAAGGTGTCGGTGCGTGAAGCACTGGAACACACAAAATGGCAATCTTAGCACATCATTGTGGATTTAAACATTGATATTAGATTTTTATGTAGGCTGGGAATTGATAGCCTATTCAAAGTAGTTGATACTGACCGAGATAGTCTTGTCTTTCCGCAAAATTAATTCTAAATATTTTTTCCTGCTCATGAGCAATTTCAGAAGACATCAACATAGACAAAACAAAAGTTAGATTATCATCAATCTAATTTTATGATTGGAGACTGCTATGACAGTCCATCTATTCCCAGCCTTCTATAGAATCGTAATTTCACCAAACTGTTCTATTTACAAGACCAAATGAAAAATGTTTTTGAAAAACCTCATGCGATACAGAGAAGGCTTGGGAAGCTGAAACAGAAAAAAAGAAAGTAAAGGTTATTTACACACGAGGTCTGAATATAGCTTGGTATAGTATAGTGGGAACCGATGAGAATGAAATGTATAGCAGACTTGAATGAGGAATACTCTGCACTAGTTCTGGCTCATAACGAAAGTAATTCTTCCGTATCAGTTCGAACTAGAGTAAAGCATTCAAGTAGTCTGTGTAGTGATAGTTTAATTTGATAGTGATAGTGAATGTTAACAGATGGAGGTTGTGGTTTTGTACAATTATTTAATCGGATGTTTGATTCGTGGTCTTATAGGTTTCACGTGTAATGAGCCAATTTTCTTATTATGTATGATCAGTTATCAGTATTTTGATTTATGATATCAAATAATTTAACACTCAATAATCCAATCACATTCAGTTTACTCAAACCAACAAGATATTTGTCTTTTGTTCCAGTCACTTTCTCAGAGTTACGAGTACGAAAATACGTTTTAACGCCATTTTGTATCTCTCAAACCATCAAGATCATGTCTTCAATCAGAATTTGTTCCAGTCACTTCTTCAGAGTTACATAGATTTTATTTTCCACAGTTTCTATAACATTACTTTCAGCATCTCTCTCTCCAAAATCAATGGCCAATTTCTTGACTCCCACAATGCTTGATATCAAACGACACATCATCCACACCATACCCGGTCAGTCAATACGACATAATCCTCAACTCTAAAAGTTCAAGATTAAGTCATACTCAAGTAGGCTCATAGCATTCGCTTTTCGAGATCATGATCCCCATCCCCTCTTTCCTCCATACCTGGTAGTAGACGGTGTCAGGCGTGTTCTGATCAGGGGTCCACGTGACGACCCCGGGGCTGCCCTCGTCACAGACCAGGGTCAGAGCGCGCTGATACGCGCCGAAGGAAGGGAAGTCGTCAGCCTCGGCCGCGCCGTCCGCCGTCCACACGCACAGTCGGCCCACGCCGGTCGGCTGCAGCGACCCGTCACGAGCGCGCCGCGCGCCCGCGTACACTGTCACACCCTGGGGGAAACCACTTGTTGTAGAAAGGACAGCTAAGATGGACGAAGTAGTCCGGTGCCTATACTTAAAGGGCGACCACCTGGAGGCGACCCCCAGCGCGATTGAGTTGGCACGTTTCTGGGATCGCGACGCGTGACGCTTTCAACAAGAGAGAAGAAGACTTAAGGTGGGACGATAGCAACGTGTGTTCTGGCCTACGAAGCAGTGGCACTGCCCAAAAAACTTGTCGTAGACCAGAACACATAATCGGCTGAATTATTGTTGTTCTGTTGTTTACAATAATGAAAAGAATACTTTGTTATTTCCGCGAACGAAAAATCGCTGAACAAAAATAGCTCAGTTTAGTTACAAAATGTAAAAAACTGTGAAATTTTTTAATTTCCCGCCACGCTGCTATCTTCCAGCCTTAAAGGGCGAATTTCTTGATACGACTTGGTTTTGGGCAAGGCAAGGGCAAGGCTCTGGATAAACCTCCTCCTGTTTTAAGGTCGGTTAAAAACAACAGGACGTTATAAACCAAATTTACCTTCTTCTCCTCGTCGCTTTTGTGGAAGTACCCGCCGACCGGGTCGTCGGTGATGTAGAAGGGATGGTACCGGGCCGGCGCGGCCGGGTCCGCTCCCCCCTCCACCACGAATGTGTACCGCCTCCCCCGCACCACCTCCACCTCCGGGATCAGCAAACCGTTGATGTACCACGAGATACCCCAGCCCACGTGACCTGCCGCAGGATACGAACTTTAGGAACAAAAACTTAGGCTAGACGTCGAAGACTTCTCTTTTATCTATGCTAATTGTGGAGACATTTTTATATTGATTTAACGGTTTCACTTTTATTGAGACATTGTATGAAAATGTGGACAAAAGTCTACGGTTGGCATATCATTTGTTGGCCCGGTTGACGTAAAGGCAAGTAGTTTTAGATCTTATTCGGCGACCGTTACTATGATGGAGAGAGCTTGTATTTCCGATCTATTCGGCTATCTAAAGCCAGAATAAAAGTGAGCGAATCTGTAAACGAAAACCACATATGACTTGCGATAGTTTGTTCGCTGGTTCTTTAAAGATTATATTTCATCTGAAACCATCTCTTCATCAATGCATACAGCTACATTTAATTCGTCCAACTGGCTGACATTAAAAATGAAGAAAAAATAGGCGCAAGGCAGAAGAACTGCGTCTTTTGGATGCCTAAAATTACTGACCAGTGATGGCGGGGTAGCCATGCTTGCCGCCTGTGGGTCCCATCTGAGCGTAGAACACGCCATCAGCTGGCTCGTCACACTGTATGGCGGGGATGTCCCATGGCTCGACGGTGGGTGCGGGCGCGGGTGTCGGCACCGGGCGTGGCTTGATGGCGGTCGGTTGCTGCGCTTGCTGGAATGGCATGTACAACAGGATTAGACTTTAAGTCTGAAGATAATAGCAGAGATTGAGCTGTCAATAGAGAAAGTCTGTCTGTTTGCTAGGAAATAACAGTTTCTCAAGTTGGGTCATAGATCTTCTCGACAACAGCGCGAGAACAACAGTTTGAGACTGGTGCTAAGAGGTGATCACTCACTGGTTCAGGTTTTGGACGAGGAGCGATGATAGGTGCAGCTGTAGAGATACCGGTGGGCTCCTCGGACTCGGGCATGGGGCAGTTCCACACCGGGGGGCGGCCGAACTCGATGAACTTATCGCCCTGGAAATAAACGAACATTTGAAGTAAATAGGTAACCGCATTGATTTGTGATAGTGTTAATCGGATTGCCTTAGGTCGTGAGTCAAAGTGTCAGAGTGAGAATTGCTAAGACATCTAACCGATGCGACTAAAACTATATATTTTTTTTTTGTGACAGGTCTATGTAGTTCATTAGAACATGACGGTCTCAAAGTTCTTGAAGTAATCGTGTAACTTGGGACAAAAGAGTCTTCAGCAAGCTTTCCTAGAGCCTTGGTGTGGTATGAGTCCTTCGAGCCGAACCAGGGTTAGAAGGACTCGCCTCGAGAAAGTGCGTGTGTTGGTCCTTCGAGCCGGATCAAAATTAAAAGTACTCACCTTGAGGAAGTGCGTGTGATAGGAGACTTCTTTCTTGTCATTCAGCGGCCCTACAGCCCAGACCACGGGTTGCGAGCCGTTGGTCCGCAGAGGGCGGTCGAGCTGGTCCGAAGCCTTCACGCCGCGCTGGTAGGTCACGATCGAGTAGCCGTTCACGAGGGCGGCGTTCAGCAGACGGAGGGAGTTGGTCTTCTCCTGCACACAGAGGTAAAAGAGGCTTACTTAGTGGCACGATTATATTACTAAAAACACACGTACGCACAAAATTAACCCTATGTCATATATTAAATGGTTCTGAAAGCATTATTCCACTGCACATCGAAGGAAATCCTCCACATCAAATACTGATAACCAGTTAAAAAACCGTGCGTCTATTCAAAATTAAACAAACTTATCAAAATTACTAAAAAAAAATGACTTCACTAAAGGTAGGTACTGTTAAAGCTATTGCACTAATTCCGAACCATTTTTGCTGTCCGTTGAGGAGTTGCTTCTCCATCTCCGAAGTTCTTTGTCAGATCTTCGCCATTTTTGTTTATGGGACCACATGGGAAGTACATTTAAAAACGGGAATATTTTAAGTGATTATTTGAGAAGAGAGTACAGAGGCAGGGGTGGGAGTAAAATTTGAAAATAGATTTATCTTTGCTAAAGAACCAGTTGGATGTCGTGACGTACCAGGCTGCAAAGGAACTGGCCTGTGATCGAAGTGCATGGAGAATGCTGCACCGACAAGAGGATAACTCTTAAATATAATGATGAAAGAACCAGAATAAAACTATTCTCATCGAGATTATGCATGAAGAAAGTGATTTGAGCAAATATCTGTAATCTTGCCGATGTAATGAAAAGCAAATATTACACTCCATGTATCGCTCTCTAATCCCGGTTCAGCCTACTTCGTTCGTGTGTTGTCAAAATGATAGCAACACACAGAACGTTAATTTATTTCAAGATATTCAAGAATTTGTTGGTTTGCTCTTGCTCAAATAATAAAAGGGGATGGTCCATGAAAAGGGATATGTTGGCCAGTTACCTATTCCTTTACAAATATTGCCTTTCAATGCAGTACCTATTTAGGAATCCCAAAGTCAAAGCTATCCCTTTGTTCGGAAAACACCCGGGAGTTCACGGGCGTTAACAAGGCATGAATCTTCTGTGAGTTCTTGTTGTAAGTAAGCTTTTGTGCGTCAAATATCCGGCGCGATGTTATGATGATACTCAGTTCAATCCCGTCGACGTAGGTATGTTCTATAATGCGTAAATCATTCTTCCGATACTCTCAATCTTGGTGGGAAGATTACAGACTTCTAACTTATTCTTTGTTATTGGTATTAATTGGTATTGGAGTTTTCGGAGTCTATGCACGGTCGAAAGTCGAAAGTAGAAGGTCGAAAGCATTTCACTGCAACTGCCAACAAAATTAAGAACAAGCGTGTACTGTTCAGCTCTTCAGGTAGTGCTTAGGTTAATGCACTGTTGGGTGTACGTCGTTGGGTTGGGAGCACCGAGAATCGAAACTGTGACCTCTTATAGATAGATAGGTGGGTACTCTTTATTCTACACCCAAATGTTTGATCTACGTATACATATAAGCCACGAATTTATCCACTAGGACACCGTTATATTTCGTCGATAACCAGTAACCGCGACGTTCCCCGCGGGACGCTCGATCTCGGCTGAATGTTTGATGGAGGCTCGCGCGAGACCAGCGGAGCGTTGATTGATGCCTCGACGGGTATGACGTCCCAGCAGCCCGGCTAGGATGCCAGGGCCCGACGCGACTTACCTACTTCTTCTCTCTACGGGCACTACGGGCAGTCGTGTTGTGTTAGTGTCATGTCTTACCGCGAAACGAGACTGAAGTCTGCAGTACTTACTTGTCGTGTTGTGTAGGGTCATAGGCTGCAGCCTCGAGTTCTCCACCGCGCAAATAAACTTATCTTGCCCATATTTTAGCCAGAATTAGTTGCTTTCTCATTTTTCTTAGCGTATCGATACAGGTTTTTTTAATGGATTTTGGATCTCGCAACAAATAAGTTAGTTAGTTGAGAATAGCGCCTTATTAAATATATATTTTGTGCAAATTCAGGAGTTGAAACGACTAGGAACTATACATATAGATTAAATCGGATAACACCTACAAATGTGCAGGACTAAAGGCAGATGAGGTTGTGTTTTTGTTTTTGTTTTATGTGATTTTTAAATTAATATTATACTTATCTTATCTTTAGTCATTGCATTCACGATTCTAATAATTGTTTAGCAGTGTCTATAGGTATCTACAAATTGTGAAGGAACTTGACACAAAATATATCAGCATCGTATTGAATTTTCGGCCACAGACCACCGTTGGTTAACCAAGTGGATCGATGCGGGTATCAGTGTTGTTCCATCCGATATCCTCATCCGAGGGCCGCGATATGTGCATAATTAATGCCTCGTTACATCAAAGGGTTGATGCCGCCCCCCCACTCCCGATCAAGCCATTATTATTATAGTACGGTGGTGGTTCCTTGGATTTCTATCTGCACGTTATCCTAGGCTTTAAGCGGTATTATTAATTGTATTCTAAGATGCTATCGAACATTATGTGGAGGGTAACGGCTATGGCTGGGCCATTTTCATGCGACAGCGCAATAACTATGGTATAATACTACGTGTGAAGGCAAGCAACTTATGATTTTATCTATATCTATGTAACCAACTTGGTCTTGTGACTCGTCTGATACCCCCATTGACCAACATTGAAACCCTAGTTTCATTATTCCATTATCGTATTTGTGCGACTCTACATTGCCCCGTAACAGCACCTTCCGGCAGTATCCCCCATTTTATCATGTTATCATGTTTCATATAACTGACATAAATATTTTATTATGACAATTCGATATAGATTGCGTAGTCGATTTGACATGAGGTTACAAAAAAGGTTTGTTTACAAACCGACCTATCAATAAAATATTTATGTCAGTTATATGAAACGCGGGCCAGTGTTAGCAATACTGCCACGTATAACGTAGGTTGTGGTTTAAGACGCCGTACGTCTCACAACTAGCGCCGCCAATGGAAAAAAAATCATATCTTTTTTTTGGATGCGTTTTTAGCAAAAAACGCTCCTGCGATTTCTCAACGCGGGGCTTAACTATTTTTAGGACCTAACGTTTGGATTCCAGGATTGGATTTCCTACGAATACAATCGATTCTTGCCATATATTCGCCATGTATTCTTAAGTTCTAGGATCTGGAATACAAACTTTAGGTCCTAAAAATAGTTAAGCCTTGCGTTGAGAAATCGCAGGAGCGTTTTTTGCTAAAAACGCATCCAAAAAAAAGATATGTTTTTTTTTTCATTGGCGGCGCTAGTTGTGAGACGTATTTCCACTGTAACCTATGGGTTTTTGAATTTAAGCAGAAGTCCATTTACTCATTCGGGCAGGAGCCGCGCACGCCGGCATACTGACTCTTAGCATCCAGGTAGTAGTCGACCGCGTGTCCCTTCAGCGTGCGCTGCTCGACCCACGCCACCACCACGTACCTCCGCCCACCCTTACCCCCGGCAACACTTACCCCCAATCGCTCGTCTGGACATGAGCCACGAACGCCGGCGCACTGGCTCTTGGCATCCAGTTAGTAGTCGACCGCGTGTCCCTTCAGCGTGCGCTGCTCGATCCACGCAACCCCAACTTACCTCCGCCCACCCTTACCCTCTTTACCCCCAACCACACTTACCCCCAGTCGCTCGTCGGGACAGGAGCCACGAACTCCGGCGCACTCATCCCCACATACCTCCCTCCACCCTCACCCCCTTTACCCCCAACCACACTTACCCCCAATCGCTCGTCGGGACAGGAGCCACGAACGCCGGCGCACTGGCTCTTGGCATCCAGGTAGTAGTCGACGGCGTGGCCCTTCAGAGAGCG
Organism: Zelleria hepariella; assembly: GCA_949319315.1. Classification (NCBI taxonomy): domain Eukaryota; kingdom Metazoa; phylum Arthropoda; class Insecta; order Lepidoptera; family Yponomeutidae; genus Zelleria; species Zelleria hepariella. The sequence goes on from OX439378.1 coordinate 11,322,444, forward strand.
CTGCTCGACCCACGCCACCACCACATACCTCCGCCCACCCTTACCCTCTTTACCTCCAACCACACTTACCCCCAATCGCTCGTCGGGGCAGGAGCCACGAACTCCGGCGCACTCATCACCACATACCTCCCTCCACCCTTACCCCCTTTAACCCCAACCACACTTACCCCCAATCGCTCGTCGGGACAGGAGCCACGAACGCCGGCGCACTGGCTCTTGGCATCCAGGTAGTAGTCGACGGCGTGGCCCTTCAGAGAGCGCTGCTCGACCCACGCCACCGCCACGTCGGCGCCGACCATCTGCGAGTGTGAGTCCGAGCCCGACACGCCGAACGACATGTACTCGCCGTCCTCTGCAGGGGAGTAAAGGGTATTGTTAAATGCTATGGCAGTAAATGGAGTAGCTGATGGCCAAGAATACACGTATGCAGGCAGTCGCTAAGTTATCAAGCCGTAAGTAAATAGTTTTAAATATAAACTTTTTGTGTCCTGGCTCGCAAACTAGGATACACCATGGTACTTAGTCATGAAATGGTGACTAAGAATAATAAACAGTTGTAAGAAACAGACCAAAAGTTGGATCTTCTATGCGTCGCGTCGTAAAAGCCGATTCTGTCTGCCATTCTATCCCTAATCCAGTTCCAAGCAAGCTTGCATTCCTACGGGAAGTAAAGAATTAGACTTAAAACAAGTGTATACTAACCAAGCTTGGCCACCAGTTGTATGACGATGCTGTCGCCGGCCACCGCCCAGCGCACCTCAAACGCGAGCTCGTCCAGAAGCACCTCGCAATTTAGCTTCGACTGTGAACAAAGAGACAGACAAAACATTATGATAGTAGTCACATTGAATTTTGTCACAAAGCGAAAGTCGAAGGTAGGTATTTAATAAATTGTCCGATCTTATTATGCAAGTTATTGGCAATTAAATTATTTTTGAACAAATTAAGTTAAAGCAATGCACAAACATTTTTTTTTGCCGGGGTTTAGAGGGCGACCAGTCATTTTGTACCAGTGTCGTGTGTAGTCACGGGCAAAAGGTAAAAAAAAAGTAGTGAGCATTTTTTTTAAACCTACAGAACAACGAAAGTACATAATGGACACATAATGGACAGCAGTATAAATCAAGACAGTCCAAAGTAACGAAGGCGGCGACTGGAGCTGCGAGCATCTGTTGAACTGCGGCGTATCCATCAGCGAACCACTAACAGCTGCACCGCGCTTGTTAAAACTTTACTCCAACTCTGCAGCTCTACAGGGTGCACTCTAAGTCGATAGCGGAACTTTAAGTAGGCTGTCTACTGCTCACTACAAACAACTTGTACTAGGTGGCGAAAAAAATGGAGCGAAAAAAATATCAGCCTTTTCATACATTTGGTGCAGTACTGAGTCGACCTTTTGTATGGAACAGCTGATATTTTTTTCGCTCCATATTTTTCGCCACCTAGTACAAGTTGTTTGTAGTGATCAGTAGACAGCCTACTTAAAGTTCCGCTATCGACTTAGAGTTCACCCTGTAGAAGAGGCCATAATATTATAAGTGTGCAGTTTTCGTATCGGGATGCTTTTTTAAATGACCGTAACCCGTGACGCATTTCGCTAACTTTTACCGTAAAGAAAACTAAAGGAGGAGTAAACAAGAAAAGTAGAGCAACACACATACTCGTATATTTTGTTTATCGCATCCTTTTGAAAATTACTACTAGTTCGTTCCCCGCAAACAGGGACTAAAATAGGTTTTTAATCCCATAGGACAAATAAATTTGGATTTTTACTTAGTTTCATAAAAAAATGTGTTTCTTCTTCAAGTAATGAGAAGCTAATTATGCAATTGTAGGTTCCACTCACTTATTTTCTCAAAGAGAGTGATAAAAAGTAGAGTGTTTACCTTTGGACCAAAACTATTTTTAGCTCAAGTGTGTACTTTGAATCCCTTGCTGCGCTCAGGATTTTACTTGAGAAACCCTCGCCAAGCCTGGGATTCTACTCTAGACTAGAATCCTTCGCTCCTCTCTGGATTATATAAACACGTCGCCTTAACTCGCTGCTGTACTTAGGCCCGGTTTCTAAGTTGAGAATTTTGCTAAGCAAATGGGTAAGTTTCGTCTCGTCTCTGCAGATTTCTCACAAAAGAGCGTGACAGAGCGATACGTAAGTATGTGCTTAGTAAAATTCTCAACTCAGAAACCGGGCCTTATTGAAGTGTAAATCGGCCTTAAGGCGCTGGGCATAGTGAATTAGCCCGCGCGCAAAAAAAATGCACAAAAACCATTCCTGTATCAAATACACTAAAAAAATCGAAAATGTTCACATATCAAACCCTAGAATTAGGTGAGAGCTATCTAAAACAGCCAGTTTTGTGTTGATACCCATTACAGATTGCAAGATATTTTGTTTGAAAAAAAGTGCGCCGCCTATTTTTTTTCATCAAAAATATCTTCAAATCGTTTATGAATGTCAACACGAAACTGGCTGTTTTAGATAGGTCTCACCTAATTCTAGGGTTTGATATGTGAAAATTTTCGATTTTTTTAGTGTATTTGAGACAGGACTCGATTTTGTGCATTTTTCTTGGCGCGCGGGCTATTTACTATGTACTTTTCGTAAGCACTGAGCATTTTATATTAATTTATCAGTTTCACTCAATAAAATAGAAAAGTTGATAGAAGTGAGTGAAACCGTTAAATAAATATAAAACCAAACGCCGTTTATGTGGAGCTTTCCTCACCTTCGGAAGCTCTTAAAAAGAGCTTTCGAATTATATACTCAACAAACTTTAATTTTAGTGTTTTGAGCCAAACGTGCGCCACGTCGAGCTTCGTCAAACGTGAACGCTTTGGTTAATTTCCAGTTTTATGTGGCTGGTTAGCTAACTAAAGCATCTCCGAACAGCCACTAAAGTCGACCGTATATTTATGCACTAACTTCATCGCTGCGTCTTGCACTGGGAACAGGGGGCTGATTATCGGGAATCTCGCATTCAACACATCTCGAAGGAAAATATCTTGACATTTCGATCTCGACTGCTCCCGACCACTCGATTCATGTCGAGCGAAAAAGGCAAACATGTCGCAGAAATCTTGTGCCTTACGTCGAGGATGACTTTGTGAGAATAGGAGATGTGACATTTGCCGCAAAATTCGATTTTTCCTTCGAGACGTGACGAATGCGAGATTCCCGAGGATTATCCCCCTTGGTAGACACTCTCGGCTCGGACTTTATGTCAGCTCGTTTGGGTAATGCACGACATCTGTCAGGGTAATGTCTTACCCCGTTGCCATGGTGATGGGATCTCGGGCCAAGATACCTAGCTAATTATTATTGTGTCTTTGTCTTCGGTGTGATCAAACCAAGTATGCTTTGTGAACTAGGAGTTCTAACATTCGAGTGATAGTAATCAAGATCGAGCAACTAAACAACCTGCTAATCTATATATATAAAAGGCTTAGGTTGACTGACTCATCACGCTACAGCCCAAACGGCTGAACCTATAAGTATGAAATTTGGACAAAAGTTGCGTTATATGGTGGAGGGTTCATTTAAGAAGCGATTTTTTTTTATTTAACCCTTAAGTGGGTCAAAATAGGGCTGAAAGTGTGTATGGGAAAAAATTTTTTTTTGGTCTTTTGTTCTTAAATCTTGATTTTTTGTACTTTTTTTTTAAAATGACTTGACACCTATTTCAGATTTTTTCTCATTTCTATGTTGTTAAGGGTTAAAATGGGTGCCAAAATTTTTCGATTTTTTTCACCAGTTACGATCGATGCTGGAACAAAACCGCTAATGCCAAAACAATGAAAATTTGACAATAGTTGTAATTTGTGGACACGCTACGGGTTAAGATAGATTTACTTCAAGTTTAACCCTTAAGGCGGTAAAAATGGGGTCCAAAATTTGTATGAAAAAAAAAAAATTTTTGTCCGGATTTACTTGCAACTAAGAATTCGTATATTAAATCAAAAATAATTTAACACCTGTTTTAGCTTTTTTCTAATTTTAGCAGTTTAAGGGTTAAACGAGGTTGAAATGTATGAATATTTTTCGTGATGTAGTGTCAACGTCGGGCCCAAACCGTTTAAGCTACAACTATGAAATTGAAATTGCAGTAGCGTTTTGTAGCAAAACTACCCACCATGAAGAAAAAAATATAATTTTAACCCTTCAAATGCCCAAACTGGGGTTCAAAGTTTGTATGAAATAAAATTTTTTTTTGGTCCGATTAACTTGAAACTTAGTATTTGTATATTAAATAAGAAACAATTAAACACGTGTTTCAGCGTTTTTCAAAATTCTACCCACTAAAGGGTTAAAAGGGGTAGAAAAGTTTGAAGATTTTTCCTGATTTAGTATCAATGCCAGGCCTAAACCATTAAGGCTACAATTATGAAATTGAAACTGCAGTAGTGTTTTGTGGCAAAACTACCTACCATGAAGAAAAAAATATAATTTTAACCCTTCAAATGCCCAAACCAGGGTTCAAAGTTTGTATAAAATAAATTTTTTTTTTGGTCCGATTTACTTGAAATTAAGTATTAGTATACTAAATCAGAAAAAATTGAACACGTGTTTCAGCGTTTTTCTCATTTCAGCCAATGAAGGGTTAAAATGGGTGGAAACGTTGAAGTTTTTTTCCTGATGTAGTAGCAATGCTGGGCCCAAACCATTGAAGCTACAACTTTCAAATTGAATGTGCAGTTGCATTTCATAGCATTACTACCCACCATCAAGAAAAATATATAATTTTAACCCTTCAAATGCCCAAACCAGGGTTCAAAGTTTGTATGAAATAAAATTTTTTTTTGGTCCGATTAACTTGAAACTTAGTATTTGTATATTAAATAAGAAACAATTAAACACGTGTTTCAGCGTTTTTCAAAATTCTGCCCACTAGAGGGTTAAAAGGGGTAGAAAAGTTTGAAGATTTTTCCTGATGTAGTATCAATGCCAGGCCTAAACCATTAAAGCTACAATTAAGAAATTGAAACTGCAGTAGTGTTTTGTGGCAAAACTACCTACCATGAAGAAAAAAATATAATTTTAACCCTTCAAATGCCCAAACCAGGGTTCAAAGTTTGTATGAAATAAAATTTTTTTTTGGTCCGATTTACTTGAAATTAAGTATTAGTATACTAAATCAGAAAAAAATAAACACGTGTTTCAGCGTTTTTCTCATTTCAGCCAATGAAGGGTTAAAATGGGTGGAAACGTTAAAGTTTTTTTCCTGATGTAGTAGCAATGCTGAGCCCAAACCATTGAAGCTACAACTTTCAAATTGAATGTGCAGTTGCATTTTATAGCATTACTACCCACCATCAAGAAAAAAATATAATTTTAACCCTTCAAATGCCCAAACCGGGGTTCAAAGTTTGTATGAAATAAAATTTATTTTTGGTTCGATTAACTTGAAACTTAGTATTTGTATATTAAATAAGAAACAATTAAACACGTGTTTCAGCGTTTTTCAAAATTCTGTCCATAAAAGGGTTAAAAGGGGTAGAGAAGTTTGAAGATTTTTCCTGATGTAGTATCAATGCCAGGCCTAAACCATTAAAGCTACAACTATGAAATTGAAACTGCAGTAGTGTTTTGTGGCAAAACTACCTACCATGAAAAAAAGAATATAATTTTAACCCTTCAAATGCCCAAACCGGGGTTCAAAGTTTGTATGAAATAAAATATTTTTTTTTGTCCGATTTACTTGAAACTAAGTATTTGTATACTAAATCAGAAATAATTAAACACGTGTTTCAGTATTTTTCTCATTTCAGCGAATGAAGGGTTAAAATGGGTGGAAACGTTGAAGATTTTTCTCTGATATAGTAGCAATGCTGGGTCCAAACCATTTAAGTTACAACTTTGAAATTTGAACTACTGTTGCGTTTTATAGCAAAACTACCAACCATGACGAAAAAAGTAACAATGTTAACCCTTGAAATGCCCAAACCGGGGTTAAAAGTTTGTATGAAATACATTTTTTTTTGTCTGATATACCTACTTGAAACTAAGTATTCGTATGCTAAATCAGAAATAATCAAACACATGTTTCAGCATTTTTCTCATTTCAGCGAATGAAGGTTTAAAATGGGTGGAAACGTTGAATATTTTTCCCTGATGTAGTAGCAATGCTGGGCCCAACCCATTCAAGTTACAACTTTGAAAAACTACAGTTGCGTTTTATAGCAAAACTACCAACCATGAAGAAAAAAGTAATAATGTTAACTCTAAAACGGCCAAAACGGGGTTCAAAATTTGTATGAAATTATCATTTTATTGGATTCAGATTAACTTGAAACTAAGTAGTTGTGTATTAAATCAGAAATAATATTTAAACACATGTTTCAGCATCAAAAAGGGTGGCAACATTATAAGAGTTTTCCTGATTTAGTATCAATAACAATGGCGGAACCATTAAAGCTACAACTATTCAATGAACATTTAACTACAGTTGCGTTTTATAGCAAATCTTCTAAGCATGAAGAAAACAATAATAATGATAAACCTAAAACGGCCAAAAAGGTTCAAAGTATGTTTTTTTTTGTTGGATTCATTTGATCTTTACCAATTTGGTCACACACATACACAACACATACACTTCCACGCTGAAACTGCACGACGGATTTGGATGACTTTTGGTATAGAGATACGAGTAGCTTACAAAAATACACACCCATGACTCTATTCATGCTAATTTGATAATGGTGAAAGATGTACCCAGGCAACTTCTTATAAGTCTTCGCGGACGAAGTCGCGGGCGAAAAGCTAGTAGGAAATAATTAAGCAAAACTAATAATTCAAACTCACGCGGTCATACCACCTAAAGGTGATTGTTTGAACAATCCAAATAGGTACGACTTAAAGTTTACTTCGAGCTTTATTATCCCCTTCTAGGCCACAAGGCAGTACGAAAACCATTGACCTTTGATCTCTGGTCATCAAACTAAGCTCAAGTATAGTTTCGCAACACACCACCTCCAAGTGAGCTCTCGCGTGCCAGTGAGGCAGTAAGCGGGCGGCGCACGAGTACTGCACACGTCGCGCTTTACTGCCGCTCTAACTTAGGTCTTACATCTAAACTTTACCGATAAACGTAGTTAGCCTCATCCCCATCCTTTATATCCAATAGGTAAGTTAGTTCCTTCACCTAATAACTTGTGACAATAGGGTTTAGTCAAGCTTGCTCTGACGAGTGCTGAATGAAAAGGTTTGAATTAGAGATAAGTGTAAGCAGGCGTGGACAGACAGATGGTTTACAGGTAGCCACAAGACAGAACATTGTAATTGTTGATTGTAGGCTGATTGGTGAACCTTTGACAGTTTTCCTAGAGATAGGATTTAGTTTTACTTCTCGTTGGGAAGTCTGAGGTAGAGCTTACGTCTAATGGCTTATGCACGTTTTTGCCCTCTTTTGTGTAGCTATTGATTAATTTATAATGAAGTTTTCTACTTTGCTTCAAGGTTGAAATGTAAAGCAATCAAGGTAGGATAATTAAGTATTTGTTAATTGAATAAAAACACGTATTCACTTCATGGCAAGTTTTATTTTACTTGAGTATTTTAATATTACATCGCTTAAAGCTAATTTAGTACAAAATATTCGTGAAATGGTTTATAAATATCACAGTTAGGATAAAATACAATCAGCTCAGCTTAGGTATTTTCGGCGACAATTCTAAAGATAAACTCTTGGTTTGCAAAAAAGAACACAACTAATATAATTACGAATGCAGAGTGGTATATTATAAAATTTAAAGACCCAAATAAAAGTTAATTTCCCATCAAATGAGATTCATGATCAAATATTCAAATCCTCATATTCAATCATTCACTACTCTAATATTTAGACATATTGTTTGAGGATTTGCTTAATAAGTACATGATTTGTTACACCGGCTCTCTAGGTACATAATATAACTTATCATTAGTGGTAACTACTGGCTTTATTCATAAAACTAGGACAAGGTACATTCGTGGTAATGCTGAAGGAATATTAATTTGATTTCAGGATTGTAAAGGAGACCTTGGAGAGGAGAAAGACAAGGGACCCCGCCCGCAATCTCCAATAAGTGTATTTTTCATATCAGCGAAATTGTATTAGAAGCCCTTACAGAGTCCATGAAATTTTAGAGTTACTAGCAAGCGACATTTTTTATAGTTTCTCAGGACTTAGACCACATTGAATTTGCTTTCATCTGTAAGTACCCTAACTACTATTCGACGTTTATTAGCAAACGTTTACCGGCTAGTTCTCTCGTTATCTTCAATCCAATTAATTTTAATTTTACGAGCCAAGTAACAGCTTCCTTCATAAAAATAACTTTCACTGCCCATCGCCGGTGGTTCGGACTGATCTACGGCCCAATTACACTTCCTCTAATAGCTGTCCGGTTAGAAAAGTGAATTTTGGATCCATTTGAGGTTATTTTTAGATTTAGAAAGAGAAATTAGGAATGTTTTGATTTGACATGGTGGCATATGCAAATGATCAGAAGGATAACGTAATCGTTTATTCTCTACCTTATGCATTTTTTTGCCTGATTCACCTCCTTACAGCTTTATCATTTATCCATACATCTTTTGTGTAACTGCTGAGCATAGGCCTCTTAGTTTTTCAAGCCCACCACTTCGGTCAAGAGCCAATATCGGTCATTGTCTCCCGCTTTGTGGATTACTTTAAATAAAAGTGTAGTTGAACTTTTAAAAACCGGGCTAACTTCTTCATCATACAACCGTGACCGAACCGTATCAACTCAAAAACACAGACGGATGGAGTTGTACAATTTGACATTTACCCTTAGCCGCCTCGGCCCATGATAATATTCGCTAATGACGGTCGTGAGTGCAGTTCGTTGCACAAGACTCGAGGTCGGTGAGCGGCGCGCGCGCATCCCGCAGCCGCAGCCGCGTCCGTAGTGCGGACGACGTCTGTGCAGGCGGTGGACCACAGTCACTGGGCTAGGCACGGCCACAGCCGGTAATATTGACAAATTATAGGACGAATAAAGTACGTAAGCAGGCCTTCGCATCTAAGAAAGATGATTTATACAGCATCCAGTGACCTTTCCACTCACACATGGGTGACCGACCACTCGGCTGTAGTTCTTGGGACATGAGGACATACAACCAGAAATAAAGAAGGAATCTAATTGGTGGTGGTACGATCACGAAAAGGCTGAGAGCAATTTTTACACTGAAACCTTAAACTTTCAATCACTGCACATTGTAGTTGCGGGCGATGGGAAGTAACCAGTATTGAGGTGCCCCACTCAGTAAAACAGAGCTTTTTTTATCGAGGTCTTTGTGATGTGAAACGTGACATTTATAAATGGGTAACTCTACATTTCGTGCAAATGCGAAAAAATACGTTGCAATATTTATGTCCTTCAAAGACTTGGGTGTGGCACGCAACGAGTTCGCAATTCAATGTTTTGAATCACTGAACCGAGATGGTGGAGCGAACCGAAAGAAAAACTAATTGGACGGAGTTAACGAAACGAATACAAAGAAGCGAAAACAAGTAATCGGACAATGGAGATTAATTTCCAGAAAAAACTGCGCCAATAAATTAGAAAGGATCGCAAGAAGCGTGTCTGATTCCGACGTAACTGGCGTCGGTGACGGAATCAATCATTAGGTCTTCCCCCTCTCAGGTCCCCCTCTCCTAAGGTCTAACTGGGTCAAGGTCAGCGAGTGAAAGACTGCGCCGAGTACTTGTAGGGCACCAGGCGATACTGCACCCCTGGACCCTGGTTGTGACCTTGTAACTGCCCCGCTTGATGATCTAAGCCAGTCGTTCCCTGATGTAGACCCTGAACTTGTACCAGTTGTTGCAGTCTACTCAGATTCTCTTGAGTCTGGCTCGGTAGCTGGAAGTTTTCCGCTGAGCCCTGAGTTTGACTCTGTGGCTGTATGTTGGGCGCTCGGGGTAGTTGCTGGCTCTGTATGTTCAGCAACAGTTGCTCGTACTCCAGTCGCTGCTGCTCTAAGGCGCGAGCTTGCGTCAGAAGATGCGATATTTCGTCACTTCTCTGTTGGTTGGAGATCAGTCTCGGATCTTGCTGCTGCTGTTGGTATTCCAGCGGCTGGCTTTGTTTGTAGTAGAGCAGCTGTTGTGGTTGGAATTGGTACTGTTGGTTAGGTTGCTCTTGCGACTGAAGCTTAGGTTGCTCTTGGTATTGTTGCAACTGAAGTTTAAGTTGCTCTTTGTATTGCACGCTAGGTTGTTCTGTGCGTTGTAGGTTGGTTTGTGGTTGCAACAGGAGCTTAGGTTGCTCTTGGTATTGTTGCACTGGAATCTGAGGTTGATATTTGTCTGGTTGCTCTTTTTTCTGGTGTTCATCTTCCAACTCCTGCTGTAGTGTCAAGGGGGAGTACTCGCGGCGGCGCAGCGCGCTGGCGGCAGAGCTGGGAGCGAGCAGAGCGGGCGCCGGGCCAGAGCCCAGCCGCGGCCGGTAGGTGGTCGCCTCTAGCGCGGCGCCGGTCTGCGGACGTCGCGGGCGTGCGCGCGGGCGCGGGGTGGCCGCTACCGCTGCCGCCGCCGCCGCCGACGGGCCAGCGCTCTGCAAAAGAGGCGGCGCTCAGCGGGCGGCGAGTGTCACACTAATTGATAGAGAAGCTCCCAGTCTTTTGAGGAAATCCACTTATAATAGGGTACGGAGTTTTTTTTTTGTAACAGAAGCGTAATTATTGAACTTTCACTTCTTTGCCTTTCTTAATTAACTTCATCATTTTAAACGTAAGATGGAAGATATTTCTGGAAGGGTAAACTCGCTATGTGCACTAATGTATGCAGTTTACTTTTAATTTCAGCTGTATGGCTTCTAATTTTTTATTTGCAGTAGAGAGGAACTATACTGGCTGCTTAAAAAAATTAACGAGGTAAGGTTAGACGTAGAATAAAAGCATAAAGCTCATGAGATAAACAGAACTGATAGCTCGATTAGACCTTCATGATTTGTAACCAGTAGGCGTTAAATTGCTATAAAAGTAAACGCGAATGTGTCGGAGAGCGGTGACCTTTAGCGACATGCCGTGTGTCTTCACTTTACGCACTTTTACATTTAGCTCAATTAGCAAAGGGTCACCAGAGTCATTCAGAGACAGCCGACGGCCACATTACACTGGTAGTTACCCGCTCTCTTGCGTGCAATGAGAAGAAGACAGAATTATAGTTTTCGCGGACAACCAACGAGCCTGAATCAGGGAGCATCTGGTGTAGACGTTTCTCGTTCGCGATGTTCGTGGTCGGTTTTGCGACACCCATACCTACGTACCGTCAGCCACACGCTAGGATACCCCTTTTTGTTCGATTGGCGCACTTATGCCGAGCGCGGTAAGAGCTACCATGGGGTATCCTAGACTGTTGCCGACCGCACTTCGCGTGGAATTTAGACTTGCCTACAGATCTCTCGCTTAATTAAGGATCTACTACTAAGGCCTTTGCATCTACGTAATGAGATGATTTATACAGCGTCCAGTGGCACCTTCACTCACACTAGATGGGTGAAGAGACCACTCGGCGCTGCAGTGCCTGGGACATTGTTTTAGATGGAGTAGGCTTTGTTTGATTTCAAAGTTACTTACATTTGTGAATTTGTAGTAGCAATACCACTCGCTAACGGTGAAGGAAAACATCGTGAGGAAACCCGCGGCTTAGTTGGCTCCGCACGTATTGACCCGTCTTTCCTGTGGGCTATGCCGACTAATCTGTCAGGATGGTATAGGTTAAGAATCTAAAGTTTAGTAATCACTGTATATTTTATAAAACATCGTGAGGAAACCCGCGGCTTAGTTGGCTCCGCACGTATTGACCCGTCTTTCCTGTGGGCTATGCCGACTAATCTGTCAGGATGGTATAGGTTAAGGATCTAAAGTTTAGTAATCACTGTATATTTTATACAAATAATTTAAGTCTTAGAGTAAGTGTTCGCCTTCGGGTAGTGAACTCCTTTCAGACTTCAACCGTAAATTTTCATTCTTCTGATAACATAAAAAGATATTTCAAATCACGATTTACTTTTATTTAAATTGTTTTTTTTTTTGCTATGGGTACAAGTAAATTTTTCATGACATGTATTTAGTATTTTTTTTCTATAGCAGCTATTTTAGTCAAACCGACCGAGCCTCAAGCTTTTAAACGCGAAGGTCGCGAAGCTGTACTCCGCGTCGCAAGAAATTAGGCTGAATCGCAGACAAGACACAGAATCACCGGATCAATGGAAATAAAAACCTTAGGCCTAGTCTTAGATTAATTTTTCGTCAAAGGGTGAAAATATCAAATGAAAGCGGAAAATGCTGAAAATGCTACGTCAAAAAAGTATTAGCTTAAATAGAATCACGCGCTTCCATACTTGCTTTGAAATATGCCTACGTGCAAAACACTGGTGGGCATTCTATTCAAATCTAAGGGTGGTATTCTAGAACGCTACTTAAACTCAGTTTAAGCAGAGTTCATGTCGATAATGCAGTGCATGTTTTGATATGAAGGGAGGGATATTCAAGTCAAAACATGCACTGTTTTATCGACAGTCAACACTACTAAACTCTACTCTGAGTTTAAACAGAGTTCAAGGAGCTTTCTAGTTTGAACTGAGTTTGAACAGAGTTTAAGTAGCGTTCTAGAATACCACCTTAAGCATTTATTTGAGTTCGTTGAGTTGATAATTTTTTTATCGAATTTGACACTACTGCCCAAGCAAAAGAAGGAATAATTATGATTAGTGTGTCTTTAGTCAATTGTCAAAAATCGTCAGTACATTGATTAGGCATTTGGATAACAAAACCACTACCCCCAAGCGAATCGCACCTTCTGTCTTTTCCGATGAAGTGTCCCTAGTGACTAGTGTAATGAATGATGCCAGGCGCTGTTTGGCAACTGAACTAATGATGGCACGATGGACCTTGATAGTACTTGTGCAAGTAAAGCTCGCTCTTAGACCCACTCCAACGTCTTGCTTCCAAAACTTGATATTTACATATTTTGTAGTGATGCAACGATTGCAGTAATGTTCACACGACAACACCACTTGTCCTGGGGCCTTAGCCTGTAACACAATCGTGCCAAAATGGGCTCCCGGTTGACGGTTTTAATTACAATTTATTAATGCTGACGGTCCAGTGTCGGTCCTTTGAATGTTTTTATAGTACAGCAAAGAATATTATGAGTCTAATTCTAGAGGATTAGTTCGCTGGATGTAGGAGAACAACGAAAACATCCCGGTTTTGTCCTTCTACCTGGGACGCCATTGATACGCCTTTGTGTTACAGGCTAAGGCCCCTGATCTCGAATTAGGACGAATAAACATAAACTGTACCTCTTATTCGCGTAAGGACACTTGAGGCAAGGACTATGGACAATGGACTACCATCGTTATTATAATGGGCAATGCATATTTCTAACCTTATAAGTATTACTCAAAACCAGTGGGTTTCGAAGAGATAGCTTCGACAAATTCCTGCTGTAATTGGTAGACTCTACAGAACTTTTTTTTGCTGAAAAGTGAGTCAATGTGAGTCTCGATACAAATGTATCTGCATCAGTAAATCGGGATGCACTAACCTCTTCTCAATGTTTACTAAACTTAATTGGAAGAGAGGCTTTCTTTGTTATAAACAAAAATAAAGTGAAAGCAGATTTTAGGCACAAAATAATTTCATTAGAGTAATTCATAGAGCTAAAATCACGAATAGCAAACACCGAATAAAACTATATCATCAACTTTGTAGTGTAGGTACGTACGTCCTGGAGTTGATCAAAACGGCATCGCTGATATTACACGCCTAAATTGCCGTTCAATATTGCTTTCAATGTCAATACATTGAAATGTGTAATACCTTTCCATTGCATTGAACATATTTTGAGTTCAATAAAGTGTAACAAACAAACAAACATTGCCATTAAAAGCCAAAATTCGCAAAACGTTTTCAATGTTCAATGTTCAATGCGCAAAATTAAATGCATTGAAGCGTGTAAACACGGAGAATAAACGAGGAATCATTCTGTTCTGCGCCCAACGCATCGATTTTGCACTCTGGTATCAAGTTGTTAAGTTTGATATCTTTATTTAATAAAATGGTTTTAAAATGAAAATTTAAAATTATTTATTGGCATAATAAAGAATTTTTAGTGGCGTGACAGTCAGATTCCGCAACGTCGCTAAAGTGAATATTGAATGGCAATATCAATATCGGGTTTGCCGTGTAAATAGGCAAAGACGTTCAATGTTCAATGGCAATAATATTGAATCGAAATTGAAGCGTGTAATATCGCCTTTACAAGACTCTCTACCGGCAATAAGCACTGTCTCGTAGAGATAGAGTTCAATAAGTCCCGCGCACAAAGCAGTCGCACTTTCAATCAGACCTGCGATCGCGCCCCGCCTGCTATTTACATGCTAATACATTTTTTGCTCACGCCTCTACTTTTCACTGAATAGGGAGGTGAGAAAGTCTATTCTTAAGAGGTTGGAAAATTGATAAAAAATCACTCGTAACATCTCAAACGCTTCTGTGCATTTCATTTCATTACGATTTATTTCATTTCATTCTTCATAGGTTTGTGTTTCCACTATTGTCTGACCCATTAAATTATGTAGATTTTATTCGCATAATAATTGTAGGTATGAACAAATAACTGTTGAATGCTGAAGTGGTACATCTGTGCGTTCCCACCTGCTTGCTTGGAAGGCATCCAGCTGGCGACGCGTTGCCTTGTCGGCTCGAAGCTCGACGCCTCTACTTCTTGTTCCTTCACTCTGGATCGCGAAGATTACTATGCAAGTAGGGTATGCTGATTTGTGTCTCAATACTTGATGAGAGGCCATATCGAGGTTTTATAGCTCGATACACCTATGTATTTTTAACCCCCGACCAAAAAAGAAGGGTGTTTTAAGTTTGATCGCTATGTGTGTGTCTGTCTGTGGCATCGTAGTAGCTCTTAAACGGGTAAACCGATTTGGATGAGTTTTTTATTTTATTTGGTAGCAGGTTTTCTAGCGAGTGTTTTGAGATATTTTATCAGTATTTGAAGTTAAAATGTCGGGGCATTATGGGAAGGAATAAAAAAATATATATTTAGTCGTTACGATTTACGTAGAGCGGTACACTCTAGGTATGTAAATCAAACGAGTGAAGTACGAGATTGTATCCATGTAGGCAGCGATAGACAAAATGTAGGGCCCTTGAGCGGGAAATATTAAAGTTCTAGCTTGTGGTTTGTTTATCAGATTTAATATTCCTTTGAGCTCTCAAGTTGAGCCCAAAAGTAATTTTGCGACTTTGATTGAAATTGGTAATACATACGTGGTCGTTTAAACTTTTTAGCTGCGTTCCTTTTAGTTTGTAGTGAAATTCCCTGCTAAGTTTTTTTTTAATCGCTGGTAGTTTCTTTTTCCGCTATCAATGTGAACATCCACGTAGGTAAATTATTTCGAATAATTAAATAACTCTCGACATTGTTACGTTTACAGCGCGCATCGCCCGTGGTCGTGGTCGTGGAGCGAGTCCATAAATCAGGTCTCTCTCTCGCAGAGTTTACGACGTAGAGCAGACAGCCCTCGTTGGGAGCATCAATTATACATACAAAGACAATGTTCGACGGTTGTACAGTCGGCCACAAGCTAGGATACCCCTTTTTGTTCGATTGGCGCCCTTATGCCGCGCGCGGCAAGAGCTGCCATGGGGTAACTGTGACTGTGGCCGACCGTACATGAAATACTTAGGTGGCAACAGACCAAAACTTGACCAGCTTCCAACTCTCTGGCCAAAGGATTATTTTTATTCCAATAACCATGCGAGTGAAGCTAGGGCCGAAAGTTAGTTTCGTTATTGTCTAGCAAGGTAGTTTCGTTATTGTCTTTTTAAATAATTGAAAAAGTAATAATAATTAAGTTGCTTGAAAAAGTATCGGCATGAGATCAACATCAGTGGCAGACGTCAGGTCGGGATTTTCGCTGGTGTTTAAGCCATTTGGTTATTTTGCTACCTGCGGTACATTTTGTATTTTATAAATGGTGCTATACCGAAAGTATATTAAAAAGCCACAGAGTAAGTTTTCATAAAAAAAAACTTTTAAGTAATAGGAATATTATTAGGAACCATGAATTAAAAGCATTATGTCTGCCAAATCTCTGAACTGTAATATTGAGAGTATAGTGAGTAATCCGTAGTTCACGTCTAAATACATCGTGAGCTACTGGTTTGTTGCAAGGCACGTTATTACAACACCGCAGCATTCTCAGTGCTTAATTCAATTTCGAGACTACATTACGGCTGATTTGGTTTCTGTAATGCTGATTCTATTAGCGCTATGTAATCCTGCCTGAGATCATCAATCACAGAGGTAGAACAAGAACGTACCGAAAGCTCCGAAAGCGAGAAGATTCAATTCGGAACCCAAAGTTTTTTGTTCGAAAGTCCGTTATTGGCTTAATCTTATCTTTAGACAATATTGAGAAACTAATTAAAATATTTTTTATTTTGGTCCAGTAGTTTTGTTTTGATGCGCTAACGCCAACAGTATGCAGACCGTCGCGTGACGTAGGGTAGGTTGGGTAGGTAATCGTATGAGGTAGTGGCCACCCCTGGTGTCAGAGTTTTTAGGCCACCCAAAGGGTCTCTGACATGGCTTAACGATTGTCATTAATCAACAACAACCGGGACCAACGGTTTAACGTGCCTTCCGAAGCACGGAAGCGCTCAGATATTATTGCCACTAGCGGTCACCCATCCAAGGACTGACCGCGCCCATTGTTGCTTAACTTTGCCAATCGATTAAGAACGGCTAGTACAACTAGGCTGTGAGCGCTTCGTCGCGTGACGTCATAAAACTGTATCTTTGAAACGTTGTAAAATCCAAACTAGGTACTGAAACAAAATAAAAAATATTGAAATTAGTTTCTTATAATAGCCAAAAGTTTTGAATAAGCCAATAACGGACTTTGGAACAAAAAACTTTGGGTTCCGAATTACTTAACACAAGGCACAACATCCTTTCCTGACTTTTATCATCAGCACACATCTGCCCACTTTTTGGTATAGTCCTTTTTCCCTTTACGGCGATAAAATGGACTAAAAAGTGTCCAGTGGAGTGATCAGTTTGTTAGTGAAAGAAAGTTTACGAGGTCCGATAAATCGATGAACTAAGTAAGATTGAATCGTACGACCAAGTGGTATTTACGTATAGTGGTAGCTAGAGTTATAATTCCTTAAATATGTATAATGTACGAGACATCTAAACCCTTGCGCAATTACCACAGAGAGGATAAGCAAAGGCATTCGAAATTTTTTGGACTTTTAGGCTAACCTAAGGCTTCAAGACGATTTTGACCTAGGTTTTTAGATCGAGCTGCGTTATTTCTATGCGGGAAATTAAATTGTCGTTCTGTACATAAGTATCAAGCTCCGAGGTCAGGCTCCACCTAATAACACGAGGTCATGCGTGAAATAGTACTAGTATGCGGGAGGAAGAAAACAAAGTGTCAGTTAATTACAACGAAAATTAAGTAATTGTACTTACCTTTAGTTTTTTGTGTTATTAGATCTGTTGTCTGTACGGAGTAGTGCTAAATTTCGCTTTTTACTCTTCTAAGGCCAAATTAATCAAATAAAAAAACTCTAAATAACGATTCGTAGGATATAAAAATACAAGGATCCTTGTCCTTTTCAGCTTCTACTAATTTTCAAATTTTGAAAAAAAAGTACCGTACTAGCACTAACGCTTTCTAGCAATAAGCAGAAATACTCGGCTGTCTAGCTGCCATAGCCCATAGGTAGTGCACGTTACATAAAGCACCTTATCTACCATCAGTCCATTCACTTGATATCAATAGAACTCCCAAACAGATACCTCGGGCGGTCTCTTCACAGCCGGCAAGCGGTCAAGAGAGAACCAATGCGTCTATTCTCTAACATATCTACTCACAACACCGGTTTATTTGCCAGAAAATGGCTTTTAACAATCTTTTTTTTACAGTTACTAATAATGGGAGTATTTCCGGCATTTTTAGGGTTGTTGCCCTTAATGCCCGTCTGTCTGTATGTTTGACAAAGGCTCGTTTTCTGAGTTGAGAATTTTACTAAGCACATACTAACGTATTGCTCTGTCACGCTCTTTTGTGAGAAATCTGCAGAGACAAGACGATACTTACCCATTTGCTTAGCAAAATTCTCAACTCAGAAACCGGGCCAAAATCTTTTTCTCAAGATGGCGTGGAGGTATCAGTTTCAAAATTATTGGAGCTTCGAGCCTAAAAATAAAGCTTCTTAGTTAACGGAGTCAAAATTTTTCTTCCAAATAAATGCATAGAATGGTCGCACGGAACCCTCGGTGCACGAGTCCCACTCACACTTGGACGATTTTTTTTAGAGAATACTATGTGGCTGACTTGTTGGTTAGTTATTGGTTACATACCTGCGGTGAGACCCCTAACATCTTGAGGCTGGGCGGTACATTGGTTGGCCACTCTGCTAAGTGGTAGAGTTACCGGCCAGGGGGCTAACTCTCGGGAATCTCGCATTCGAGACATCTCGAAGGAAAATGTGTGCTGCAAATGTCACATCTCCTATTCCCACAAAGTCATCCCCGACATAAGGCACGAAATTTTTGCGAGATGTTTCCTTTTTCGCTCGACACGACTCGAGTGGTCGGGAGCAGTCGAGATGGAAATGACATGAGTTTTTTCCTTCGATATGTGTCGAATGCGAGATTCCCCGGAATTTTCTGTCAGGGAGTCGAATGGTACAACGGTACATATACATACCTGCGGTGAGACCCCTAACATCTTGAGGCTGGGCGGTACGTTGGCCACTCTGCTCCGCGGCAGGGTCACGTGACCAAAGTCCACGGTGAAGGCTTCGCACCACACGCCCACGTGACCGATGTCGAACACAGTCAGCTCCTGCCGGGAACAACGGGGTTAGCGCCTTTGTCTTGTCTGTCAACTACGCCGACTAAAGTTTTCTTAAGGGTAGACGATAGCAAGGTGGCGGGAAATTCAAAATTTTCACAGACTTTTACATTTTGTAGCTAAACTGAACTATTTTTGTTCAGCGATTTTTCGTTCGCAAGAATAAAACCGTATTCTTTTCATTATTGTAAACAACAGAACAACAATAATTCAGCCGATTATGTGTTCTGGTCTACGAAGCAGTGGTACTGCCCAAAAAACTTGTCGTAGACCAGAACACATAATCGGCTGGATTATTGTTGTTCTGTTGTTTACAATAATGAAAAGAATACGGTTTTATTCTCGCGAACGAAAAATCACTGAACAAAAATAGCACAGTTTAGCTACAAAATGTAAAAAACTGTGAAAATTTTGAATTTCCCGCCACACTACTATCTGGTTTTTAAAAGTTGGAGAAAGTGTAAAATAGCAAATAAAACGAGTGTTACATCCGATATACCTAAGTAAAGTTTAATTTGATCTAACACTAAGCTAACAGGTTTGTATGTGCTATGGAAACCTAACCCAACATTTAAAATTTTCATGCACTGCAGCATCCGAGTGGTATCATTGGACGTTGTATAAAATTCTCTTTTTTTAAAGTAAGTAAGTAAATGTTTATTTAGGCCAAAAAACTTAACATAATACAGTAATTCCGCCAAACTACTAAGTAGTTTGTTGGCAGATTTTATGCTCTTATTACAAGCTTATTATTCTAATATTAAACAAATTTTGTTAAACAACCTAACACTAAATTAAATAATTTTGAAAATTTTATCTTAAATTTACTCGAGCACTATAAATAACATGGATGTCGAATTTTCACGTACGATCACACGTGATGGACAATGCAAAAAAAATAAAACGTACACACGACAGCCCGTCAGACTGTACATTTTTGTTGTAAAGTCGCCCGTAACGTAACTGAGTAGAGTGCTAGCGTGTAAAGCTCGACGTGCTGTCGTGTGTACAAAAAAATATAAACACCGTAAGTATTCAGGTAGCCCGCAGTGCTTTATCTCTGGACTTCCTACGCACACAATGAGGACAAAAGATCTCGTTGGCACACTTTGGATACTACTACTAAGGCCTTTGCATCTACGTAATGAGATAATTTATACAGCGTCCAGTGGCACCTTCACTCACACTAGATATGTGAAGAGACCACTCGGCGCTGCAGTGCCTGGGACATTGTTTTAGATGGAGTAGGCTTGCCCAGCACCTGTACCATCCTGACAGTTTAGTTGGCCTAGCCCACGTATGGACTTTGGATAAGGAACCCTAAAAGAACGGTAGACTCACCCCGGGCAGTGTTAGCACGATGGTCTTCCGCTCGTAGCGACGCAGCGGAGCCTCCTTGCCGTTCTCGTCGGGGATACGGATGCCTTGAGGAGACGGTTTGTCGCCGCGACCCACCCAGAACTTGGCGTCTGAACATACGAAATACAATGCGTTACAGTTTGGTCAACATAAAACGAGAGAGATGCTAAAGTTGTGAGGACATAACGCCCGATTTCTGCAAGAGTGATCAATTGTAATCGAAGATTAATTCGAAATAGTGGCATGTGATTAACTGAAATGAGTTGGCATGAGATTGACATGTTTGTAACATTAGCTAGCAAAAATCGGGCGTACTCGTAGATGATCGGAATTTAAGAGTGGGTGTCCTCTTTTGTGTCACGGACAGAAATTTTGACAATAGTTATTATTAATATAGCAAAATTAAGAAACGGGTTGAGAAATATTTTGGACTGTATAAAAAAAGGTTTGGTCAGATTTACTTGTAGACATACTGCCAGTTTCTGAATTGAGAAATTCGCTAAGTAAATGGGTAAGTATCGTCCTGTCTCTGCAGATTTCTCACAAAAGACCGTGACAAAACGATAGTTAAGTATTTGCTTAGCAAAATTTTCAATTCAGAAACCGGACCATAGACATTACCAAGCAGGGAGACTCAGCCGCTTAACTCACAAAATATAATCTCCGGGCAGATAGTTAACTCCATGTAACGAACCTTGTTTGTATGATCTCTGTTATAACAGCCAGTATATTCCACCATGTCGTCACACCTGTAGCTTGTTTGATATAAGGGCAGCAGCAAAGGAAGGAGGCCTAAAACTACTTTGTCACTCCGGAACGGAACAGATCCGGTTTCTGAATTGAGAAATTTACTAAGCAAATACTTAAGTATCGTCCTGTCACGCTCTTTTGTAGAGACAGGATGATACTTAAGTATTTGCTTAGTAAATTTCTCAATTCAGAAACCGGGCCATAGTCGATCGACCCAAAGTTTTAAGTATGATGATTCTACGAGTATTTCATAGCCTCTCTTGTTTTAGGGCATCAGCAATTCAGCACAGAAAGGAAGCGTTAACCACTTTATTGCCCAGATTTTCACCGGATCGACATTTGGCTCTGATTTGAGTATGATGATCCTATTTTATGTTTAGCACCTCAGCCCTTAATGCTGCCACCTGTAGCTCCTCTGGTATCAAGGCATCAGGGCAGGAAGGAAGCCTCAAGCCTTACAGCTTCCGCACAGATTACATGACGGTCGCCGCCCCCTCGTTAGATATAAGCATCATCTCCGCATCGGAGAAAGTTGAGGTTTTTATCGTTGGTGTATTTAGCTTGGTGATAATTTTGTTTTATAATACTGTACTATAAGGCACATCTTCACTGAAGTACGTTAAATATCTAAAAACGCTTCAAATCGAAACAACGATAACTAAAAAAAATTGTGAGGAAGGAGTCAAAACGAAATGAGGATGGACTTGTGACATCTCGCTAGGAGTCATCTCACCAATCCTGAGAGTCACTACGCTGCTAGAACCATAACGTCAAACAATATCGCTTATTCGATTTCCTTCACAAGACAGCACACAATGTAATTAACTTAAAGTGCCTGCTTACGATGTTGTTTAGGGAAAAACAATGGGAAAACTGGGGGCTTATCCCTGTTCTCTGTAATAAATGGGCGGAGGGAAGGGAAAACAGGCTGCTAGGCTGTACAGACGTAATCAAACAGGACAGAACGTGTTCTGCATAGTGTGCGCGGGCTTTAGCGAGCCCCAAATGACCAAATAATGCGTGTGAACCAACAGCTGCCGGATAACCCGACCAATGCACCCAGTTGTTCAAAGGGTGATTATTTTAAACGTTTACCAAACGATTTTTCGAAAACCCATATAAGTGGTATGAATTTGAATACTTAGCTACTTAGATAGTCAAGTTCATACAACTTATAACATCAGGTTTTCAAAAAATCCTTCGGACCTAAAGAGGAAGTTCGTGCCCAAAGTTTAGATTTGGCTAGCAAGACTCTACATTTATAAACTTTAGGACCAGTTACCGACAGCTTAGAAACAAAATATTGGTATAAGTAATTTGAATGATTTATCCGACTGCTGTATTATTTTGCTAAAGAGCACTTTAATCGGCATTCCAGAATCCGGTGGTAAGGTGTTGCTAGCACATTTTGTATTTCGTAAACGGTTAAACTTACTTGTATAGCACGTTTAGCTCGATAATCCTGCATCGACGGCCGCCATTTCATTATTGCCATTTTATTAGTCGAATGTCAACACTGTTGGTGAGTAAACGAACTATCTTTTTTTTAAACGTTTGAATAAAACAACCTCAACTTTGTTCAACCTGTACAAAACCAAAATATCAAATGCCATTTTACCGTCTCGTGAATCGTACAAGATTTTGAGTCGAGTGTCAAGAATCTAGGGCTAGGGTGAAGATGCAGGTAATTGTGATGAGAGGCCACCAGTACCACTACCAGCGGGTCAGAGCTGACCCCGTGACCCCGGGGCGGGGCTGACCCATACTGACCTGGCGCCTCGCCGTCGTACGAGAAGTTGGGTAGCAGCAGCGTCTGCGCGTCCACCACCACCAGCGGGTCAGAGCTGACCCCGTGCACGCCCCGTAGGGCTCCGAGCCGCGCCGGCCGCGGGTACTGGACCCCCGCTGGGATGTTCACCGACCCGAAGTTCACCTGCAGAGGAGATTGGGGTTGAGACAAGTACCTACTTGTTGGAAATAAGTTAGGTGGTTAGGCGCACACTT
This sequence comes from Zelleria hepariella, assembly GCA_949319315.1. NCBI lineage: Eukaryota > Metazoa > Arthropoda > Insecta > Lepidoptera > Yponomeutidae > Zelleria > Zelleria hepariella. The sequence goes on from OX439378.1 coordinate 11,345,457, forward strand.
AACTGTCAAGGGAACACACTTAACTATCGAGAGAAAAGTTCCTTTGACTCTTTGTGGTATTTATTTTGTTCAAGAGCAAAGCACTGATTTCCAGTTATTGCCTCAGCAGCTCCAGTTGTGCCTCAACAGGTGTGGTAGGACCAGGGTCAGTGCCGCCCTGTACTGCCCCTGTGTCGCTCGATACTCACCGCGAAGTCATCGCACCAGAGTGAGAACCATCGATCATCTTTTTTGTGTCAGATGGTTGGGATGCGCCAGGGTTAAAACCGCCCCCCGTACCACCCCTGTGTCGCTGGGTACACGCCGCGAAGTCGTCGCACCACAGTGAGAACCAGAATACATCTTTTAGCGTCAGATGGTGGGGCAATGCCAGGGTTAAGACCGCCCCTCGTACTGCCCCTGTGTTGATCGGTACTCACCGCGAAGTCGTCGCACCAGAGCGAGAACCAGCGCACATCTTTGAGCGTCAAATGGTCAGGCAGTGCCAGGGTCAGCGCCGCCCCGCGGTACCGCCGCAGCGGCGTCGCCGCGCCGCGCTCGTCGCGCAGCCGCACCGCCGACGCGTCGCCCGGCGCGCCCGCCGTGCCCACGTAGAAGTACGCCGCTGTGGGGGAAAAGACGTTGTTTAAACAACATTACACATTTGGGACAACAAAAATATAGATTTCAGTGATATAGCCCTACAAACATATTATCAGCAATATGGACAAACGCTCCAATTTCGGTCGAAACGGAATTTGATTGATACCTCAACCTTCGGGGTACTGTAAATGTCTTGTACTCGTACATCAATGTACGTACGTTGTCCTAGCACGGGGTACCTAGTGCCAAACGAAATACTTTTAAATGCTTTCCCACCGATTTTTTATGAAAAAACTTCAGAGTCGAAAATAAGAGTTATGCTTTATTCCCTGACGACTGTTTCCAATGCCCTTTTCTTCAGTAGTTGCATGTAATATATTCCCAAGATTCTAAAGCCCCCAGCAATAGACAAAGGCAGATGATGTGACTATTAGGAGCGCAACGACTTTCCTCTCTTCTGTTTTCTATCATCGATAGGACGGGCCAATCATAATGCACAACGTGCATTCTCATTATTGTTCGATAATCACCACAATCACCACCGCGCTATCAATCACTCAGTCGCGGGGCCCATCGCTCTTCCGAGTGGAAAAGAAAGTGTTAATGCGATCACACGCGCCCGTATTGATGTACGCTCGGAAACATTCCCACTCCCGGCAATGTTTCCACCGGCAATGTTCCCCGAAAGTTTCCCAAAGTTTCCTTAAATTACCAGTGATATACACCGTGGAATTTTAGTGGTTTTAAAGCCGAAAGTATTTAGTTGCACTCGTGATTCTGAGCCAAATTCCAAAATTTTACTTCAAAACGAGCGAAAAAAAAAATACTTCCCAATACAAACGGCCATCGCCATTCGACACCATTTGTATGGAGAAGTGAATTTTTTTTTCGCGCGTTTTGGAATGAAATTTTGTAATTTGGCTCAGAATCACCAGTGCAACAAAATACCTTCGGCTTTAAAACCACTAAAATTGCACGGAGTATTTTTTTAAATAAATTCATGCTTATTCTTAAAGTATCGCGTTGGTTAGTCACGTGACATGCATATTTGCATAAAAGTGTTGTCCTTGCAGTGCTGACAAATATTGAAATATCCAAAGTTTAGAGCAAAGTTCCCGTTAAATTCCCAGTTGGGGGAACATTGCCGGCAACGTTTCCGGCACTGTTTCCAGCGATTGGCAATGTTCCCGGGAACGGAACATCTTTGGCCCGTAATACGCGCGCGGCGCGCGGACCGGTCGGTCGGTCGGTCGCCCCGTGACGCCGCCGCCGGCCCGCAGCCCGCCGCGTGGGAAGCGGTGAAAGTGGTCCCGGGAGGTTCGCCATACAGTGCACACTCGTACGAGCATCTCATAGATGATACATCAAAGTAATTAAGTGTTCAATGATATGATGCTGGTAGCTAATTCTCGGAAATCTCGCATTCGCCACATCTCGAAGGAAAAATGTCATTATTGTATTCGAAACGGGTCGAATCGCGATTGGTTTTAGGCAAATTTAATTACCTTATTCGCGATTCGACCCGTTTCGAATACAATAATGTTTAAATATCGCGAATCATTAAAAGTGAAAAATTTCATGTCATTTCGATCTCGACTGCTCCCGACCACTCGAGTCATGTCGAGCGAAAAAGGCAAACATCTCGCAGAAATCTCGTGTCTTGACCTTTGCCGCAAAATAAGATTTTTCCTTCGAGATTCGTTGAAGGCGAGATTCCCGAGAATTACCTAGCCCCCTGGGTGTTGATTTGATAAAAAGAGACCTCAATGTCCTTTCATTCACAGAGCTGTTGAAAGTTGCATTTGCCGTATCTCCATACGCTAAATCAAACTTTACAAAACGATGAAGATACGAAAAACACTGAAAAATCATTGACAATGCTTAATGTCAGTTCCTGGAGCTAGCGAATGAAAATCGCTGTTGGTAAGAACTGTAAGAACCTACTTGCGTTTTCAGTTGACTACGTCTAGGTTCAGTTACATTCAGTTGCACTAGATTCAAAATCAAAATGAATAACGTAAATATATAAAAACATAGGTACTTACAACATGTAAACGCTCATTGCTCATTAAGCGGAAAATGCTCATTAATCATGTAACGCATAATAATCTCAAATCAATTTTACAATGGTTTTACATTGTAAAATTGCTATAACATCCCAATTTTATATTGTAAAACCAGCTGGGAAACAAAGTAAATGTTAAATTTCTTGTGCAGTTACTTCAGGCACAATGCAAGGAGAGGGGCGGGAGTGTCTGTCAGAGCTAAGCGAGCAGTAATTAAAGACGAGCCGGACTTAGGCGAAATAGCTCATCGGAATCAGATGGATCATTTATCAGCGTGACCGCGACCACCGCTCTACTACCTACTGCTGAAAGAATCGTTTCACTCGGCCTTACTTATAAATTAACCCTCGACCCAAAAAGAGGAGTGGTATAAGTTTCACTGTGTGCGTGTGAGGGTGTGTGTGTGTATGTCTGTCAGTGTGTCTATCTGTAACACTTAAACTGGGGAACCGATTTGGATGCAGTTTTTTTTTTCATTTGAAAGCAGATTTTATAGCAAGTGTTCTCAGATGTTTTATCACTAGTGGTTCGCTCCGAACGACGAACTCGCGACCCCATATCTCAGCAATCCCTCGACCGATTTGGCTCATGTTCGAACTTAAAAATTCTCTTTGCCTCATTTACCCACCTACCAAATTTCATGACGATCCGACTAAATTTACTCAAGTTATCGTCGAACGAACATTCATACATACAAACATACAAACATACAAACATACATACATACAAACGCCGGATTGTTCAAGTAGACTCGGAGAACTTCGCTCGCTTCGCTCGCTCGTTCAAAAATCGGGTCAGCCATTTATGAGATACTAGCTTTTGCCCGCGACTTCGTCCGCGCAGACTTAGTTTTTTTCCCGTTATCACAATAAAACATAGCTTATAGCACTCAGCAATAACGTAGCTTCCCATTAGAGAAGGATTTTTTATAATCGGATGAGTAGTTTTGGAGATTACCCCCTACATACGTACATACTTACAAACTTTTCCTCTTTATAATATTAGTGTTGATAGCTAGTGCCCACGACTTCATTCACGTGGCTAAAAGAAAAAGGATAAACGTGGTGATTTTGCAAATTGTACCTAGCATATTTTTTACCACCTAGTAGGTATGATGTACTTAAAACACACCACCTGCACTATCAAAGCGTTGGCCCGAGATTTCGATCCCGTGGACCACGCGTTGTTGTCTGCTTCTACCAAACTGAACGGAGCAAAGATGCAGATACCTAATGTTATAGGCATCTAACTGATTTAACGCGGGTTACCTAAATTTCAGGAAACACTCAAAGATTATCTTTTCTTTTTAGCCCTATCCTATTATTTTGAGTCCGCTAATCTGCTACTCCTTACTGCAAACTTTCAGTCTGGGTTGTCTCTGTTCAGTTGGTCTCGCCCCAAGTCTTCGTGCCTTTGTGGCCTTTGTGGTCGTTGTGGACACTGCATCTACCGATGTTAGATAGCCCTAATGCGTAGTTTGATACCCAAGTACACACGACAGCACGTCAGTACACTTTTATTGTAAAGTCGCCTGTAACGTTACCGAATAGAGTGCTAGCGTGTAACGGTCGACGTGCTGTCGTGTGTACATCTCGTTTGCTTGCGCTGTTTGGTGAATGAATAATTATCAGCATTCGCTGCAGTACGTCACAGGTCTCAACATCTCTCTGGCGTTCAATAAAACTGTAAAAGATCTCCAACAGAGCTAGTTAGCGTCACCTACTCGTATTATAGGCACAAAGTTACTTAACAGAGAAAAACTTTAAGAAATTTTATTTTATTTAATCGCATCATACCATTTCAAAGAGAACGATCATAATAATTGGGTTCTGACACCAGAAAATATGAGATAATATTAGGAGATACTTAACCATATTATTTCTATCACATTGAATAGTGTTTTTTTCTATGAGCTACTCTTCTGAAACACCCAACGCGTCTTCTTAGCACCTACGATGCCATAGTCTGAAACAACCGTTTTGAATCGTCGGTCTTATTCTTCTTTCGTGTTGAAAGTGTCACACACACACGTCGCGCTGGGGTCGCCTCCAGGAAATCCGATAAGCTGGACTGTGGAGCATCAGGACAGGTATGACGACGCGAAGTAACAAAACATCTCTTCTGGCTCTATTTCTCACATATCTTTCATGCGGGCAACACCACCACGCAGGCCGTTCAGGGATTTTCACATGCTCCAATCTTCTTGTCAGTCTGAAGTATGTGGAAAGCCTATCAGAGTTGTTAACAATGAATAGGCGACTATGATATTATGTAAAAGTGCACCTGTCCAGTGTCCAGTCCTAGGTACTTACTTAATGGAAATAAAGCGACCATGTTACTAATGTTACACCATCAATGGCTGATGTTATGCGCCTAGGGTCGCTCTGGACTCTACACTTGCACAGTACGCACAGCTGATTTTTTGGTCAGAACATCGTGCATCCTATTCTTCCCTGAATAACCAGAAATCAGCAATGCACTCAACGGACGTCCCATTTCGTCTGGCCAAAAGATCTCAGGATGCAACCGCAACTTTGTAAAGAGCTTTGATAAAACTGCCGGATGCAGAGTTTTTAAAGTAAGGATTTATTGGCTCTTTCAGATTGTAAGTAGCTATCACTGAACTTATGTTTTTTGCCTGTTTTGAGTAATTAAACTTGTAGATTTTTCCTTTATTGCTTTGTTGATATACCATTTTTGTGACAGTGACTGATGACAGCGATAATTAAAAACAACTTCTTCACTGTTGTGCATCGTTTGAGTTTTGCGGCACATTTGGGCCTGTTTGGTGCATTAAAATTCACCGTTGTTCAGTTTTCGATGGATTTACGAAAGTAAATAGTTCAACGCTACGTGATGACAGAGGGTCTTTGGTAAATGGTTGTGTCGTTCACTTTTATACAAATAGCCACTATATGATAATCTTTGTGTGTTTATTTTGCTCCTAAGCACCAAAGCGTGATAATATGTAGCTTATATGTTATTCTGATGTCTCAGCTATCTACATTCCAAATTTCATCCAAATCCGTCTAGCGGATTCCGCGTTATAAGGTAACAAACACACTCACTCACTCACAAACTTTCGCATTTATAATATAAGTAGGATAAGTAGGATAAGTAGGATTATTATGCTAATTTGAAGCTGAAATGTATGGGGTTCTGTAAAATTTTAATTAAGTAGTTATGATAGCCTAAGTACACTCTGTACACTAGTGGTTCACCCGGAACAGTGAAGTCTCATCAGAGAGAGAGAGAGAACCCTTTATTGTAGAAAACCTGCTTTCAAATAATTAAAAAACCGCATCGAAATCGGTGCATCATCTGTTACACATTACACACATAGCGGTCAAACTTATAACACCCCTGTTTTTGGACCGGGGTGTAAAAACAGAGTTTACCACTGCAATCCAAGCCGGGAAAATCTCAGCACGTCTTCTACCTCGGATCTATTGAGATCCAAGACTTCTGCCCCCCCTGGCCCGTCGCCGCCAGCTCGCCGCCCCGGGAGAGAATGAAGAATTTAATTAATGCGCTCCATCGCCGAGCCACGGAAATATTCAATTCATTTCGCCCAATTCGTTTTGCGACTAAATTGCAACTGCATACTTTTATCGTAAGAATGGGAGAAAATTGCTTTCTGTAAAGACTTCAGCGCTCATTTCACTGTAGGTATTGTTATTATGCCTGAAATTCAGACGCATTGATGAAACATTCAGTTTGTAAAGTTTAACAATCACTGGAATTGGTTCAGTTGAACTCTGATATAATAAAACAGGAAACAATCAAATTCACCCAAAGGAATAGCCCTGAACACTTATTTATGAGCTCCCAGAATCGAGATTTCCACGGGTAAGCCATAAGCTGTCAAATAATGAGTTATGTTATAGGATGTGCGTATCATTTTCCTTTCTGGCACGTGCCCTTACCTTGCATTTCCGCAGTTACAATAATTGTATACTGGAGCAATTGAGTACGCAAAGTTTTTGTTCGAAAGTCCGTTATTGGCTTAAACTTATCTTTAGACAATATTGAGAAACTAATTTTTTTTATTTTTATTTTGGTCCAGTAGTTGTGTTTTTATGCGCTAAAATGTTTTGTGCCTATGACCGCCAACAGTATGCAGACCGTCGCGTGAAGGTCAAAACGGTATCTTTGAAACGTTGTAAAATCCAAACTACTGAACCAAAATAAACTAGTGGTTCGCCCCGAACTATGAACTCGCGACCCCATATCTCAGCAACCCCTTGACCGATTTGGCTCATGTTCGAACTTAAAAATTCTCCTGGCCTCATTTACCTGCCTACCAAATTTCATGACGATCCGACTAAATTTACTCAAGTTATCGTCGAACGAACATTCATACATACATACATACATACATACATACATACATACATACATACAAACGCCGGATTGTTCCAGTAGACTCGGAGAACTTCGCTCGCTTCGCTCGCTCGTTCAAAAATATTGAAATTAGTTTCTCAATATTGTCTAAAGATAAGATTAAGCCAATAACGGACTTTCGAACGAAAAACTTTGCGTACCGAATTGACTGGAGTTATAACTTTGAAAATATTTTAAAGCCACAAACCCAACCCAAAGCTATTTAGGTAGTGCGTCGAGCAAAGACTTGGTCTGCATTTGAAAGACCTAAAGTAGGAGAAAAACTGAAAAGCCTCTGAAATCCGGCGGCCAGTAAATGACGAACGGCTTACAACGAAGGAAAACATTAACTAAATGGGAATAAAGTAAAACTATATTGCCTAGACGTGACCTCTCCATGTTAATTGATTTCAGTAATTTAATTACGGCATTGTCACCCGTTTAACGATTATGATAATATTGGCAATGTCCAATAATGGTAGGTAATCGTATGAGGTAGTGGCCACCCCTGGTGTCAGAGTTTTTAGGCCACCCAAAGGGTCTCTGACATGGCTTAACGATGGTTATTAATCAACAACAACCGGGACCAACAATGATTCCAATAATGATTTGCTCATTTACTAGAAAAGCATGGCGCGTTTGTCTCGCATTTACTCTTCGGTTGCAAAGCTCACCTCCCCGCAAAATTACTAAATTAGGTGCTTAACTTAACGAAAATAGCCCGAGAATATAAACGCGGAATTTCCGCAACCTTCGACTATTGTAGGTACCTCTAGACCCGAACCAAACTGGGAACAACAAAAATATGACCCCAGCGCTCCCATTGTGTGCTTTACAAAGTTACTCTTTACAAAACCAAGGGATAATCTGGCTTAGCGGCTTAAAGTTAAGGTCGCATTCTAATGCAGCTTTAAAGTGGCCAAGAACGGTGTTGTTATTCGTTCAGCGTGTTCTTTGGAAGTGCAACTAGGGCCTTGTTGTCTAACTTCAACATCAATCACCATCCCATTAAAAGGTATCGTTATTTAAATACTAATATTATAACTAAGAACCAATAAAAAAAAACGACGTTTTGATTTCAAATTAGAATATCTCATAAATGGCTGAATCGATTTGAATAAAACCTGTCTAAGAACTATCACTAGAAAACCTACTTTCAAATATATTAAAACCGCATCCAAATCGGTTCACCCCTTTAAAATCTACGGTGGCAAACACACACACACACATCCTCACATAGCGGAACACCCCTATTTTGCGTTGTTTCATTCAATATTATTCAAAACCAATTGTTGTTAAACAAATGTTAAGTTAAAAAGGTGATTGAGGATGGAATTGGACAATCAGACCCCTGGTTTACTTTAAAACTGCGAATCGGTTACACGCCTCGCCGACTGCGCTCCCTGAGCGGCAGTGGAGCTGGGTGGAGCACGCCCGCCCGCCGCAGAGCACGGCGCTCTACCACCGCTAATGGGACCATGGTTTTAGCAGACACATAAACAACATGCAGGAAAGTAGGGCGCTGGGCTTGCATTGCACTCAGCTTTAGTCTGAGAGAATAGGGCGATAAATTGGTAAGGGTTTTAAAAATATACATTTTATTGAAGCCTAGAGAAAGAAGTCTGCGATGAACACTGAAAAGTTGGAAGAACACTGAAACTTAACGCTTTATGATAAGCTGAATAAACATGTTTACCGTTACGTAGAGTTGAGCCAACCCTCGGCTCGACCTGTGGCCTCGTAAGAGTGAGCTCAGTCTTCGGCCTCGCGGAAGTCGGGGAGACCCGCTATAGCCGGGACTCAGCCTTCGGCCTCGTTAAATTGAGCTCGGCCTTTGGCCTTATGCCTTAGCTCTGACAGGGGCAGGGGGCTAATTTTCGGGAATCCACACATCTCGAAGGAAAAATCTCATTTTACGGTCTATTCTTACGAAGTCATCCTCGACATAAGGCAGGAGATGTTTGCCTTTTTCGCTCGACATGCCTAGAGTGGTCGGGAGCAGTAGAGATCGAAATGACATGAAATGATTCCTTCGAGATGTGTCGAATGCGAGATTCCCGAACATTAGCTTCCAGTTAGTGTTGGTGGTACTGACCCGGTCCCTCGCCGTCGTAGTGCAGGTCCTGCAGGTAGAGCGTGCGCGCGTCCACGGCGAACACGCGCCCGCGCACGCCGTGGGTGAGCTCCGACAGCGCGCCCAGCGGCAGACCCACGTAGCCCGCGGTCGCTGCTGAGGACTCCGCGTCGGCCGCGTCGCCGCGCGTGCTCGCTGCTGAAGAAAGAAAATACTGTCGTTAGAGAGTGGATAGAGACTAGCAGAGCGGCGGCCACGAGTCGGTGGAAAGACCTGCAGCTTTATGGTCGGACGACATCGTTGTGTCGGCAGAGGGTCCATGGACCCGTATGGCGAGGAATACGCGCAAAATATCACCAATTCGGAAGGCAGAGTTTTTTGTTCGAAAGTCCGTTATTGGCTTAATCTTATCTTTAGACAATACTGAGAAACTAATTTCAATATTTTTTATTTTGGTTCAGTAGTTTGGATTTTACAACGTTTCAAAGATACGGTTTTGACCTTCACGCGACGGTCTGCATACTGTTGGCGGTCATAGGAACAAAACATTTTAGCGCATAAAAACAAAACTACTGGACCAAAAAAAAAATTTTAAATTAGTTTCTCAACATTGTCTAAAGATAAGATTAAGCCAATAACGGACTTTCGAACAAAAAACTTTGCCTTCCGAATTCTCGACAAAATACGGCTATGTTTCGCAAAAAGTTTGTAGTGCAGCCAATCCCCTAGAACCAGCGCTGCGGCGACATGATTTCCCTATGTCACATAGAAACAAAATACCTACCTGGCAAAAACGAGAGAATGCGAAGGACGTCGTATAAAATTGCATCAAAATCTGAGTCGGTGACGGCGAGATCCGGTATCCTTCAGCGCCAGTTTTCTACACATTTAGCTCCGAGTGCACGTTTAAGAAAGTATCAAATTGCGCGAAAGTAAAGCTCAGACGACGTCGTTTCAATGTGGGGCGAGAGGAACGCGTCTAAGCCCGCGCTTTGGCTCATTTACTGTATTGTTCTAGCTTTATTTGATAGAGTTTCTGCGGATGCCTAGATAAACCAGTTTTAAAAGGACCACTTTAATTTCAAACGAGTATGTTGTAATTTGCGTAATTGAACGAGCGAGCGAAGTTCTCCGAGCCTACTGGAACAATCCGGCGTTTGTATGTATGTATGTATGTATGTTTGTATGTTTGCATGTATGAATGTTCGTTCGACGATAACTTGAGTAAATTTGGTCGGTTCGTTATGAAATTTGGTAGGCGGGTAAACGAAATTAAAAGAATTTTTAAGTTCGAACATGAGCCAAATCGGTCGAGGGGTTGCCGAGATATAGGGTTGTATAGGTAGTTTATATGCAAAGCGCGCGCGCGCCTACGCGAATGGCGTAAGCAAAGTTACACATCTGTAACTGAGGTCGCGAATTCATAGTTCGGAGCGAATCACTAGAGTATGTACTGTTTTCTGTTCTAGAGTATACTAGTGGTTCGCCACGAACTATGAACTCGCGACCCCATATCTCAGTAAGCCCTCGACCGATTTGGCTCATGTTCGAACTTAAAAATTCTCTTGGCCTCATTTACCTGTCTACCAAATTTCATGACGATCCGACTAAATTTACTCAAGTTATCGTCGAACGAACATTCATACATACATACATACATACATACATACAAACGCCGGATTGTTCCAGTAGACTCAGAGAACTTCGCTCGCTTCGCTCGCTCGTTCAATTATGCTATAACTGTTATAAATATAGAAAGTAGTGGTAGTGGAAAAAAGAGGAGGCCATTGCCCATCATCAGGTACTCGTAGTACGGCCACAGACTTTATAGTATGGCACACTGTGGAAAAAAAATCGTATGGAATAACTAAGGCCTTTGCATCTACGTAATGAGGTGATTTATACAGCGTCCAGAGGCACCTTCACTCACACTAGATGGGTGAAGAGACCACTCGGCGCTGCAGTGCCTGGGACATTGTTTTAGATGGAGTAGGCTTGCCCAGCACCTATACCATCCTGACAGCTTGGTTGACCTAGCCCACAGGAAAGACAGGTCAATACGTGTGGAGCCAACTAAGCCGCGGGTTTCCTCACGATGTTTTCCTTCACCGTTAGCGAGTGGTATTGCTACGTTAGCGGTGGTGGTCTAGTGGGTAGAACAGTGGACTCTGAAGCAAGAGGTACCCGGTTCGATTCCCAATACGGGCATGTTACTTTGTTTATTTCAAAGTTACGTACATTTGTGAATTTGTATGGAATACTGCCACAGTAAAGCATGGTATATCCATTCCATTCAGTCGTTCCCTCAATGCTGAGGATCGTGACCATCATTGAAGTTGGCAGAGAGTAGAGTTCTCCATTGCGCTCTATCACTCGCGATGTGGATCAGTTTGTGCAGGTGTTTTTGCGTGGCTTTGGTTATAATATCCGTCCATCTAGCGGGTGGTCTGCCTCGAGCTCTCTTTCCCTCCACCTTTCCCGTCATAATTTGTTTTTCCAGGCTATCAGGTCCTCTACGGGCTATGTGACCGAAGAACGTTGCGATACGTCGTTGACATATGATTGAGAGTGGAATGCGTGTTTTCAGCTCTTCGCGTATAGACTCATTTGTTCTCATCGCTGTCCACGGAATCCGTAGCAGTCGCCGCCAACACCACATTTCGAATGCATCTATACGTCTCAACATATTTTTCTTTATGGTCCAAGTCTCGCTGGCATACATAGCTATTGAGAACACCAAGGATCTGACAAGTCTCACTTTGGTGTTTCTACGAATGGAACGATCCTTCCAGACTTTGTCCAACCGGCTCATGGTACCTTTGGCTATTTGAAGTCTGCGTATAATCAAAGCATGGTATATACAAAGAGCATATAATGTATATATTAGCGATATGTAACGAATGGGTTGGTATCACAGCAGAGCAGCGGGCCTTGTCATTAGAAAGATACATCTTCTTAGAATTCTTAGATATTTTGCCATCAGGTGAGCTCTCTGTATGTAGCTTCATGATGTGGGTGGGTTGCCTGCGGTGTCTGTCGAAAGCGGGCGGATATTTGAAGCGATTAGGCGAGGTTAATCCCGGCTCGAGTGCGGAGCTTCCTTGATGTGGCCAACCATCAACCAACCAACCAACCGCATGCGGGAGTTCATTCAAAAATACAACCTAATCAGCATACGCAACCGATGTGGAGCCGCAGGCATTAGCCTTAACGACCTTCTTATGATAATCAATTGAACAGGCTTCCTGAATTATGGTACAAGGGCCGAAATGCTGCTTGAAAACCTTCATATCTGAGAATTATTTTAAAGTTCATATTTACTTATTTGTGAGCTTTGCATGTGATTTTTTTTTAATCACAGATATTAATCTCCATTTTTCGTTGGTTTGAAGCAATTTAAAAAACTTTCTTCAAATTCACTATTGATTCGTGCAGAGTAAATTCACCGGCTTTCGATAAGTGCATTTATTTTTAAATAGACGCGCTGGCGCCTTTCTTCAAAACTTAAAGGCTGCAGAGATAAACGAAAAAGCCGGCTTACATATGAGAGTGTTAAGTTAACTGCTCTAGATCTAAGCCATGTAGGTACTTGTAGAGGTCAAGTTACTATAACAAGACTATACTATAACATGTACAAGCGTTATAGGCGTTATGTTAACGCACACGTCGCGCATGCGCGTACTGACCGCGCCGCGCGTGAAAGTGATTGACGAAAGTGCTCCGCCGTACAAGGAGAAGTAAAAATGCGATCGAGAGATAAACACTTCGCCTGTAACTCGTTGGTGTACGAGTTAGATTGGCGTGATTACTGTGGCTTTATACGCGAATCAGATCGCTGACCATATTATGGTATCACAGTCAGTGACACCCAGAGAAAAAAACTGGTCAAGAGCGAGTAGAGGGTTTCGTACAATGTACTATACGTATTTGCAGCAGATCCCCATGGTCTCCATGTTTAAAATTCGTACCGGACCCTAAAAACTAAGGCCTTTTGTATACAAGGTGTTACAAAAGATGCTAACTCTTTTTACAGGGTAATAGCACCCGGTGATAGGGATAACAACCTAAATATTTTTTTTGCTCTATGACGTTCCGTTGATTTTTTAATTAATAAAATGTGTACGCTGTGGCGGAAAAAAGTATTTATTTAATGTTGTTTTCATTGACTTTCACAATGTTTAAACAACTCAAAGCTATGCACATGCACTTACAAACACAAGCATATTTTTAAATTTAAGCTAATACCACAAATAAAAAGTTATAAAAAAAAAATTGAGGTTATGAAATAAAAATTGATCTTTTCAACATTTTTTTACAGAATTGACATTCTGTTGACCAGTAGGTTACACCCTGTAAAAAGAGTTAGGATGTTTTGTAACACGTTGTATTATCCACGTAATGAGGTGATTTATACAGCGTCCAGTGGTACCTAACCACACCACTAGTTGACTCCATTATCTTTCATGTGGGCTAGGCCGAGGATGGACACCCAGAGATAGCCCCTCTTTAGCCCCTGTTCTTTACCCCTTTCTGGATATGGGTGTGAGAATATGTTATCTAAAAGTATTGTCATTTGGCGACGGGGCGCCCTCGCGGCACCAACTGTTCCATTAAAAAGTTTCGCTATGAAACTCGGGGCGGTACCATTTGTTGTTTTTCGTCAATTTTTGCGAACAAGGTCCCCGCGAAAAGTTTGTTTTATTGAAGCAACATTGCTCAGCTGTTCATTTGACGAACGTACTACAGGGTGGACACCAATTCGATAATGGGCTTTCTACTCAACAATAAAAACAACCTTAACTTATTGTAAGATGTAGCTAGCCGATGTATGTGTAACACTAGCTGGGCAAAGGCCTTCTCTCAGAGAGAGAGCGTGCCCACTGCGGATTGTTTCGCGTTGAGGCTATTATGCCTCAACTGCTCAGGTTTCCTCACGATGTTTTTCTTTCACCGTTATTTACTTATAATGTAGCCAAAAAAGTTGGGCGAAAAAAAATCTGCTGATTCATACAATTCTGCTGTTACACCCTGTAGAAAGAGAGAACGAACTTGCTTCCGCGAATCTTAATTTGTTTCTATCATGAAATAAAATATTTCTGGTTCCTCATTCCCACGCCTTACTAGGTGCAGTGAATCGCTTCTTTTTTTAGAGATGTCTTTCGACAGTTGCGTGCTTCACATTTTGCCCACCAGAACCCTGTTCCATAAAAGCGTGAGACGACATTGTGTCGTTGCAACAACAATCGTATAAAACACAAAAACGCAATGCAAGGAAAGAGCTATAAGTGATCCGCGAAGTAGCAATTATCGTATCGGTCACGATGTCACAAGAGCACTACGAGTGAATGCGTGCCGCTAAACATTATGATCGTGTACTGCTCATTCCTGCGAGTGACAATAGTTCAAGTGGGTTGGCTGTAGAAAGATCTTTAGATTATAGAAAGAAAGTTTGTGAGTGAGTGAGTGTGTTTGTTACTCTTTCACGCTGAAACGGCTTGACGGATTTGGCTGAAAGGAATGGAGATAGCTCAGATACTAGAATAACACATAGGCTACATATTATAACGCTTCTACACTTAGGGGCAAAGTAAAGGACACATCTTTTATCTGTAGTCCACGCGGACAAAGTCGCGGGCAAAAGCTAGTGTTATTATACAACGCCTCAATTTTATTCGGACCGAGTTGAATCGCGGTTATTTCGCTGGTCCCTATTAAGAAAGTCGGAACTACAAAATGACAACTTTACAGGAGAGCAGTTTAAAGTTTATTTTAAAGATAAAACCTAAGTAACAAGTTATTACTCTGAAATTTTTACTGCATGTTACTTGGATAGTTCTTCGTCAATTTGTACGTATTATTTTATGTTATAATATTTTGTAGTTTTTGAGAAAAGCTATTAGTGACAATATTACTCGGACAAAAATAGAACAAAATTGTCGGATGTGCTACATGCGACATTTTTGTTTGGGTTACTCACTACATTTTAAGTAGGATGTGGCATATACTACATTTTTAATTGAAATTGTTAAAAAATAGCTAGGTCGCATCTGCACAGTGAATAGCCCGCGCGCAAAGAAAAGTGTAAAAAATCGATTCCTGTATCAGATACACTAAACGAATCAAAAAAGTACACATATAAAACACAAGAATTAGGTGAGAGCTATCTAACAGCTCTCTCTACATCCGAAAAGATATCTAAAATAAAGTCAAAATGGAGTTTGGCCATCTTCTGGACAACTGCAATCTTAAATCTGAAATTGTAGAGCCCATCAGAATCCCTGAAGTTATCAGAGGCATAAAAGATGCAAAAAAAAAACACAAGATCCAGAATTTCTGAAGCACCTAGCACAAAAGTGGTTAGCAGACTTCTTCTCAGATACCTATAACCGCTAAATGCAAACTCCCCAAATAGTGGAAATCGGCAAAAGTGGTTGCACTGCTAAAACCTGAAAAGAAACTAGACGATCCATCTAGCTACAGACCCTTTTCGCTCCTTTGTACCACCTACAAGCTGTACGAGAGAATACTACTCGCACGCATTACACCAAAAGTCGAACTAGATCTTCCCGTCGACCAAGCAAGATTCCGCCCAAATCGAAGCTTTAGCAATCAGGTTGTCGCACTGACATCACACATAGAAGCGGGTTTCCAGAGAAAGCAGAAAACAGCAGCGGTGTTTGTAGACCTCAACTCAGCTTTTGATACCGTTTGGAAACAGGGACTCTTGCTGAAGCTGACTAAAATCTTCAGGTGCAAACACACGTTGAAGTTGTATGACGCTATCCTCTCAAACCGACTATTTCAAGTGAGCATGGACGGAAAGTTAAGCCACCTTAAGACCCTGAACAACGATGTCCCACATGGCTTGGTCCTAGCCCCCACGTTGTTCAATATATATTTAAGCGACATAACGGAGGTGACTGGGCGCCGATTTATGTATGCTGATGGTATTGCAGTAACAGCACAAGCTCTGACGATAAATGAAGCCTCTACCGTCGTAAAAGAGGACATTGCTAAGCTGCAACACTACTTCGCAAACTGGGCTCTGAGACCTAACCCGCGGAAAACAACTAGGTGCAGTTTCCATCTCAACAACAAACAAGCCAATGAGAAAGCGAATCTGGTTTTCTGCAAGAGCCTGTAAAGCACGACCCAAATTCAGTATACCTGGGAGTCACGCTTGATAGGACTCTTGCCTTTAAAGCTCCCCTTGAAAAGGTCAAAAAGAAAGTTTCTGCCAGGTGTAACCTCATCCGGAAGCTAGCAGCAACTTCATGGGGCAGCTACGCGAATACACTGCGCACGTCAACGCTGGCTCTAGCCTTCGTGCAGCTGAATACTGTGTACCAGTGTGGGCAAGCAGCCACCATACTAATCTATTCGATGTGGAGCTTAACTCTGTGCTATGAGGACTATATCTGGCAACGTACAGCCGACACCAACTATTTGGCTTCCGGTCCTTTGCCACGTCCTACCTCCAGACCTCAGAAGGGAGCTATGCGTTCGAAAGGAGTATGACAAGATCAGTCAAATGCCGCAGCTTCCAATACACCAAGAACTGGAACACACAAGAAGCGATCTGCGCCTCAAATCACGTAGACCATTTCGACTGATGGCGTCAGAAGCCCTAGAAGCTGACAAAACTCTCAAGGAAAGATGGTCAGAAAGGTGGAATGATTCTGATGTGACAAATAGAGCTCTTGTGCCGATCGTAATGTAAGAATGCCAGGCATCTAACGAAAATACTGGACTCAAATAAACAGGTGCCGAACTTCGCAGGGTAGCTGATGCGCTGAGCTGATGTACAGATGGAAATTGGGACGGACCCGCACTTCTCTTGCGGGGAGATGCAGAGCATGTCCCATATCACGGACCATTGCCCGCAGTGGTCAATAGAAGGAGGGATCCAAAAGATCTACGAGGCCCATGCGGAAGTGACAGATTGGATCAATGGCCTTCCCTTTGTTCTTTGATATTCGCTGCATAATGTGCCATACCTACGCAAAATAAAAATAAATAACTGATACATTTTAATGTAACCTACTAATAATTTAAAATTTTCGCTTAAGACTAATTCATATCCTGCGAAATAATGTACCTAAATGTTAATTAAAAATGTGGGTAGTGACATATCCTACATTGATAACCTAACCAATCACATGAAACAATGTCGGTTGAGTCAGATGCAACAAATCATCCTAACTTGTGATAACTTAACAATGTCGTTAGTGGCATATCCAACAAAAAGTAAAAATCAAGTTTCAGATAATAATGTTGTAACTACCTGAACCAACAATTTTATCCGTCTCAGATTGGAATATTGTAACGTTGTAATTTCATACGTTTTTCACAAAAATACAAAAAAACCAATAGCAATTTTGCCAATATTTATGCGCTGGCGCATTCCCCAGTAAAATTGTCAGTAATGGTACATACGACTACGTCCGTGCGCTCAACCTCCGGTTAACAAAAGCGGTACGTAAGTACCGCCATTTTTGCACGGACATTATTGCTACAACTGACTTTTTTTTACTGGTAATTCCTTCATATTACGAGTTATCACAAAAATAAAATGTTGTACCTATAGCTCTTCGAATTTATAACATACTGATGCAAAAAAGTAAAAAATGACAAAAACGTAGTTCCGACTTTCTTAATAGGGACCAGCGATTTTCTCGGTGAAATTAACCACCTTATTCTAAGTACTCGTTCCGAAGGGAGACATCTTCTTCTTCAGCATTGTATCAGTCCACTGCTGCTGGTCGAATGCCTTTTTTTATGTTTTCCTTTTTATACGTCACTCCCTGTACAGTGACAACTTCATGAATCAATGAATTAATTGCGATTCATTAAAATTTACTAACACAAAGTCCCTTACGAATCACCTTGTTGCCTTCGAAATGACATCAAAATACCAAAAAGCTGCCACGCTTGACAGGTATACAATTTGAACAACTGGTGGAATCTATTCAACCCATTGTATGTTTGTTTGTTGGTTGCGACACTCCCACGCATCGCCCGCAGCCTCGCCGGCAATCTGTCCATCTCGCGCGATAAGCTTTTTGTCGTTTGTGTTGATGTTGATGACGACCGGCAGGAAGCGCTTCTCACTGTGTCGTCACTGGCACATTACAGTCTGCCTGACTGTCTGTCGACATCGGACGCGCTTGCAGTGTCGCGTTTAGACTGTCCAATGTAGAGTACTACTCGCCTATTCGCTAATAATCCACGACCGATTTCAACTGTCAATAGATATGGATTTTGCTGGAAAATAGTTCTTATTGAAACCCAAAATAATCTTATAATAGTTGAGATAATGGAAAACGTGATTATAGAAAAGGCCCAGGTGTAAATGTTTAGAATCAACAAAATTAAAAGACGAAAATTATCATTTAAACGGTAAGAGTGAAGAATGGAAATTAGGATTGTTGTAGGGGTACCTTGCAAGCATTCATCTATATTTTCACGGTAGGAAAGCGAAAAACTTAATTTCGGTCATTCGGTATGAATGCGGCATTCAGTTATTATGACACCGAATCGGCGCGTCGCAAGATCTATTGTGTTGTGTTTTGTGTGCGATTGCGCGCGTTTAATTATACCTAATCTGCGCATGCGTCGGTTGCGACACACACATCGCCGTGACAATGTGACAATGTGACAGTTATCGCCGGGAACTACTCTCTCCCGCTACGGTTTCTCTGCCGATGGAAGATCGCGGAACAATGCCTCGCTGTATTGGCCTTGGGACCGACCAGCAGACCAAAAAAGAGTAACAGAGGCTAAGAAATTGTAACAGTTAACTGCAACTCAGACGTCAGAACAGCTGCACGATATTGTCCAACGATTAATAACCTACAGCAGGTTCAAACTGGACCACAATAGCCACAGGCCGGCTTATATGGAAAAGACATGAAGAGGCACACGTCCAGCAGTGGACGATATAAATGCTGAAGAAGAAGAAGAGAAGAACTGCAACTACCGTGGTCATAAGTCTCAAGTGCTCTTCATATAGGTGGCCACTAGCTCATATACTCACTATAGAAATAGTGCAAGTGGTGTCAAACTGATCGGACATTGCAGGGTCATTCACCAACTTCGCTACTCACTACCACTACTGACCATACCCGTATCATGTTACTATGGCCTAAACGACTGGATAAAGCGCTACAGTAGTGCGAATAGGGCTCTAGATAGACAGACATACATAGAGTCCAGTGGGACAATTCTCAGAAATGCAAAACACGCAACCATCTGTTTATTAATTTTTTCCTTCGATAATTACGTGTTCGACATTCCCGAGAGCTCGCCCTCAGAATGCGTCCGTCGCGTGCAGCCATGTGCTGAGAGCGAGAGTGGCCACGACCGTCGCGCGTGCGGGGCGCGGGGCGCGGGGGCCGGGGGGGTTATTACCACCTTGTCACTGAACAGAGTAAATGGCAGTTGCTCTGCAACCAAATCATGTAAGACTTTCCCAAAAAACCGAGCTTTTACTCCAAAATCTTGAAATAAGGCCTCCTCATTTTTGCCCTACCTTCTCAAGAACTTGGAAATATCAGTTAGAAATTGCCATTAGAAAAAAATATTGCTCAAAATGATATTTTTTCCAAAGTGTATTGTAAATTTGTGACATGGCAGTCCGTTATCACACCGCATCACGGCGTCTCCGCTAATAGCTTCCGATATGGCGCCGGGTCCTCCCCCACGCGCCACGCGACTGTCAGCCTTGTGGCGATATATTAAGAGCTTTCCACTCACGTCGTGAAAGCGGCGGCAGGATGCACTCGCAACAGGCTTACGCAAATGTCTTTCTACTTAGCACCTTCCGCGCTCCACCCATGCTGTCGCTGAACTTGCGCTAAACACTTGGCTCGAGCCGAATTTTACAACGAAATAGCTTTCTCTGCCAAATCCGCTGCGATGTAATTGGAAGCTTATGTCATCAATCGTAAATTATAGGACTTTATACTCTTGAATCTGAAATTTCAGCTAGTACAACAACAACTGTCTTTGCAATATTACCAATTATTTACATTTATGTTTACACTCAAATTAAAATTGTATCGCAACTGACTTGGAGTGATCATCTGCCTCCCAGAGCATGTTGCCGCTTTCATATTAAAGTGGCAATTTCACCATTTTCGGATCGGCGGTTAAAACGCCTGATATTCCGGATTTCGTTTGACAACTTACCTACAAAATCTGAATTTGGTTGCTGATCCCAATCCGGCCAGTGAAATTGACACTCAGGCATCCTCATTCAACCACGTTTCCAATCATTCCATAATTATGGATGGAATGGAAAACCGTTGTTGCACTTGGCTGTCGAAATTAACATCATCATCATCCCACCTCTGCCCACTGTTGAGTATAGGTCTTTTTCCTCTCGCACTACCTCTCACGAGATACTTTTTACCTGTCAGACCAATTCCCCAAGTAGTACCTAAATGTTGTTTTAACCATTAACTTTAATAATGTCAAATTAAAATCGCGACAATTAAATATTGCCTTCGAATGTTATTGGAGCGGTAAGTTTTCCTTGATCGGCGCCATTTGCATGCTGACACTAACCCAGTTACATACATGCATAATGTCCAGCGTGGTTCAGCGGCCCGGCGGCGCGCGCGCACGGCTCCTAACACAAAAGAAGCACAGGCTAAAAGCCAAATATAATTATCGTTATAGATCCAAAACCGTGAAGGAAAACATCGTGAGTAAAATCTGTGGCTTAGAAGGCTCTACACGTATTGACTTGTCTTTCCTGTGGGCTAGGCCGCCTAAGCTGTCAGGATGGTATAGGTGATGGGCAGGCCTACTTCATCTGAAACAAAAACCCAGGCACTGTAGCGCCGAGTGGTCTCTTTACCCATCTAGTGTGTATGAGTGAAGGTGCCACCGTACGCTGTATAAATCATCTCGTTACGTAGATGCAAAGGCCTTTATTTATAGATCCAAATTATTCATGGAAATTGAGCAGGCTAACGTAAGTTATTTATGAGAATCCCTGGGGAAAAACTTGTGATCAACAGTAAACAGTTCACTGATGAAAATTAGTATTTGTATTGGCCAAAGAGTTCAAACATTCACACGAAAAAAATACAAAAATAGTCTCTAAATGTTAGGGAATAGCCCGTATAGCTACACAACCACTACTTTTAGCAGTTTTATTGTTAAAAATCTAATACTTGCAGCAAGTTAGTATGCAGCAGTTAGTCTAAAACCAAATCTGTCTTTCCGTGTGCTTTTGTTGTCTGTATGAACGGTGCGTGCGCCACCCGCGCGCGCGTTTAACTCTTTTGTACGCAGCTGCACATTTCTCTTCATTACCACTAATATCGCGCTTGTATTACGTTCTATATGAACTTTAATGCGATTTGATTCATGAATCAAGGCTGGTTATTAACAGTATAAGATTTAAATTATAGAAATAACCGTTAACAGAGAAATCGACTCTCTATTAGTGAATGAGTAAAGTGGGAACTCTCGTCTGGTTGAAGTGACTCTTCGTCAATATTAGAAAGTACTTGCAGTCGTGATCGTTCCCCTTGCACAGCGGGAGACAAGTCTGAACTATCGACCCGGCATGTTCGCGCCGGATGAAAAACTGCTTTTTGACAAATACTTATTCTAGACTTGGATCTCTCAATAATAGTTTTAATAGACGCTTTCGACACGAGAAATAAATAATTGTACAGTTATTATTTATTGTGTTACGAGCTTCACCTTGATGTTTGGTGAGCAATGTCTAAAACGAATAAAGAACTCACAATCCTAGAGTTCAACTAAAGAAATAAGTGGGAGCTATGTTGCCACTTTTTTCGTTAGTTAATTATTACCACTTCTTTTTGTCTTCTTATTGAAAACGACGCATCACTTGGATCTTCAGTTAACGATAGCATGAAATGCTCATATGCACGGATGCTTATCTTATTTCTAAACCTATCAGCAGCAAGAGCTAAACATTAGCGGCGAGTCAATGACTGAGCGAACAATGCGCACAGGGTGTTTCGCAACGCGCCGCCGCCGCCGCGAATCAGACAATACTTGAGTAACGCGCAGGCAATGCAGCCTGGGACCTGACAATGGCTTCTGGGAGCTGGCGCATTGTGTTTTTGTAAATTGTCATTAAAAGACAGGAACAAAAGATCAAAACCGGAGAGCATGGAATGACAAATTATGTGAACGAATCTCACTACTTTTCTGGACAAGAACGCATTTTCTTACATACAAATTCACATAGGTAGGTACCCTAAACTCATATAAACGCCGCCAATGAAGAAAAAAAACCTTCTTTTTGGATGCGTTTCTTGCTAAAAAAGAGCCGACATATGAGAATTCCTAGGTTTAATTATTTTTAGGGCCTAAGATCTAGATCCCAGATCCTAAAAGCTTTAAAAAAATGCACTAGTCAATAGTGGCCGTTTTTTCATCTCGTGAAAGATTTATTTGTTCTAAGTAGGATAATCTAGGCCTTAGGTCCTAAAAATAGGATTCTCATTTGACGGCTCGTTTTTTAGCAAAAAACGCGTACAAAAAGGAAATGTTTTTTTTTTCATTGAAGGCGCTGTGTACGGGGCACCTCTTTATAACAATATACCACGTTGAACGCAAATCAGTGAATGATGAAAATCGTGAAAATCTGACGCAAATAAATAAGCTAAAAGATACGAATTGACGTGTAATAAAATGTATGACGCTCTACGGTGCTGACAGATAGTGCTTTCAAAAAGATAGAAAATGTGATAAGATAACATCAAGAGAGTGGTACCCCACGCCGTGTTGAGATCACTGATATATTTACTGCAACGAAAGAAAAAGAAACACCTGGTCGTGAAACCCGAGCCGCTTCAAATTAATATTAACGAGCGATTGGTAGTTAATTGTGGATTAAATTAACGGCTAATAGCGTAAATATTTAGTATGCTTTGCTAATAGCTCAGGTGCGCTGAGTTCATCGTGTGAGTCACTGGACCCCCGCGGACTAAGGCTCGAGTGTCCATCTGATTATCTACAATCTACAATAAATCTATACACACCCAGAACTGTCAATTGACTATTTTAGAATACCAAAGATGCAAAAGGTGCATTGGATAGACCATACTATGTATCCCAAACCATCTCAAAATGGAACACGCAAGAGAAGGGCGTCTTCACCTGGCGTCGGTGTAAGATCCAGCACAGCTATGCATAAATCAATGTCAAATAATATCAATGTAGAGTCAACATACTGGAGAAATTTAGACCGGCCTTTATACTCCAGTTCACATTCGTTGTTTCCACGCTGCCGGTGTCACAACTTGCAGGATAAAGAATCAGTTCGATCAGCGTAATGTTATAGATATTACTTGCTTATGTCACTGAAGAAACGTTCCCAGAAGCGTGCGACCTGCGGTGCGTTACGTCACGCACAAGAGTGCCTCTGTGTAGAGACGGCCGGGCGGCCTCGTCGTGCCATGTGTGGATCGCGTGCTTGGCGTGACAATGACGAGAGATTATGGCAACAATGTGATTGTGATTGTTATCGTTCGAGCTTTTATCTGCGGTTTAGTGAAAGATACCCGACCGATTGAAGTTAGCCGAGGGCCTAAGGAAGTTGATAGTTACTAACCTTTAGTTTTATGGTTGGTGCCCAATTGAACTTGACTATATCGTGTTAATTAAACATAACAGTTTTTTACTTTATGAAACCATCACAACACCAGCCTACTTCTTTGGAAGTAAGATTCTACAATACAGAACCCAGGCTTCCTCCATAATTCAGCTCGTAACCAGCACTTAGCTCCGCGTCTAAACCCATACATTAGTTCAGCATTCGCGCGTTGCATTCTCCGCGGCGCAACCACCGGCAATCTCGTGCATCCAGGGCGATCGGATCAGCAGAGCTTATCTCGGCACTCCCTGGCCCTTCTGCTATAAGAATAGAGGCGAGTTTGGAGTGGCAAGGCGGCGGTAAGTCGGGCGATACATTGCACCGGTGCGGGTACCGTTGCCGTTTGACCCAGTGCCGCGGAATGTGGCCGCCGGTGTTTGCTATACATTGCACGCCATTACGGGCAGTTTTAGCTAAGTTGACAGTAAAAGCAGTGGTGGATAGCGTTGTTTTCAACCTGAGTAACAAGCTGCATGATATACACTGCGTGTTCAGGGGTGCGACGTTAATTGGTCGCCGATGTTGGCGGACGGTTGTAACAAATGGGTTCGCGCGTCTAATCTAATTACTTTCTTGTTACCAGCTGGGGCAGCGGGGACCGCTTTCTCAGAGTGTTGGAGATGTTAGACCTGACAGTGACTCAACATTTATTTTATACGAGTGAAATGGGTTTTGGAAAAAACATAACGACGTTAGAATTGGCATAAGTTCACAAATTAGCGCTTTTCGTTTTACGATTACCATAGTTTTTATTGACTTGAAAAATACTGTTGAAAGTTAAAAACACATTGTTAAACAATAACATTCAACGCAATAGATAAGTATTAGCTTTCTAAATATTGTTGTTGTTCTCGTCCAATAGCTTAATCTATTGCTGTCAGCTGAGAAACAGTATTCGGTCGAAGCAATGCATTATTTATGGTTTAGAAGCCGAAACAAAGAGTACAAATTAGAAACGAGCCCGCGGGCTATGAAGATACAATCAGTGACATACCTACACTGGCATAGTCTCACGTCATAGACAGCCGGTGTACTCGAATATAATTATAGTATCGTTGCAGCTACGGGCGACAGTCCCGCCCGCTCCGAACAAACAGCTGTAGGCACACCGCGAGTCGTGATGAGCTCTGACCCTCGCCGCCGCCGCTGACACGAAACGACTAAGCTTTTCAACAATAAGCCAATCTTGGCATGTCCTTACTTGGGCCAGGCAGAGGGGAAAATGATGCAGATAAAATTCACGAAATAAGTTGACACATAAACACAATATCTATGGTTAAAAAATTCTGGTATCTACGCCTCTATCATGTAAAAAAAACACCCAACCGTCGAGCGTCAAAACACTAGAAAATAGCCCTTATTGAAATTAACAATCCTTTTTCTGACATTTGAAAACGGTTATTTTTACGGTGGATATTTTAGATAATACAGGGGCTGCTCGTTTTTGCTTCGCAAACGCTATGCGTTGCGTGATTCATAAATACGAGTGAGTACATTTCAGTCACTCAACATCAGATCTGTGTGAGCTTACTCGCAGTGAAGCTGCAATCACAAAGCTCATAAAGACCAAAGTAACGGCTGAAATGTCGCAAGCTTCTCAGGCTCAAACATCTTACTACCTAGGTGCCAGTTAGAGAACAACGCAAAGTACTTGTTCGTAAAACACTCTCCCACATAAAAAAGTACAGTCCTTCAAATCTATTGCACATAACCACATCAGTGGGTACTTCTCTCACACTGAAGCACAAGTGACCACTCACTCAACAGAGGCGTAGGTGACTCCTAGGTAGAGTTGTAATCGACCATCCTCTCAGCGTAGTCGCATTCCCTAGCAAAGGTCCTATGGCGAAATAACATACTTAGGTACCTACAAGAATGACGAGTATTCAAGTATGTATTAGCAAACGTCTATTAAAATCTGCACATTGCTAAACCCGTGCCCAAACTGATCATTAACTGCAGGACCATTAATAACTGGCTCTCGACGGGTTTCACGTATTCGTTACTTGGGGTTGGGTTCACCATGTCAAATAATTTGAGACTATTTTTAGATCAATGCCGTTTTGACAAACGTCATAATTGATATTTCATTACTGGAACCAAAATTACTATTAATAAAAAAAATCACACTAAGCTAAATCTCGCATTCAGTAGGTAAAAGTTTCAATCCTACTTCACCTAAACATGTCCAAGGCACCGCAGCATTCAGTGGTCACTTCATCAATCTAGTTTAAGTAAAAAGAAGTAACATGTATGCAAAGGCCTTATTACTTTCAGTAACAACGTGTTTTGTAACTCAATTCGTTAAAAACTGTTTAGAATAATAAAGAAAGTTCCACGAGGCCGATGCGGAAGTGACGGACGGATTAGATCAATTTTATTCTTTAATATTCGCTGCATAATGTGCCATACGCAAAATTAATAAAGAATTATAATATTTTCGCCGTATTGCACGCAGCCTTCCCAAAACTGTGCTGTTGACAAGATTATAACTGATATCGAGTAATCTTTGAGTGTCTTAATTTTTAAAACTCGAGAAGAATATTGCAAACTCAATCATACATACTACCTACTCGTAGCAAGCCGATCGCGTATGAAAACGGCTAGTTTATGGTTTAATAATTAACAGAGGGAATACGTATTCCGTCGAAGAGCCTTCAAAAGACTAAGCTCGTTCGACTTGGGCGTAAATGCCATTTGGAAATTGTCCGAGAAATGGCGTTCACACGCTCTCGATCGCAACCTCCAAAACTGGAGAAGCAAAATAATGTTTATTGAACGAACGAGTTGTCCGTTGCATCACTGTGTCGTCATCGCGTGCATTCGCGAATGCTTTTAGCTTCAGGCAATGGGTAGAGAAGTAACAGAAGCTACGTTTCATCAGTGCTAGAGATGTGATAAAGTGCGAAGTCACGGGTATTGAGGTAGGTATAAGTACACCTCTTTTTCTTGTTATTGTTACCAATTTCAATCTTGCATTCAGGTATTAGGTATACGAGTCAGGGGAATATGGCAGTAGTATCTAGTATCGATACTCTTTCGACACGAAAGGTACCATTTAATAATCATGGATTATTATTATTATTTATTATTATAATACTCTTCTCATTCGTTCCTCTGCTGTATTTAGTTTGTGTGGCTGGTAGATACAATTCGGTAGCCGCGATGCAAATGCGCCACCGCGCCGGCGCCAACATTCCGAGACTCTACTTTGCTTTTTTGAGCTTCCCTAATATCTTCAATCTTAGTAGGTATGCAGTAAAACATACTTAATGCAATTGGCCTAGCAAGAAAAATCTTTAAATTTTAAGGTCGTAAGTAGATATTCAGTTTTAATTTATTCTGACGCCCACCTCATCTGGTATCTGGTTTATGAGCATTAGGGTAAGTAAGTACAATACGTCTCATTTGTCTCTTTTGACTCTACAACACTTCGTGATTTTATATTGTTCCTAGCCTAGCTGCGCGTTTGAGCTCTTGTAATTGCGCTTTGTCCGATAAAGTTTATCACTAGTAAAGTTATACTTACCCTAGGTACAGGGTGCACTCTAAGTCGATAGCGGAACTTTAAGTGGGCTATTTACTGATCAATATAAACAACTGGTACTAGGTGGCAAAAAAAATGGAGTGAAAAAAATATCAGCTGTTCCATACAAAAGGTCGACTCAGTACTGCGCCAAATGTATGAAACAGTTGATATTTTTTTCGCTCCATTTTTATCGCCACCTGGTACAGCCGGCCTCACCCAAAGATACCCCTTGTTGTTTGATTGGCACCCTTATGCCGCGAGCGTTAAGAGCTGCCATGGGTATCTGTGACTGTGGCCCACCGTACAAGTTGTTTGTATTGATCAGTAGACAGCCTAGTTAAAGTTCTGCTATCGACTTAGAGTGCACCCTGTAGTAGAGAGTTTATAATCTCTAATCGTAGAGCACAACAGATAATAATATATGGACTCGTATGACGGTACCGTTTCGTTCATCCAAACGAGACAATCTGCTTAATGTAGGTAAGTGGGTATCTCAGCTTTGCATCTTCACGGCACGCTCCGTGTCCGTGGAGCGACCGGCAACACCCGCTAGCGACACACAGAAGGTATCTAACTGGCTAATCTGGCTCACAATAGGCTAGGCTGGGGAACAACCTACGTCTTCACAAGTTACGACTCTTCCACTACCATTCGAGGGAAACCGTGCGTGCGAAAGAACTTTTTTCTAGGTGGACCGATTTTGATGATTTATTTTTTGTTTGAAAGGGTATTCTATCCGTGTGGTCCCATTAATAATGGTGAAGATCTGATGAAGAACTTCGGAGATGGAGAACGGAACTCCTCAACGGACATCAGCAAATCACTCGGAACCATTGCAGTAGCTATAACAGTGGACCTTTTCACAAGTGAAGTCGGTTTTTTAAATTTTTGTTAGTCAAATAAACATCGAAAAGCTTGCAATTTGACGCTTTAGGTTGAAATATCAATTACTTACCTATGTAAAAAAATATCCCTCCCAATTCGATCTAGGATGACTTTAACCTTCATTTTCATCGTGTTTTATGATCTTTGCGGAGTACTTAGGGCTGTCTCTTGTAGAGTAGGCTGATGATGATTATGATGTCTTCCTAGCCAACTCGGCTAAGGCGACTGCTGTTGGAATGATGGCCTTCATTGGTGTGCCCGATTGTGATTAGCGAATCCTACTTTAAAATATAGGTTG
This sequence comes from Zelleria hepariella, assembly GCA_949319315.1. Taxonomy (NCBI): domain Eukaryota; kingdom Metazoa; phylum Arthropoda; class Insecta; order Lepidoptera; family Yponomeutidae; genus Zelleria; species Zelleria hepariella. The sequence continues at coordinate 11,373,921 of OX439378.1, forward strand.
ATATAGGCTTTGATTTCCTCACGATGTTTTCCTTCACCGTTAGCGAGTGGTATTGCTACTACAAATTCACAAATGTACGTAACTTTGAAATTAAACAATACATGCCCGCACCGGGAATCGAACCTAGGCTTAGTTGGCTCCACACGTATTGACCTGTCTTCCCTGTGGGCTAGGCCGACTAAGCTGTCTGGATGGTATAGGTGCTGGGCAAGCCTACTCCATCTAAAACAATGACCCAGGCACTGCAGCGCCGAGTGGTCTCTTCACCCATCTAGTGTGAGTGAAGGTGCCACTGGACGCTGTATAAATCATCTCATTACGTAGATGCAAAGGCCTTAGTTTAGGCTTTGAAGATTGAAAATAGGGTGTCATGTGAAGCTTCTACACTTCATAATTCAGTGTGTAATGTAAGCTAAGTGGCTACTTATACACTCGCACACGCACAATCGGATCACCCACGACACTCTTCTGAGCACTTTCGCTTTTAAGTGGATCAACACCGGCGCGGCTGCGGACCGTTCAACACCGCAACCAACCACGTAGGGACACGACTCTGTTTTATTGATGATCATTTCACGATGATCAATCTTTGGGTGAAACACCTGTTAAAGCGTCCACCCCATAGGAACGCAGAAAATGTTATGCAAAAGTAGGTACTTTGCCCTACTAGCTACTTACCCCCTAGAGTTCAAAACTCCCAACAGTAAAAACTTTAAGAAAGAAATACTACCTAAGGATTATGTACCTAGATACTATTACCATAGAATTAAACACCAAACACTCTCTTTACTTGAACTTTAGTCCACGAAACCCCTTGAAAGTCAAAACAACTTTCACGCCCGTCCATCCAGCATCAAACCCGAAAAGCGCCTGCCAAAAAAAACTAGCAAAAAAGCTCACCTAGCACGAGCAGCAGCGCCAACGCCGCTCCCGGTCGCATCCCGCCTTCGTTACTGTATCACAGGGAACTAGAACTCTAGTCGGTCAGCTCTGAGCTCGGGCTGAGAGTCTGCGGCGCGTGAGAGGGCTGGGAGAGACTGTGCGACACTGATGCGCGCGCGCCGACGACGCCGGTTTTGCTGCGCGCGGGCCCATCGCCTGCTGCATCGCTCCGCCGCTCTCTTGCCTTCGCCGCACCGCACGCACCGCCGCCGGTGGTCTGCGGTTGGCGGTCGTTGAACGGGTAGAAAACCGTTGAAAACGTGTGAAACTTAAAATGTGACGTCAGTACCGAGCTAGGAGGGTAGGTATCCTGTCCACTAACGCTGGCCACTTTTGTTTGACTTGTGCGGGATTTATTCGTAGGTTCTATGATCTGGAATCCAGACCTTAGGTCCTAAAAATAGTTAAGCCTCTGGTTTCTCATTCGGCTTGTTTTCAGCAAGAAACGCATCCAAAAAGAGGATTTGATTTTTATTTCATTGGGCCTCGCCTCGCCATCTAAAAAAGAAGGCCTTGTGGCCATCGGTGTCCATAGCGCACGATATGACTCTTTCTCAATCGGACGATATCTAAAGCGGGGCAGAGTGTAGCTGGATATGCTGTATATTATGCTAGTCGGCGGCTAGTCAGTTGTTCGCTTGTTCGATACACCGCCGACCGGTCTATCTCGCTTTGTAGAGTGTAGATATTTTCTAAAGATGGAAAAGATTTTTAGCTGTTTTCAATGTTTTTAAATTGCCGCCATTTTTACTTTTGTTTGACGTCTAATCTAAGGTATTGCCAACTACTAAAATAAAATTGTAGCCTGCCACTGACAGTTCCGTGTTGGACTGGGTCTAAAGTGGGTTTTCACTCTGTGGAGTATAGATAATCTGTGGAATTGTCAAAACGAAACTTGACACATGAAGCGGAAGTGTTGTGTTGCTTGATAAAGTTTATTTGAAACAAAAATAACTTGAAACAATGAGCGACCTTTAGCGAGAGAAAGTTAAAAATAGCCTTAAGTTCCAACTAAGAAGTCGCACCAGCCAGCGTCACCATGTGGACCGTGTGGTTATCGCTCGTGCTGCTGCTCTCAAAGGGTAAGTGCAATGTGGTCGGAGGTCCTGCACAACTTTCTCTTTCATTGAGTGTGGAACTGTTTCTGTGTTTGCGCAATGAACAATGAATGAACATGATTCGTTACTCGTTACAGAATGTTCGTCGCAGGACGAGGACGATGGACCCTACCAAGGGAAGCTCATAGGAAAACTAAACTCATATCACCATCAGGTAAATGTAAACACTTAACTTTCCCCTGCCAAAACTCAGTCACAGTGGGTTTCCCGAACTGTGACACACTGCTACATCAAGTTTCACATTGAAGGTGACTAGAGAAAGTGGTTGGTGAGTCAAATTGGCAATATGTATCTTTGTTGTGCAGCTAGTTTCTTACTTTTCTATGAATTGTCGACAAACAACCTAATAAGGCATGCTTACTCAACTCATTTACTTACAAGTGATTACTAAAATCCATTAGACTGCAACTACTCACCGAGAACTAGTTTGCTGGCAGGTTACTCATCATTTGCAATTTATTACATTCTTATTAGACTTAGACCGTTGACATCATCTGAATAGGGTGCAGTTATTGTTGAACTTGTTCATTTAGGCTGCCTTTGCCACCTGCAAACTTTAGGGATTGATTTCCATGACTTGTACCTATAACTCTCTGTACCGACTTATGTTTGCTAAACCAATGACCCATTTGCAGAAAGCCTACCGAACGTTTAGTGGTTGTCTGAGTGGTTTCTTCATATGTATTGATTACAAAGTCCCTTAGGGTAAGGGAGTCTTATTGATTAAAATTAGATAGAAATCATACAAATTTTTTATACATGCAAAGTATTATAATAATAATAATACTTTGCATGTATAAAAAAATTACTTCACAAGTACACCCATTTCCCACAGGTGTCAGGTGATGTGTATGCCGTTGACGAGTGGACCATCCTGTTGGTGAACTTCAACTACGACGGGACGGGAGATGACACATTCTTCTGGGCTGGTGACTCGGGCCGTCCCGGACCACAGGGGTTCATCATACCCGATGAGCACGGGAAGTTAGAACATTTCTGAGTTTTGACTGAATAGAATCTTTCCATTTGATGATCTTATCTTTCTGTCTTTCCATTTTCAGTCAGTGTAGTAAGTAGAACATAATGGTGAAAGGATAATTTAGAAATACCTCAATTTAAGTTAAGGTCTAGTGGGTAGAACAGTGGACTCTGAAGCAAGAGGTCCCCGGTTCAATTCCCCGTGTGGGCATGTATCTATGACTTTGTTTAATTTCAAAGTTTGTGAATTTGTAGTAGCAATACCATTCGCTAACGGTGAAGGAAAATATTGTGAGGAAACCCGCGGCTTAGTTGGCTACACACATATTGACTTGTCTTTCCTGTGGGCTAGGCCGACTAAGCTGTCAGGATAGTATAGGTGCTGGGCAAGCCTACTCCATATAAACAATGTCCCAGGTACTGCAGCACCGAGTGGTCTCTTCTCTCATCTAGTGTAAGTGAAGATGCCATTGGACGCTGTATAAATCATCTCATTACGTAAATGCAAAAGCCTTAGTTACTGTAATTGAAGTCAGTGATGAAGATACTAATGCAACGTCAAAGAAGATGGCTCAGTAATTCAATTTGTCAGATCGAAAACCTCTAGATCATGTCCAGTGGCACCTCCACTCACACTAAATGGATGAGGTGATCATTGAGTTGCTACAATGCCCCGGACATGTTTATTTAATGTTCTAATTAGTTTTAAGAAACAATGTGATTTATCTTTGGTGTATAATAAAGAGTTAATGTATCATCCCCAGAACCAACGTGCTGGAGCGTTACTACGACGCGACGGTGCGGCTCACGCTGCCGGAGGGCAAGCGTCTGTCACGCATCTCATGGCTCGCGGTCTGGGACCTGAGCGCGCAGTCTGCCTTCGGCGACGTGCTCGTGCCCGACGACTTTGCACCGCCCGCGCCGCGCCGCCTCGCCGCGCTACAGCCGGCCTCGGGCACGCGGGCCGTGCGCTCCGGGCCCGTGCAGCTGCTTGACTCTACCACTGTACTGTGAGTATACTTAGTGCTCCGCCGCGCTACAGCCCGCACCGGGCACGCGGGCCGTGCGCTCCGGGCCCGTGCAGCTGCTTGACTCTACCACTGTACTGTGAGTATACTTAGTGCTCCGCCGCGCTACAGCCCGCACCGGGCACGCGGGCCGTGCGCTCCGGGCCCGTGCAGCTGCTTGACTCTACCACTGTACTGTGAGTATACTTAGTGCTCCGCCGCGCTACAGCCCGCACCGGGCACGCGGGCCGTGCGCTCCGGGCCCGTGCAGCTGCTTGACTCTACCACTGTACTGTGAGTATACTTAGTGCCTCACCGCGCTTCAGCCGGCCTCGGGCACGCGGGCCGTGCGCTCCGGGCCCGTGCAGCTGCTTGACTCTACCACTGTACTGTGAGTATACTTAGTGCTCCGCCGCGCTACAGCCCGCACCGGGCACGCGGGCCGTGCGCTCCGGGCCCGTGCAGCTGCTTGACTCTACCACTGTACTGTGAGTATACTTAGTGCTCCGCCGCGCTACAGCCCGCACCGGGCACGCGGGCCGTGCGCTCCGGGCCCGTGCAGCTGCTTGACTCTACCACTGTACTGTGAGTATACTTAGTGCTCCGCCGCGCTACAGCCCGCACCGGGCACGCGGGCCGTGCGCTCCGGGCCCGTGCAGCTGCTTGACTCTACCACTGTACTGTGAGTATACTTAGTGCTCCGCCGCGCTACAGCCCGCACCGGGCACGCGGGCCGTGCGCTCCGGGCCCGTGCAGCTGCTTGACTCTACCACTGTACTGTGAGTATACTTAGTGCTCCGCCGCGCTACAGCCCGCACCGGGCACGCGGGCCGTGCGCTCCGGGCCCGTGCAGCTGCTTGACTCTACCACTGTACTGTGAGTATACTTAGTGCCTCACCGCGCTTCAGCCGGCCTCGGGCACGCGGGCCGTGCGCTCCGGGCCCGTGCAGCTGCTTGACTCTACCACTGTACTGTGAGTATACTTAGTGCCTCGCCGCGCTTCAGCCGGCCTCGGGCACGCGGGCCGTGCGCTCCGGGCCCGTGCAGCTGCTTGACTCTACCACTGTACTGTGAGTATACTTAGTGCCTCGCCGCGCTTCAGCCGGCCTCGGGCACGCGGGCCGTGCGCTCCGGGCCCGTGCAGCAGCTTGACTCTACCACTGTACTGTGAGTATACTTAGTGCTCCGCCGCGCTACAGCCCGCACCGGGCACGCGGGCCGTGCGCTCCGGGCCCGTGCAGCTGCTTGACTCTACCACTGTACTGTGAGTATACTTAGTGCCTCGCCGCGCTTCAGCCGGCCTCGGGCACGCGGGCCGTGCGCTCCGGGCCCGTGCAGCAGCTTGACTCTACCACTGCACTGTGAGTATACTTAGTGCTCCGCCGCGCTACAGCCCGCACCGGGCACGCGGGCCGTGCGCTCCGGGCCCGTGCAGCTGCTTGACTCTACCACTGTACTGTGAGTATACTTAGTGCCTCGCCGCGCTTCAGCCGGCCTCGGGCACGCGGGCCGTGCGCTCCGGGCCCGTGCAGCTGCTTGACTCTACCACTGTACTGTGAGTATACTTAGTGCCTCGCCGCGCTTCAGCCGGCCTCGGGCACGCGGGCCGTGCGCTCCGGGCCCGTGCAGCTGCTTGACTCTACCACTGTACTGTGAGTATACTTAGTGCTCCGCCGCGCTACAGCCCGCACCGGGCACGCGGGCCGTGCGCTCCGGGCCCGTGCAGCTGCTTGACTCTACCACTGTACTGTGAGTATACTTAGTGCTCCGCCGCGCTACAGCCCGCACCGGGCACGCGGGCCGTGCGCTCCGGGCCCGTGCAGCTGCTTGACTCTACCACTGTACTGTGAGTATACTTAGTGCCTCGCCGCGCTACAGCCCGCACCGGGCACGCGGGCCGTGCTCTACGGGCCCGTGCAGTTGCTTGAATCTACCACTGTACTGTGAGTGTACTATAATTGTACAGCGAGTTGACTTGATTATAAGGACGTAACGTATGATCCACTCACACATGAACGCCACCAGCGAGGCTCTAGGAAACGAAATAAACGAATTAGGTATATGTGCGGGAACGAAGGCATGCACCCGCCCGCACCGTCATAATAAAGGTGACAGCCCTGCACATTGCAAATTCGATGGAATTGGGCTAATAATTAGCGCGTGACTTTACAAACTATCTCTTATTGTACTTGTGACTCAGTATACTGTTTTATTCGTCATGTTTGTTGGCTCAGCAACCCGAAGTAGAGCTTGGCCTCCGCAGTGGCCTCTGCAGCCAAAAGATGCCAGTTTTCCCCGTCCATGGTTTACTATCTGCAATCTTCCGCCTGGAGAGTCGGTATCTTTATGAGAATACTAGTGTGATGATGTCCGGTTGTTTGTTTGTTTCCGTCCAGTATCCCGGAGCTGTGGTTCGACGGCAGCGGTGATGAGGTGTACTTCTGGATGGGTGTGGGCCCGCAGCCCTCGCCGGCTGGACGGAAGATACCCGACGAATATGGATAGTGAGTTATTAACCGACTTTATTTATATTAGACTTTGTGAAATCCTCTACAATAATAAAATAGACTTAAGACACAAAGCAACAGCTACTATGGCAGGCATTTTGGAAAGGAATATTTCTGTTATAAACATTGTAACGTGTGTAATACGGTGTACCTGTACCATGTTATGTTTTTGTTTGTGTCCAGCCTGGAGCCGCTCCGTGCGTACAACGGCACGGACGTGCGTTTGTCTCTACCGGGCGGCGCCACCGTACACGACGCGCAGTGGATAGCGCTGTGGGACGTCGGTAGGAAGGTGTCGCTAGCGAGCGTGTTGCTACCCGCTCAGCCCAACGTGCCGCCCGCGAGAGCTAAGGAGACCAGCTACAAGTGAGTGTGTGTTGAACTAGCTAGCTACACAGTGGATAGCGCTGTGGGACGTCGGTAGGAAGGTGTCGCTAGCGAGCGTGTTGCTACCCGCTCAGCCCAACGTGCCGCCCGCGAGAGCTAAGGAGACCAGCTACAAGTGAGTGTGTGTTGAACTAGCCAGCTACACAGTGGATAGCGCTGTGGGACGTCGGTAGGAAGGTGTCGCTAGCGAGCGTGTTGCTACCCGCTCAGCCCAACGTGCCGCCCGCGAGAGCTAAGGAGACCAGCTACAAGTGAGTGTGTGTTGAACTAGCTAGCTACACAGTGGATAGCGCTGAGGGACGTCGGCAGGAAGGTGTCGCTAGCGAGCGTGTTGCTACCCGCTCAGCCCAACGTGCCGCCCGCGAGAGCTAAAGAGACCAGCTACCAGTTAGTATGGAAAATGTTACAGATGTTACCACCGACTTGAATACGGAAGAGAGGACGCCCTTAACCTACCTAAGATGGCAGCCGAATACTCAGCTTGAATCAGTTAATTTATCTACATTTGTATCCAATATCTCTACAACAAGAAAAACAAGTGACTCTCAGTCCCAGAGAAAGCTAACAGTCTCGGGATGAGCAAATCTGGTCTTTATAGAAACAAAATCGATCCGAATTTTAAAACTGTTCTAAAAGCTCGATGCCCTAGATTAGGAATTACAGGGACTAAAATACTGGTGAGGATGTGGATGTTAAGGCGCTGTACATAGTGAATAGCCCGCGCGCCAAGAAAAATGCACAAAATCGAGTCCTGAATCAAATACAGTAAAAAAATCGAAAATTTTCACATATCAAACCCTAGAATTAGGTGAGACCTATCTAAAACAGCCAGTTTCGTGTTGACATTCATAAACGTTTTGAAGATATTTTTGATGAAAAAAAATAGGCGGCGCACTTTTTTTCAAACAAAATATCTTGCAATCTGTTATGGGTATCAACACAAAACTGGCTGTTTTAGATAGCTCTCACCTAATTCTAGGGTTTGATATGTGAACATTTTCGATTTTTTTAGTGTATTTGATACAGGAATCGTTTTTGTGCATTTTTTTTTGCGCGCGGGCTAATTCACTATGCCCAGCGCCTTAATGATGATGATGTACTGAAGCAGTGTGTTGTTGATTGCAGGAGCTCGCTGCCACACTGCAAGCAGTTACACCGCGACGTGCAGGTCAGCTGGGAGGTGTTTGGTAACGCGATCACGTTCCAGCTCGCCGCACTGGTACATACTGTTTGTTATACTACATTGAACCCCATATATCCTGAAACATAAGTCCCAAACACTATTCTATTCCTAATTCTAATAAGCTACCCCGGCTACGCGTTTTTAAACCTTTTAGGTGATGATCCCACTGTCGACCAGCGACACCTTACCTATTTTATTTCACTACGTAAAGTAAAAGCAAGATGGCGGCTGAAATATGTATGATTTATCTGTCGGTGCATTGTGTCAGACAGTCATAGCATTGGTTTTTCGTATTGATTTACGATGATTGTGTCCAAAGCACTTAATATATTATAGAAAATGTTACCATAATGCCATGTCGTGTTTTTGTGTCCAGTTGGATGACAACGAGTACGTCGCGTTCGGTATATCGGGGTCGCGGGAACACTCCGTGATGTTGGGGGCTGACGTGGCCGTCGCGGGGTTCGACCCACTCACGCAGCGGGCGCGCGCCACCGACTACAACATTACTGCTCTGTCGCCCTGTGTGCAGGTGAGACGCACTACAACATTACTGCTCTGTCGCCCTGTGTGCAGGTGAGACACACTACAATATTACTGCTCTGTCGCCCTGTGTGCAGGTGAGACACACTACAATATTACTGCTCTGTCGCCCTGTGTGCAGGTGAGACACACTACAACATTACTGCTCTGTCGCCCTGTGTGCAGGTGAGACACACTACAACATTACTGCTCTGTCGCCCTGTGTGCAGGTGAGACACACTACAACATTACTGCTCTGTCGCCCTGTGTGCAGGTGAGACACACTACAATATTACTGCTCTGTCGCCCTGTGTGCAGGTGAGACACACTACAACATTACTGCTCTGTCGCCCTGTGTGCAGGTGAGACACACTACAACATTACTGCTCTGTCGCCCTGTGTGCAGGTGAGACACACTACAATATTACTGCTCTGTCGCCCTGTGTGCAGGTGAGACACACTACAACATTACTGCTCTGTCGCCCTGTGTGCAGGTGAGACACACTACAACATTACTGCTCTGTCGCCCTGTGTGCAGGTGAGACACACTACAACATTACTGCTCTGTCGCCCTGTGTGCAGGTGAGACACACTACAATATTACTGCTCTGTCGCCCTGTGTGCAGGTGAGACACACTACAACATTACTGCTCTGTCGCCCTGTGTACAGGTGAGACTCACTACAACATTACTGCTCTGTCGCCCTGTGTACAGGTAAGACACACTACAACATTACTGCTCTGTCGCCCTGTGTACAGGTGAGACACACTACATCTACAACATTACTGCTCTTTCATCGGTATCTATCAGTATCTATGGGTAGTGGCAATACATTATAGATTACATTATAATGAGCTATGTTACATGTCAGAGCCCCATGGTAAATCTTGGGCGGTAGTGAGTGACAACAGGGATGCTCGCTAACTCATATGAAGTTATTTTTTATAGAACGTTAAAAAAACGCTCTGGGCAGGACTTGGAACCCGCAACCTGTTCCATACCGTACCGACACTCTACCAATTGAGCTACCGAGTCAAGTAACTTATTAATACTCGTCTTACGGACGATGGGGCGCCATCTACAGGGTGCACTCTAAGTCGATAGCGAAACTTTAAGTAGGCTGTCTACTGATCACTACAAACAACTTGTACCAGGTGGCGAAAAAATGGAGCGAAAAAAATATTATATCAGCTGTTCAATACAAAAGGTCAACTCAGTGCTGCGGTGTATGAAACAGCACATTTTTTTTTTCGCTCCATTTTTTTCGCCACCTAGTACAAGTTGTTTATAGTGGTCAGTAGACAGCCTACTTAAAATTCCGCTATCGACTTAGAGTGCACCCTGTAGTGTGATAGTTTGCACTTATCTTATCTGGCTCATATGATTTAACTAATATTGTCTGCTGCTTGATAGGTTCCATAGTCATCCATCCTATCTGTAAGATGTTACCCTGTCTGACTGTCTGTGTGTGTGTCCCGCCCAGGTGCTGGGTCAGTGGCGCGGTGTGTGTCGTGATGAGCTGCTGGGCGGACAGGACTCCAACCAGCCGCTGTCCGGGTCCAGCAAGGACGGGCTCACGCTGGTCACCTACCGACGGGACCTCAAACCGGGTTAGTAACCACGACAACACTCAGATTGTTGCTTTCAATAACTGAAAAAAAAATGTTGATTTCAATAAAAACAAAAAAAATTACAGGGTGTTAAAAGACCGCCAACAAAGCGGGAAACCACGTATGGTCCTCATCATAAGGAACATTTTTGCGCAAGGAACTATGCCTGGGAAATCAACGGTTTCCGAAATAATGAGGTTCAAAGACAGACTTTTCAATTTTTTTTTGCAGAAACGTATTCAGTATCTAGTTCATAACATACCTTTTCAAGAAGCCATATCAAAATTATTAATATTTCTTACAAAACACGACGTTAAAATTTCAACCCGCAATGTATTCTAAACATCGGCACTTCAAGCTTAAGTAACATAAAATTATACCTACGCTTGCGCAATATGACTTCTGTGCGTTACACGTCCATTGCGTGATAAAATATTTTTCAAAATTATAACCTAAAAAACCAAAATCATTTCCCAGCAATAATTTATCGAAAAATTACTTTATTTTGGTGTCCAGTATGCGTGGCTTTCGGGTCTGTTGGTGGTCTTTTAACACTTTAATGGCAACTTTTAATGGCAACTAAATAGACACCGTAAGGGTAAATCGTGAAAGTTTCGATTAGACGTCGGACTGTTAATTTACTATAGGAACAAATCCATTTCACCCAAAAATAGCTGCTAAACAATTCTATGAAGCCGACTGTTCAATATAATTATAGCCAGCGAGCGGAAGATAACATAGAGACCGCATTAGCCCTGAGAAATGACCTAACGAAAATGGTTCCTCTGTGGGCGGAGCCTACAAAATGGTTCCTCTCACGATTTAGTAGTTCGACAGACATGACCGAGAAAACGTCAATTTTGTCAAATTTTGTCGTGAATAATAAACTATAGAAAATGACTTCATGTGCCGTAAAATGATGCAAAAGCCGTGCTGATGTGCACCACAAAGCAGTGGGTATCGGTTACCATACGGAAGTAATGTCTTGTAGCGTTTTTATTCACAACTTTTAATAAACCCAAATAAAACTATGAAACTAACTTCTTCCCGTGGCTTTGCTTGAGGTCTTCGCCGTCTTAGTATGTTTTAACATGATAAATTCATCAGTGCGATTATCTTGGACTCATAAAACGGAACTATAAAACTTTTACTCTCGGCTTTGCTTGCCGCCATTTCTTTTTTTTTCGGAGATAATGTTGTATTGTTCGATTTTTACTTTCTTAGACTTCCTAAAGATCCTGCACGAAAACGGCGATGGGTAGAAGCAATCCGTCTGGAACGGAATGAACAGCATTGGATTCCGAGCAGACTTTCTTTTTTGTTATATCATTATCATCATCAGCCCTTTAACACCCACTGATGAATAAAGGCCTCTTCATGCTTACGCCAACTCTCACGATCCTGTGCCAGGCGTAACCACGGTTTTCCGAGTGTAAAGTCTAAAGAGTTGGGCTATGTCGTCGGACCATCTGGCTGGTGGTCTGCCAAGCGATCTCATCCCCTTGGGGTCACCATTCCGCAATGAACTTTGTCCATCTGCCATCGGTACGTCTCGCCAGGTGTCTTGCCCACTTGTGATTTAACAATCAAATAAACATTAGACAATATTAGGTACCTATATGTATAACCGCAGATTTATTCGAAAACAGACAAACATACAGATTTTCTGTTTATATATATAGAAACTTTTACAGTTCACGATGACAGATTATCAAATATAATCTGTGCAAAGCTTTTGACCTCTGCAGCATGGCATGACGCTGTCACTGTGAAAAGCCCAATGACATCAATGGCGCGTAAACAATTAACCAATCAAGGAGTTTCCTATTTTCTTATTGGTTTAAAATATTTTTGACAACGCAACCTGCGCGCGTAGATGCGTGTGCCGTGTTAGAGGATGGTTTTTTCTTGAAGAAGTTGTTCCATGTTATCCAGTTCGCTGATTATAGCTTAAAACCAATGTAATAGCCAAAAGTATGGACATTCCATGTTTCTAGTCCATATTAAAACCCCCGCTAGCACGACGCATTGATAAACGTTTATCCCTTTATCATATTATAGTAGCATTATCTTGGTAAATAAAGCAAGATATTTGTAGTCGATAGCGGGTTTTTATTCTGCCGCTCAGTCGCATTCATGTCGGGTGTTTCCGTTCTAAAAGTAAGCAATCTTATTATTTTAAAGAAAGATTATAAGGTTAAAAAATTCCCTCGGGACAGGACTTGAACCGGCAACCTCTTGCATACCGTACAATCTCAAAACGAGCACTATATATAATTTAAACACAATTTTTAACGGATTTAACACTCGTTTTATTAACTTTTTACGTTTTCAACATTTCGAGACCTTTGCAAAAAAATTAAAATTGCTTAAAAATTGTGTTTAAATTGAGCAATGTTATTATGTCCGCAGTGGAGAGCATGGACCAGGAGTGGATCACGGAGGGCTCTATGGCGGTAGTGTGGGCCGTGGGTGCGCTCGACGCTGACAACGAACCGACCTTCCATCGACTGTACCCGCGACGTGACGTCACAGTGCGCCTCGCCGCCGCGCCGCCTGCTGACGACTGCTTCCCCTTCACCAGGTCATGATCGGCTGAACTGACTTTGATAAAACATCAAAGAAAACTCGCTAGAAAAGCTGCTTTCAAATATAAAAAAAACGCATCCAAATCTGTTCACCCGTTTTAGAGCTACGGTGCCACAGACAGATAAGCACACAGAAATACACACATAGCGGTCAAACTAATAACAGCCCTCTTTTTTGGTTGCCGGTTATAAACAATGTTGTTCGTGTATTCCAGTGGTCCGGTGCGTGCCGCGGCGCCGGCGTGGGAGACCCCGGAGCTGTTTGACCCGGCGCTGCGCGTGTTCCGTGCGACCCTGGGGCCCGGCGGGGGGCGGCGGGGCTACGCGGGGCGGGTCGCGCGGGGGGGTAGGGGGGGCACGCCGCCGCTCGTCTGGTACATTAACGGACAGCTGGCGCCGGACTTGCAGCTGAGGCGAGGACTGACTTATACCTTCCTTGTAAGTGCAGACAGATGCAAGCCAAAACGGCGTTGGTGCTATACTGTTTGACCCGGCGCTGCGCGTGTTCCGCGCGACCCTGGGTCCCGGCGGGGGGCGGCGGGGCTACGCGGGGTGGGTCGCGCGGGGGGGCACGCCGCCGCTCGTCTGGTACATCAACGGACAGCTGGCGTCGGACCTGCACCTGAGGCGAGTACTGACTTATACCTTCTTTGTAAGTGCATACAGATGCGAGCAGTAACAGCGTTGGTGCTATACTGCATTAAGATCGTCCTGGTTTTTTTTTGTTTGCTTCACGAGATTCGGATCGTTTGCTTGGAGAAGTAGATAGGTGGTTGATTTTACCTTCTTGCTGACATTACAATCTTTACCTCGTAGCTACACATCTCAAAAGAAGAAATAACCAAGATGATTGCTAACCTCCGATAGGAGACGGCACTACAAGAAGAATAAACATCACATTCAGAGCGGATAACTTTGTTCTTAAAATTTCAACGTAACCTAGTTGATTTTACCTTCTTGCTAATATTACAGTCTTTCCCTCGTAGCTAAACTTCACATTCGGAGTGGATACTTTTCTTCATACAACCCATTCCTTTTTTAGGCGACTGACACCTTTTATATTTGCGCTGAAAGCGTTGTTAACAGACCCGAGTACAAACAACATTAGATTACTTCTGTTTTACCTCTTTATTCCAGGTGTCGGGCGGCGCCGACCCACACTCGGCCGACCTGTACCACCCGCTGATGATCTCGGTGGAGCCGCGCGGGGGGCTCGAGCGCTTGAGTGAAGCGATGCAGCGGTCTGTGCGGGTGTTGGCGGGTGTACTGCACACACGCCGGCGCCTGGCGCCTAGCGCCGCCGGGCCTGCTTGTGTTGGTGAGTGTACTGGAGCGCTTGAGTGAAGCGATGCAGCGGTCTGTGCGGGTGTTGGCGGGTGTACTGCACACACGCCGGCGCCTGGCGCCTAGCGCCGCCGGGCCTGCTTGTGTTGGTGAGTGTACTGGAGCGCTTGAGTGAAGCGATGCAGCGGTCTGTGCGGGTGTTGGCGGGTGTACTGCACACACGCCGGCGCCTGGCGCCTAGCGCCGCCGGGCCTGCTTGTGTTGGTGAGTGTACTGGAGCGCTTGAGTGAAGCGATGCAGCGGTCTGTGCGGGTGTTGGCGGGTGTAATGCACACACGCCGGCGCCAGGCCCTAGCGCCTCCGGGCCTGCCTGTGTTGGTGAGTGTACTCGAGCGCTTGAATGAAGCCGTGTTTTAATCTTTATAATTTTATCGCGTTTATGTTTCAGATTTCTTCTTCTTCTGGTACCTTTCTACTATTGGAGATTGGCCGTTAGCTGCTCTTCATACGCCATTATGTTCTTTGCTAAATGAAACAGATCTACGCTGGCCACTCCTGTCCATTCTTTGATAATTTTCAGCCAACTCTTCTTCTACCGACGCCTATTTTCCCATCAATCTTGCCCATGAAATGAAATACCCAGGTTCGATTCCCGGTGCGGGCATGTACCTATTAATTTCAAAGTTACGTACATTTAGAAATTTGTAGTAGCAATACCACTCGCTATCCGTGAAGGGAAACGTCGTGAGGAAACCTGAGCGTATGAGGCATTATACCTTTAAGGGGTGGACGATCAACGTATCGGGAAATTCAAAATTCTCAGTTTTTTTCATGTTGTTTCTAAACTGAGCTATTTTTGAGCTAATTTCCCGCCACGTTGCTATCAATCGCCAAGCCGCATTGAGCACGCGTGGAGAGAAGGCCTCTGCCCAGCTACCTACATCTTGCATCATGATAATTTGAAGAAGTCTGTATTGACATTGTTACCCGTTACCTGTTTCCAGCGGAGCACTCGCCGGGCGCGGACCGGCGCCGCGACGACGACTACCCGTCGTTCCGAGCTTTCAACCGGACACTGCGCGCGCGCTGCGAGCCGGGCGACCCCCGGCCGCTGCATGTGACCCCCGACACCTCCTGGCCCGACACCGTCTATTACAACTCCTTCACACATGCAGGTGAGTGAACGTTCAGCCGCACATTGCGCGCGCGCTGCGAGCCGGGCGACCCCCGACCGCTGCACGTGACCCCCGACACCGTCCATTACAACTCCTTCACACATGCAGGTGAGTGAACGAACGAACAAGGGACCAAATAGCAGTGGGAGCAACCCTTCCCACTCAACTAAAGGCTACGTTGATCTCAATGGTTGTACAGAAATGACGCGGCTTTAACACAGCAAGAGTTTTCACACATCTACGGCCTTCTTTCCTCCATCTCATGTTCACCCTCACTCATGTAACTTGATGATACTTTTTCTCCATCCTTATGATAAAAATTGCATGCTTTGTGTTCACTGTAGCTACTCTAAGGCTTAATTCTAATTTACATACTTCTAAAGATACAAGTAAGGGGATATGTATGCTGAAACACAGGCTCTAAGCCTAGTTCGGCAGCAACCAATCACAAATGGTTTATGTACACTTTTTTATGTATTAGCCTAAGCCAACTTTGTAACTTTTTTAGTGAATTAAATACTTTATTATTATTATTATTATTATCCATGTGGATGGGTGTTTTACTTATCATAACGCCAATAAATACTAGTGGTTCGCCCCGAACTGTGAACTCGCGACCCCATATAAACTTCACAACCCCATATCTCGGCAACCCCTCGAACGATTTGGCTCATGTTCGAACTGAAAAGTTATTTTAATTTCATTTACCCGCCTACCAAATTTCATAACGATCCGACTACATTTACTCAAGTTATCGTCGAACGAACATTCATACATACATACAAACAAACATACAAACGCCGGATTGTTCAAGTAAACTCGGAGAACTTCGCTCGCTCGTTCAATTACAATATTATCCATCGCTATGTTCCGCAGACATGGGCGGCCGCATCTTCGTGGTGGATCGACACAAACGCGCGTTGGGACGCAAGAACCACGGCTCTCTGCCCCTGCCGATCACCGGCCTGTTGCTGACCACTGTGGCTCTGCTGTGGGCTCACTAGCTGACAGACCACGGCTCACTGGCCCTGCTGCCGTGGAACCACGATCTATTGATAACTGTACAGGAACCATCGTAGTAAACCAGGGCCCTTAGCCTGTAACACAATGGTGCCAAAATGGGCTGTCAGGTGACGACTTCAATTACGATTTGCTAACGCTGTCTGTCCTTTTAATGTTTTTGTAGTACAGCAAAGAATATTTTGATTCTAATTCTCGAGGATTAGTTCTCTGGTTGTAGGAGAAAAACGAGGAGAGCCCGGTTTTGTCCTTCTGCCGGGACGCCATTGACCCGCCATTGCGTTACAGGCTAAGGGCCCAGAAACCACAGCTCACTGCCTCCGTCCCACTAGCAGCTTCCAGTTAGTATTAGCTATAGCTAGGTGGATCGACTAAAGCCTCCGTCCTCGCATAGACCTGTAACCACAAAGTTAGTTACCGCCAGGTTAATGTATTGTTCATAGAATTTATAGCGAATAGGGGTAGTTTATCAGTTCAATGCGAGACTGATTACTGTACATTACACCTTTTTGTCTCACATATTTACTCTTTATTCTATTTTGACGAAGCTAGCGGTGGATATTATTTATTTTCATAGTTAGACCCTAGGTATTGTTTGAATGAAAACATTTTCTACTAATACTTGTTTAAAATTAAATACTCGATCTGAAAGATTTTTTTACTCTACTTTTTTAATCTTTACTGTGTACTTAATTATATAAGAATAGAGATCTCTTCCTTCTTACAAATATTTTATATCTTTACCTTTATACTGTTTACAAATTATTAAATAAGTTTCACAACTTTGTGAAAGAAATAAGAATGCCAGTTTATTTTTTCAATCCATTTATTTTGAAATTCCTTCGAATTATTCTGTAAATATATTATTTTCACATTCAGTAATTTAATACTAAGGAGATACGGGTTCGAAGCGATATAATTATGTTGACAGCAATACGATTATACTAACATCATACAAAGTCTGTGACATCATATCCAGATCATATTATAATCACAATCAGCAGTCGTCTTGGCAACTTTTTACATAAAATTGTTTTTGATGGGATTTGCCTTTTCTCGATTACAAAAGGCACGCATCATGCACCGCTTTTAAATGGCTTCGGCATGATTAATTCGTCTCTTGAATAATGATTGCACAAAAACGAACGGAGCTCTTCACACGATAAAAATCTAACAACTGACAAGACAGTGTAATCATGGTGCCAACTTAACGGCAAGGACTAAGTTATAATGAATACTCTGTAGTAAATACCTATTTATATTATGACATTTTAACATCAGCGAGACAGTTTTACTTCCTCATAAAATATTTATTTTACATTTATAAATTCTTTTCATCTTAAAAAAATAGGTAAAAAAACTTTTTAAGTTAAACGGTTTTATGTTAAACATACATTGCAATGTTTAAGATAAATGTACTAAAAACCAAAAAATAATAAAATAGATACAGTCGTGGGAATTATAAACATATGCATAGACTAGACTAAAATAAAACCGTGGGGCACGTCAATTGTCTACAATCGTTGATTAAAATGTTTGTTTTGTAATGTTACACTATAATTAGGCAGTTGACGTGCCCAACGGTTTTATTTTAGTCTAGTCTATGCATATGTTTATAATTCCCACGACTGTATCTATTTTATTATTTTTTGGTTTTTAGTACATTTATCTTAAACATTGCAATGTATGTTTAACATAAAACCGTTTAACTTAAAAAGTTTTTTTACCTATTTTTATTTTCTAGTTTTTAGTTTTTATTTCGCATTCTGTTTAATTCATATAGTACATTGTATTATACTGGTTGAGCACTTTCATTTGATACCCATATTGATGGGATCGATAAAACCTACGTTATCCGCCATTTTGTAGCGGCCGCCATCTTGTATTTCAATTTTTTATAGTATATTGTATTCTGCTTGTTGAGCCCTTTCATTTGATACCCATATTGATGGGATTGATAAAACCTACGTTATCCGCCATTTTGTAGCGGCCGCCATCTTGGATTTCAATTTTTTATAGTATATTGTATTCTGCTTGTTGAGCCCTTTCATTTGATACCCATATTGATGGGATTAATAAAACATAAATTATCCGCCATTTTGTAGCGGCGGCCATCTTGAATTTATAATAATAATGAATAAACATAATTGTATTGTCACCAAAATCCAAAGTGTATACAAAATTTCAGATTAATCGGTTGACAGGAAGAGGGTGAAATTTGAATTACTAAATTTGACCCAAGAAAGAATAAAGAATAAATAAAACAAACGGGGTGAGCTAAATAAAACCGTTTAAAAAAAAAATAAATGCCATTATTTCAGCGCCATCTATAGAGCATTTTAAAACTCTAATCCATCAAAGCGGAGATGGCTGGCGAGGTGAAGTGCTTTCATACAATTTAAATAAACGCCGAGGACGCCGATGACCCGAATAACAGTGTCTAATGCATGTAAACAGACACATCGTCCTTTCGTTTCCGGCCCTCAACATCACAAGCCCATTTCTGGCCACTGTTGAATCATTTGAGCATTGACCTTTTCCCTCTCGCGCCACTGCTGTCTCTAGCCACACGCACCACCCACCCGAACTATCGTCTAGAAGTGTTGTTGATCGTCGTCCAGGTCGCTGTCGTCAGCGTCCGGCCGGTGTAGCATGAGGAACCGCCGCAGCGTGGGCGGCAGCTCGCGCAGCGCCGGCCGCAGCATGGCCAGCGACAGTGTGCACAAGGCGCGCGCCGCCAGACAGCGCAGGGACGTGTGCTGGAGGACCAGCTCCGGCCGGTGGGACAGCAGCTGGGCCGCGCTGGGACAATAACATTCATCGGTTTTAAGATGCGGTGGTGGCCTAGTGGTAGAAAAATGGCCTCGAAAGCGAGAGACCCAGGTTCGATTCCCGGTGCGGACATTTATCTACGACTTTCATTTATTTCAAAGTTACGTATATTTGTGAATTTCCAACAAGCACTCATGCAAAATGTATGGCCTTATCATTTGTTAAAGGTAAACTAATGACTAACTGTGACGGAAAACACCGTAAACAGCGAGCGGAAGACCGTAAAGAAACGTGAGCGTCTGAAATCATTGGTAGTTTGGTTACAGAGAAGCGACATTTTCAAGTTGAGGGAAGGTAATTAGACCAGGTAATTCGGTACGCAAAGTTTTTTGATCGAAAGTCCGTTATTGGCTTAAACTTATCTTTAGACAATATTGAGAAACTAATTTAAATATTTTTTATTTTGGTCCAGTAGTTTTGTTTTATGCGCTAAAATGTTTTGTTCCTATGACCGCCAACAGTATGCAGACCGTCGCGTGACGTCATAAAACCGTATCTTTGAAACGTTGTAAAATCCAAACTACTGAACCAAAATAAAAAATATTGAAATTAGTTTCTCAATATTGTCTAAAGATAAGATTAAGCCAATAACGGACTTTCGAACAAAAAACTTTGCCTACCGAATTATATTATAAGTAGGTACCTACTTATAATATAATGGCCTATTTTGAAAATTTAAAAATAAAAGCATTTAATTTGAAAAGCATTCAATTTGAAAATTTCGTTTCTCTGAAACCAGACTGCCAATACTTTTGCATCTATTGTGTTGTAGATGACGTCCAGCCTGCTCTTAAGTTAGATGTAAAAGCTAATCAATGATTTCGAGATCTAGTAACTAAAAGTACAAGATCGTCGGTGGGATAGTTGTTCAGTGTCGCATATTACCTGTCGCCGAATCGGTTCGGTTGGTCCATGTGTGCGCCGGCCGCTAGCAGCAGCGACACCACCTGCACACACACACAGACACAGAGATAACACCATACACCACTGATGACAGGAACATTAAGACACAATCAGAGAAACATAATTAGGGAATACGTTATTTTACATTTAAATAATCGTTAATAGTCATTAAATTCGAACACATTCATCACTAATCGTTATTAAAAAATAATAATTAAGTGTTTCTTGATCTAGGCCAAGACTGAGCTGTGGGAGTGTCCGACAATTTGACAAAATATGTTGAATTTATCACTTTATAGCTTTTGAGTAAAAACTTTTAATGAACGGAAATATTGTCTAATTTAACACCCGGTTAGCCCCCGTCCAACAGTAGACCACAAAGAACAAACACCGGTATACTGACCTGGTGGTTCTTTTCGGGATCATTACCCTGTTAGACAGGAAAAATGTTCCTCGGTGATGTT
Organism: Zelleria hepariella; assembly: GCA_949319315.1. Lineage (NCBI taxonomy): Eukaryota > Metazoa > Arthropoda > Insecta > Lepidoptera > Yponomeutidae > Zelleria > Zelleria hepariella. The sequence continues at coordinate 11,394,441 of OX439378.1, forward strand.
CTGAAGCCTATGACTTCGGTCTTTGCGCGTCCTAGGCAGGAGTAAGTCCACAGTCCCGTGACAGTAACAGTAGCGGTGTGTACCTGGTGGTCCCTGTTCCCCGGTATACCGGCGGTGTGTAGCGGTGTGCCCCGCGCCGTGTTCCTCGCGCTGACCAGTGCCCCGTGCCGCAGCAGCAGGCACACAGTCCTATGACACGGGAACACCACCGGCACGTCGTGTGCCGCGCCCGCGCCCAAGCCGCTGCTCACCGGCGGCACCACGTTCACGCTGGAACACACAAACACACACACACACATACATAAGTCAGTTATACTCTTGTCCGGATACTGCACTCTCCACACCGTGCAGTCACAGGCCAACATAAAAGTGTTTTACCCCAACCGAGTGACTGCGAGCGTGCAGCCTCGTGTTCGAGGGTGGACACAATTGTGAACACCGAGCATTATTTAACACCTACCACCGCCGATGATCATGGAGTAACTATACGTTCACTGATGCCAAGAATTGCAAAATTGACGTTAACTCGGCAGACAAAAGTAGTTACAGAACCTTAAACCTACTGGTATTTGAAGAATCGAGTTTTTACACTTCGGCAGAGTTGGATTAGTATAAAACTACACTTGAAGGTGTTTTAATATCTATGTCACGGACTAACTGACTCAATCTACACACACACACCCTCACACGTACCGTGACACACACAGGTGCAGCAGTGTGTCGCCCGTGTGTAGCAGTCGCGGCTGCAGCGTCAGCAGTCGTCGTGTGACGTCACGCAGCGCCGACTGCTCGGCCTCAGTCTATACACACACGTACCGTGACACACACAGGTGCAGCAGTGTGTCGCCCGTGTGTAGCAGTCGCGGCTGCAGCGTCAGCAGTCGTCGTGTGACGTCACGCAGCGCCGACTGCTCGGCCTCAGTCTCCGCTGTCACAAGCTGCACGTGCAACAAGTGTGTAACACAGCGCAGCATGCGGTCGAACGTCTCTGTCTGCGGGAGAATGACAACACGTTGTAAATTTTAATACTACACTTTGAAACTTTTTTAGTCCAATAATATGACCATTGAACGTCTTTTTAGGTCTAACGATTAGGTTAGCCAGCGTTTCGATTGGTTCAAGCTACGTAGCATTATTAAGTATTAGCGTAGTTACCGCATATAAATAGAGGGGAAAAGAAGGCCAGGAAGGAGGAAAATGACATGGCTGTGTAATATAAAGGAATGGACCGGCATCAAAACCGTGGAACAATTATTCAGGACAGCCATGAACAGAGAGCAGTGTAGGGAGCTGACTGCCAACCTCCAGTGATGGAGAGGCACTTCAATAAGAAGTAGTTACCGCGTCACACCGACGAATGGTGTTAGCCATAAGTTGTATTTAAAATAAGTTGTTTGATGTAAATTAGCGCACTCTATACCCGACTACACCAGAATAAAGATGTAAATCTTATAGCTGCTTTTTACCATAAACGACCCTCAACCTCAACATACTTCACTCTGACCTGTTTCTTGAAGTGCGGCCGCGGCACGAGCGCGGCCTGCGCGGCCGGCAGCGCATCCACTATCAACCGCAGCGCGACCGCCGCGTGACCGCCGCGGGCCGCCCGCTCGCCTGACCACACCAACAGGAGTCTGCGGGGACACAGTGCTACGATAAGAAACGACATCACACAACAAACAGGGTTAGGACCATCCTGACATGACGCACAATCACGACCTGGGGGGTTACCGTTGACGCTATTGCGATCAAATTGAAAAAGTTTTAAAATTAATTTCTCTTTGAATTCGCATAGAAATGCTTTGATTTTAAATACTTTGTAATGTTTATTCAAAGGTAAGGCTATTTTATTCAATAAAAACATAAAATGCGTCTTAATTTGTAAAATATTAAATTTTGTAAATTGCTCCATATTGCGGACTTATTGAAAAATGCGTCAAGGGTAGAGGGGCAGCTTGATAGATAACGCAACACACAACTGTTAAGATCCGCTGGAATGCCACAGCAAGTGGTGCCTGAGGAGCGCACACAGCGAGTTGTCCCTTTCGAGTCTTATGACCCCTAACACCATTACCCCTTTCATTTCTTTTGTGGGATGTGTGTGTTGGACAGTGTGACGTCACCTGGTGAGCGCGGCGGCGGCGTGCCATGTGTGGGGGTGCAGGATCGTGTCCCGTGTCACTCGTAGCTGTAGAGCCCAGAGCCACAGTTCCGCCGCACGCCGCTGTCGACCGTCGTCCGCGTAAGCCGCGCCGCGGAACATCACGCGGTATATCTGATGGAGCACAATACACATACAGGGACGTCACATCACAAGTGGAATATTTCCAAAACGCGGGTTATTTCCAAGAATTGGATTTTTTATAAAATTACTGACTCGTCGCCTGCTGCCTGCAGCGCAACGCATCGATGACCGTTTTCTAGTCGATGCGGGACGGGATAGCTTCTATGTCCACGAAAATTCTGATCCCTGGTCATTACTTACTTACAGAGTTATCAAAGAAGTAGGGGTCCGAATTATGTTACACTTTATTGCACAAAAAACTAAAAGATACACATAACTAACAAAGATGTGTACATAATGTGTAAAAAGGCGGACTTATTTGTATAGAAATTTCTTCCAGCCAGCCCAGAATATGGTGAAAGTTAAATTGAGAGCGGAAAAGAGCAAATAAAGCACCGGGAAATACATCACAAAAATTACTTACAAGTAAAAATATTTACAAATTAATATAAACCCGAATACACCTATATTATTATTAGGATATAATGCTGCACTGGTAATTCATTGCTCACAGAAATGTTTGTGAAATAAGTGGGATTCTTACAAACAGAACTAATATAAAATAAGCAAAGCAATTTCATTTGTTTAAAAAATGAAAAATATTTATTGGTATAATGAGGAGTTGTTTACATCATTGCTGACCCCCACACTAGGCATAGCCTGTCTCGTGGAGGAGGAAACTACGCTTGACAGAGCCATATCCACATGCGGCGGGCATGCAAGTAATTCTATAAAATGTCCTAGACGGATGGTTTATAATTTGATATAGTCACCATATCCTTGTGCATGGTCCCAAGCACCCTCTCGGCGACCAGCAGCGCCTGCACCCGCAGCTGATCGTCGTCCATCGCACCAAGTTGCACATCGGAGCGCCACTCCCTCACATGTCGCAGCGCGGCGACGGTCGGTCGGCGCGGCTTGGGACAGCCGGCAGACACACGCAGCGCGGTGGCACGGCGCCAGCTGCCGCGGCACGACACATCGTCACTGAACTCGTCCATCTACACCAGAGCGTTCACTTGAGAAACAAACACACATAGACGGACTTTGTAGCAATCTAGGGCGCGCTGGTTTTGCTCTGTATAGACTGAGCTGGAACTCACCACTCGAGGATTCAGTCATTTTTAAAAAAAAGATTGAAAACTCCATTAACATCCAAGCATATTTCTTTTAAGAACTTCTTGAGTGGTGGTGGCCTAATGGTAGAACAATAGACTCGGAAGCGAGAGACCCAGGTTAGATTCCCGGTGCGGGCATGTACCTATGACTTTAATTTATTTCAAAGTTACGTACAGTCGGCCACTCGCTAGGATGCCCCTTTTTTTTCGATTGGCGCCCTTATGCCGCGCGCGGTAAGAGCTGCCATGGGGTATCTGTGACTGTGGCCGACCGTACATTTATGAATAACAATGCCACTCGCTAACGATGAAGGAAAAACATCGTGAGGAAACCTGTGCGTATGGGGCATTATACCCAATCGCCAAATCGCATTGAGCAGGCGTGATGATTAAGCTCGAACTCTCTCTCTGAGAGAAGGCCTTTGACCAGCTAGTGGGACATGTAAAATTGTACAGGCTACATCTTACTTTTTTATTTGATTCGGTATTACGAACAATGACAAAAACAGCAAGCTCTATAGCAAAGATCAAACTATAAAGGAAGAGCAGAGGTCAGTCATTACTCAAGATCTCTAGATCGTGAAGTGTGTATAATTAGCCAGCAGCTCATAGTTGGGATATGGCCTTTGAGGCGTAAGTAAAACGTATATTTGGTGAGTGAGTGAGTCGTCACCTGCGTTGCTCCGAGCAGCTCGAGCGCGTCGGCGGTCTGTGCGCTCGAGAACATTCCACTGGACGTGAGCAGAGACACCACTGCGGACGCACCCTTCAGCGCCGCCGTCCTGTGAGAGACATAGGCCCGGTATCTGAATTGAGAATTTTACTAGGTAAATGCTTAACTATCGTTCTGTCACGCTCTTTTGTGAGAAATCTGCAGAGACAGCAGGATACTTACCCATTTGCTTAGCGAATTTCTCAATTCAGAAACCGGCAGATAGTTAGGTTTTACCAATGCCGACCCTAGGCCGTACTGGGTTATGCTGTCCACGTCATTAGGCCCTGTACTCTTTGCAATGGTCATACGAATTCATCGCGTAATGGAATTTGTTCTGTCATCGGTCGCGCGATGACCTGCGAGCTTCACTAAATAGACTTGTTTATTTAATCTCAATCGTTTATGCTGGTAAACAAAATAGCATCGCGTGATCGTACGGCCACAGTCTCAGATACCCCTTTTTGTTCGATTGGCGCCCTTATGCCGTGCGCGGTAAGAGCTCCCATGGGGTATCTGAGATTGTGGCCGACCGTACCACCATTGACCAATCAAGACGAAGTCTAAGGCTCGTAGGGTGGTATTCCAGAACGCTACTTAAACTCAGTTCAAACTAGAACGCTACTTAAACTCTGTTTAAACTCAGTTTAAACTAGAACGCTACTTAAACTCTTTTTAAACTCAGTTTAAGTAGAGTTCAGTAGTGTCGACTGTCGATAAAACAGTGCATGTTTTGATTTGAATATCCCTCCCTTCATATCAAAACATGCACTGCTTTATCGACAGTCTGAACTCTGTTTAAACTCAGTTTAAGTATCGTTCTAGAATACCACCCTTAGACCTTGCGAAGATCGGGGTGCTTGCTGAGTCAGTCATCGTAATGTAACTTCGTCAACGAAGTATCGTTTTACCGTGTATTCAATACATCGTGCTCTGCGTAACTTCAAACATTTTATGGTGAGTTCGGTATTATTTTGCTCCGAGTACTAATCACATTTTTTTTCTGACGAACGTTTTCTTTTTAAACAGTGCTAAGTATAAAATAAGAAATGGTTTTTGGCAATTTTGAGATTCGAATGTTCGCTGTTGTGTTCAAGGGTGGACACAGTGTTTTGCAAACATGGTGTTATAATCCGTGCGGGATCAGAATGGGATAATACCTTTTGGAACTGAGAAGCTCGCGGTCCTGTAGCGTCAGCATTTCGGCAAACTCTAGTTGTCTCTGGCAAACTCGCGTCGAAATTTGCTTGTGTTTTCTGTGCGCGTGGGTGTCTGCTCGAGTTTTATCACGTTTTATTCAATTAATGCAATAACATTGAATCCTTTTAGATAAACCATTAAACATTTTTGTGTATTTCCAATTTCATAACCCTATGAAAGAACGTAGAACTAAAAATTTTTTTACTGACGCTACTCGAGAACTGTCATTTTCGATTCAGTTCCAAAAGGTATTATCCCATTCTGATTCCGCACGGATTATACCTGAGCACATCGTCCCCGTCCCTGGACCTGCGCGTGGGGTCAGCGCCGTGCGCTAACAACAGTCTTGCGGTGTGCACGCGATGTTCACGGGCCGCGTAGTGCAGCGCGGTGAGACGCTGCACGTCGCTCGCGTCCGGCTGCGCGCCGCGGGTCAGGAGGAGAGACACGAGCCGCGCTGACTGCACCGCGTTGATGAGACACGTGCCGCCCTCGTGGTTGGCGCGGTGCGGGTCCGCGCCGCGGGTCAGCAGCTCGCAGGCCTGTGGGGGATATGCACGTGTGTCTACAATGACATATTTTTTAATTAAACCGTCGTGGTTATTTTTACAAATTATTGTGGGAATCGTGGGAAAAATCTCGTTTTATTACAGTAAAGTTAGAACAAGACACGATCCTACCTAGATTTATATGGTTTGGTGTGCACTCGACAATTTGGCTCTACAGGGTGCACTCTAAGTCAATAGCGGAACTTTAAGTAGGCTGTCTTAGTGATCAGTAGACAGCCTACTTAAAGTTCCGCTATCGACTTAGAGTGCACCCTGTAGTCTGCCGTGATCATGACGCGTGGTGCAAATTTCAAGTCAGACGATCACTAAAACAATATTAACCGCTGTGAAAGTCCGGTCCTCATACAATATAATCTTTGGTACAATAACTAGGAAAGCTTCGGAGGGTACAACACAACACATCAAGCAATTCCACAGTTTTATCGTGATTTCAAAGATTTTCAGGGTGCCTAGCGGGGAAGCGGGGGCGAAGAAAGTTACAAAAAGTGTAAACAACTAAAGATCTAGATCGAGATAGAGCCGTTGTCTTAGAGACAGATATTTAATTTTTATTTTAGAGACAGTTTTTTTTGTCAGAACAAAGGTTGGCGCATCACTCACGATATCCTCGTGTGACATGAAGCAGGCGGAGCGCAGCGGCGTGGAGCCCGAGTCACTCGCCGCGTTGAGGTCTGCACCCGCGTCTGCTAACACACGCAGCGCGCGCGCCCGTCCCGCCACCGCCGCCGCCCACAGTGGACTCACACTGTGCTTCCGAGCCCCGCCCGCCGGTAAGTACAGCCCGCGCTACATACAGAACATACACTGTACAGACCGCGCCTTCGCTATATTAGGTTTGAATCTACAAATACATGGTGGCCGCGAAGTAAGATATTTATTCACAAGATAAAAATACACAAGTAATCATGTTGGTCACCACGAGAACAAAAGCAAAATAATGCCAATGTACTGCGCTTGTGAAATGGACCCGGCTCAGCATGTGTTACAGAGAAGTTGGTACTTCTCGTAACGCGGAAGTGTCGCCAAATTCAATACAAAAAACACTAGGCTATGGCGCCGGGCGGGATTGAGTTGCGCGATAATGAGAGTCAACTTCTAGATAGGTGAATATAATTTCTAGGTGGTAGGGCTGTGCTACCTTTATTGTGTAGAGGCAGGAGTCGCTATTTATTTCCATGAGTTTGCGGAGTGAATGTTCTTTATCTTGTACTATTATGTACTTTGAAGAATTAAACTGTATGTTCAAAATATTGTGTCCACCCTCAAACACAAAAAGGTACGCTGTGGGCGAGCTGAGCGATCACGATCGAAGGTGGGTTCTTTTGTTACGGCCGTGTGGCTTAAATAACATTATTACACATAGAAATAAAACCCATGTACAGTCGGCCACAGACTCAGATACCCCTTTTTGTTCGATTGGCGCCCTTATGCCGCGCGCGGTAAGAGCTGCCATGGGATATCTGAGATTGTGGCCGACCGTACATAGTTAGGTCGTACAACACATTATGATATATCGTACGAGAGTATAGACAAAAGTCGGCCATTTAAGCCTGGCTGAACAAGATTATTTATAATATTGGCTACGACATTGGATTGCACTATTAGTAGGTACAACCAAAATAATTCACATGGATATCAGATTAGATACAAAGACCTACGAGTCTGGTTGTAAGGTGCATACCTGCTCGATGTTGGCGCCGCAGACCTGTATGAGGTACTGACAGATCTCCGCATTGCCGCGCCGCGCGCTCACGAACAACGGAGCGCAGCCGCGCGCCTGTCACGACACCAGCTCGCGGCGTGGCTCCGGCGGCAGGCTGCGGGCGACACAATGTACTGTACAGTCTATATGATAAACAACGGAGCGCAGCCGCGCGCCTGTCGCGACACCAGCCCGCGGCGTGGCTCCGGCGGCAGGCTGCGGGCGACACAATGTACTGTACAGTCTATATGATAAACAACGGAGCGCAGCCGCGCGCCTGTCGCGACACCAGCCCGCGGCGTGGCTCCGGCGGCAGGCTACGGGCGACACAATGTACTGTACAGTCTATATGATAAACAACGGAGCGCAGCCGCGCGCCTGTCGCGACACCAGCCCGCGGCGTGGCTCCGGCGGCAGGCTGCGGGCGACACAATGTACTGTACAGTCTATATGATAAACAACGGAGCGCAGCCGCGCGCCTGTCGCGACACCAGCTCGCGGCGTGGCTCCGGCGGCAGGCTGCGGGCGACACAATGTACTGTACAGTCTATATGATAAACAACGGAGCGCAGCCGCGCGCCTGTCGCGACACCAGCTCGCGGCGTGGCCCCGGCGGCAGGCTGCGGGCGACACAATGTACTGTACAGTCTATATGATAAACAACGGAGCGCAGCCGCGCGCCTGTCGCGACACCAGCTCGCGGCGTGGCTCCGGCGGCAGGCTGCGGGCGACACAATGTACTGTACAGTCTATATGATAAACAACGGAGCGCAGCCGCGCGCCTGTCACGGCACCAGTTCGCGGCGTGGCTCCGGCAGGAGGCATGGGCGACATAATGGGGTTGTACATATTGTACAGTGTATATGATAAAGACAGTCTATGCTATTGACCAAGGCTGCTTAACCTTTTTAACAGTCGGGCCAAACTGTGGATTCAGACGTTCACGATGGGCCACTGACAATACATATTTCAGTTACTCTCAGGACATGCAAAATGGTGCGAATTTCAAAACATTCTTGCATGGGCCATTTAAAATTCTTTCGCGGGCCACACTCCCTTGCTATAGACCTTGTCTTTAGATCAGTGGTTCTTAACCTATGGCCCGCGGACCACTGGTGGTCCGCGGAGGCACCCGAAGTGGTCCGCGAAGCCACCAGAAAAACGTCAGCCATTTGTGGTTTTAGAAGGTGTAATTTAGTGTAAAAAAAAACAGCTTAATTTCCGGGCGCACTGCGCGCGTTTGTCATATATACAACCAAGGAAATCTCTATGTTGAAAAAGGGTAGGTGCAATCTGTGAATTTCCGAGCTCACCCGCGCATTTATATTAATTACATAGTCTCAAATTTAAAGGTAGGTTAAAAAAGTCAATGTATTTTTGTGGGCGCTATGCGCGCATTTGTCCATCATCAAGTTATAGTATAATTCATAAATTACTGGCACACTAGGCAGACGAGTTTATCGAATTCACAATAAAGGAAATCTCTATTATGAAAAAGGGAAATGCAAGTGAATTTATCCTATTTACATAGTCTCGGTTAGTATTGCTAAATAAATGTGGGTTTATGTCGGCGAATTTTCGGGCGCGCTGCGCGCGCATTTATGACATGTCAAGGATAAACGGTAAATTTTCGGGCACACTAAGCGCGTTTTTCATATTTACAAACAAGGAAATTTCAAGGGTAACATCAGTAAATTTTCGGGCGCGCTGCGCGCGCATTTGTCTTGATAAAAAAGTACCTATTTGTCACAAATATGAGTACAGTAAAATAACGATTTGATAAAAAATAATTTCTTAAACAAAATAAGTTAGGTAAGCTTTGAATAATGTATGCGTGTTTTATTTATCGATAAAACAACCCTTTATTAATTAAAATTACCCCGAAACAGTTGGTGGTCCGTGGCGAGACCGAAATTTTGTCAAATGGTCCGCCATCACTAAAAGGTTAAGAACCACTGCTTTAGATAGATAGAATATTCTTTATTGTACACAAAAACTAATTATTTACAGAGAATTGTACGCTAGGCCTGTGAGCCTTTGTATCTACATAATGAGATGATTTATACAGCGTCCAGTGACACCTCCACTCACACTAGATGGGTGAAGAGACCACTCCGCGCTGCAGTGCCTATGGGACGTTGTTTTAGGTGGAGTATGCTTGCCCAGCACCTATACTATCCTGACATCATAGTCGGCCTAGCCCACAGGAAAGACAAATATTCATCATAGGTACATGCCTGCACCGGGAATCGAGACTGCTTGCTACTAGGCCACCATCGCACAGTGGTCGATTTCACGGATTTAGGCGGCCAAAAGTCCATTTCTCAAAGTTAACTTATAACAAAACGAATTGATTCACGGAAAAATAGACACCCTGACTGCTCAAACCCCACCCCTCCCCAGTTCCTAGAACTGCGTGCGCGCCCCCACAGATAGTCGGAACTTGATCGTCGCGCAAGCTGAACACGTTCGTTCTCGTCACTGATAGCGCAAACAATTGTACAAAGTGAATATTTCATTTGACACTGTTCAGTTACTCAAGTAAAAGTGTTGGATATCGAAAGTTCAGGTAAGCTCCTTCAATTGTAATATAAATTCAGATTAGGAATATCAATATTTAGTGCAGTTATAACGTATCAAAGATTGCCCTTTTTCATGCATAATATTATCATTTTTTTTATTTTCAATAGTATAAATGTTGTACTTCCGGGACCGTCCGAGTAAAATTCCTTATAGTTTCTGATACTGTAGCTCTTTAAGCAGATAACCACAAAAAAATTAGCCACCACCTTTGACCACTTCGCGAGAAAAAAATCATTTAATCAACTTTGGCAGAATGTGAGAAAAAATACTTTTTTGTTTCTTTTCCGTTAAAATTCCTTTCCGTTGTTCTAGGTTCATCAAGTTACTCAGGCATCGAAGTAGTAACTCGTAGATATCTTTTTACCCGACTGCCCAAAGGTGTATGTGTCTATGTTTATATGTATGTATGTCCGTTCGTATGTTCCCACCTACAGCTTAAACGCCTGAACCGGTTTGAACAAATGAGGTGTCATTGGATTGGTCTTGCCGCTGCAAGTGTCATAGAATATGTGACGTTACCAAAAAAGCAATATGGCGCCCATTAGGCGCCATATTGCTGGGTCGAATTGAAATAATATTTTGTAACCCCTGCAATATGGGTATCAAATTAAAGGTATTTAAATGAAGATTGCGAAAATATAGTTTGTGGTGGAAAAAACAAACTAAAAAGAAAAAAACTGTTATACAGGGTGGATTTGAGACGGGGCAGTAAGGGCAGGTACCTTAACCGTTATAGTTACAGGAAAACGTTCTTAGGAGACCTTGCATAACTTTTTGAGATATTATGAAATGCATTCAAACATTTTGTGAAAAATGTACGGCCAGCGAAAAAAATTATAAAATATCAAAATTTTTTTTAAGCCATTCGATCCTCTTTCATGTAGAGATCAAAAGACTCTTAGGAGCCAACTGAGGTTTAAGTACTAGAAATGTCAGGAATTTACAAAAACTTTCCCCATACATTTTCTATGGAAAAAAAACCTTTTTTTAGTTGGCTCCTAAAGACTCTTAGGAGCCAACCGAGGTTTGAGTGCTAGAATTGACAGAAATCGGCAAAAACTTTCCCCCGTACAAAATGATAATAATAAATTATTTATTTCAGGCATCATGGACCCATATTTTTAAATTAATTAAATTAATAAATTACATTACAGTTACAACAGAAAATCAGAAGAAATAATTATAAAAACGCTCAATTAAAATGTCGAAAACCTACGTCAAATGTACGTGGAGCCTTTTTTCGCGATTTCTAACATTTCTTTTACTCAAACCTAAATTGGCTCCTTAGATTTTTTTTATCCCTACACGAAAGAGGATCGAATAGCATTACAAAAAGGTTTTTTCATAGAAAAAAATCGTATTTTAGCATTTTTTTTGCTGACCGTATTTTTTTTACAAAATCTGTGAATGCAGTTCATAATATCTCAAAAAGTTATGGAAGGTCTCCTAAAAACGTTTTCCTGTAACTATAACGGTTTAGGTACCCGCCCTTACTGCCCCGTCTCAAAAATCCACCCTGTATATAAAAAAAACCCGACTGCATCACAGTCTAAGCAGGCGGGACCAAACCAAATCAGACCCGTTCAAAGGGCTCATGGTAAGCATCACCAATATATATTTATTTATAATTTTAAATGAATGTTTTTGAGGTTATTTAGGAAAATACGTAAAAATTGTCAGTACGGAACCCATAAAACGCGAACCCGACTCGCATTTGGCCGGTTTTTTTTTCCATATTGTATTTTCTGTGGAGAATAAAAGCTATTTTTTTATGTATGATCGTCTTTTACTTTACAATTTGTGATAATTGCTTACCCAAATCTCAAAAACTACTAAGATTTTTTTTATAATTCAAATGAACTCAAAATATATCTTTTACACCAAAGGCTCTTAAAGAAAATTTTAAAACTTTGGCGCTATTTAGGTAAAATTTTTCACAATCATTGTTTTTTTGTCTAGAAAAAGATATTTCAATGAAACAAATAGATATAAAAATATATATTCAGTCTAAAATACCATATTTGCGTTTGTAGTCGTATTTATTACTGAATAAAAGCATAAAATAATTTTGGCCGCCTAAATCGTACAAATCTACCACTGTGCATCGCTTGCTGGCTAAGAAGACAGTATAGATTATTAGCTTGTACAGCTGGGTTAGGATAAAAGTTAGATTATTATTATTATTTATTAATACACTGGCAGCTTAAAGCTGATGCGTGTATATCACTTTAGTGCACTTTTAAAATGTTTATCGAGTCCATTTTTAAAAGAGTTCACCGAGGGGGCACTGATTACTGCCTCAGGTAGTTTATTCCACTCTATCCCACTCTACATCAAACAAAAGAGTGAGATGCATATAGTTATAATCCCCCTATTGAAGCAATTGTAGCATCAGTTTGCATTAGGCAGTAGCCTGCAGACTGCCTAATGCAGACTAATGCTACAATTGCCGTATTGAAGGATTAAAATCCATCCGTACACACACCCTAAGGGGTCAATGTACCAGTGCTCTTCATATTGAGCCACTGAGACAAGTATGTAATGTCGGTGACCTGGTCTGTCATATTTCATTGGCCCAGAATTCGGCCACGCGTATTCCGGCGTCTGTGGCGGCCAGGAAGTCCTCTCGAGTGCAGATAGTCGGGCACGAGGGGCACGCAGAGAGGTGCGCCATTAATTGTCTGCGGTGTGGCGCCGCACACACAGCGATTTGAGCGGTCTGCTATGTAGCCCTATTTATGGAGATCGCTTTTGCACCTGCCAACCTGGGTGCGTAGCCTGTTCAGTGACTTCCACGTCTGCCAGGGTAATTTGTGTCCTGGTGGCAGCGTTTCTTTGGCCTCCACATAGTTGTTGGGAGCAGAGGCTAGCCAGTTTCCCTCTGCCAACAGGTCCATTTTCGATGGGGGTCGTATGTTGCTGATTAAGGATAGCAGGAATTGATGATGATGAGACAACTAGGTGTCGAGACAAAAAATTTAAGAGGACAGCATTTATGGGTCAAGTTTATCCCCAACTTGACCCACCAACCCTACAACCCCTTGCATACTGTGCGGGAACCTTATTTTATCTACCTTATTTTTTTTACGTTTCCTTGCTTATGTTAGTTCTTAAGAAAAATGAAAAAGTACGAAGGCCTAAATTAGTGTGTTTACCGCTCGAGCTGCGTCCTGAGGCGCGCCGAGAGCCGCGCGCCCGGCGTCGAGTGACAGCACTCCTGCATCAGCTCAGCGAACAGCACGTCCAGCTGACGGCGCGCCTTGCCGCCGCCTGCACCCACACCACACACACCCACACCCGGGCTCGCGGCACACCCGCGCCACTCTGCGTCCGAGTACGTGCCAAGAGAACACTCCGTGTCCGATCCGGACGACGAGCCCGACTCCGACGACCACATGCCGACGGACTGCGACGGACAATCGACAAATACTAATTCAAACACAACGACGAACGCGAAGCGAATCACAAACAAACAAAACGAGACAAAACAAACAACACCGCGCAACAAACAGCTGATCAGCGGAAAATCACAGAGTATGGTGAACTATAGTCTATAAAATATAGCTTGAGCTCTGTGACAGATGTCAAAGTGGTATAGGTAGTGATGGGACAATGTTGAGAATGATTATGGTAATAATTATTGATTATCAAGAATATTATTGCTAATAGGATTATTTTAAACACAGTATAAATGTATAGTGAAAACAAACATGGAATATTGATCAGACTCTGTTGCATACTTGCTGTAATGGCAAAAACGGTCCACCATTTTGGTTCTCGCGCTCGAAATATTCACGTAAGCGAATAATAAACTCACGGCATTCACTATTTAGAACAGTTTTCTTCGTTCTTCGCATTATGCAACGAATAACAATAACAAACGATACAAAACTCAACAAAAAACAAAGCAATGAGAACTGAAAACACGTAGCGTAAAATAGGCGTCGGTCGGCACTCGTACTAACCACAGATTACAAGTACTAACTCACTCAACACAACTATAATCCGCGCGGGATGAGAATGGGATGCAACCTTTTGGAACTGAGACGTGCGCGGTAAGCAAACTCGCATCGAAGCAACCTTGTCAAAGTAAAATAAAGTATATTTTCGATTGACTTCGACAAGATTCCATCCCATTCTCATCGCGCGCGGATTATATCAAGCTATCCTGATCGTCGATTTTTTTATGTCCAAGATGAGCATAGTTTCTACTCTATGGTTATGATAACTCATCGTACGTCACTAATTCTGCACCAATGAAGTATGAGATTATCGTAGAGTAAATTTACCCTTAAAAAATTCGGAACTTGATGGGTATGATTTCGATGACAGCTGTCACAGAGCTCAAGCTATATTTTACAGACTATAGTGAAAGTCAGCGCGGTTTGACCACAAAACCCAAGGGTTTGACACAGTGGCGTACCGTGGGTAAATGGCGCCTAGGGCAAGCACCGTAGTCTTAGCAGCTATGAAAAAAAAGCTGCATTTTATGATGAAAGCAAGCCGCTTTGCCCAGTGATAGAAGGGACAAAGATAAGCGATTTGACTCGCAGCAGCACAAGTTTCATCCCTTAGGAACAGAGAGGGCGCCACTTCTAAAAATAAACTTTGAAAATTTCTAACAACCTAACGGGTGAACCGATTTCAATGATTAATATCTTAATCGATAGAAAATTACTTATTGTACAACCAAATAAATTAAATTAAAAAAAAAACTATGCAGGCTGCCGTAAATCCTACGTTTTCTAATTTTTTATTTTTTATTTGTGTATTTTTACTGAACTATGCAAAAAACTTGTATGAAAAGGGTATATTTTTTGTAAGTAATATCGTTACTAATTTAAAAATAAATTTAATAAAAAAAATTGCATGCTAATATCTTTAGTAGTTTAGGAAATATTTAGGTTTACATGTGCTGGAAAAGCGGGGTATTGCCCTCGCGTCATAGTAACTGAGTAGAGAAATAAACTTATTTTTGTGATGGAATCTAGCCATTTTGCACAGTGATAGTGGATACTAAAATAAGCAATTTTACCCGCAGCAGCAACATTTTCATCCCTTAGGAACACAGATGGCGCCACTTATTTAACAAAACTTCAAAGTTTTGTATAAAATAAACGGCTCTACCGATTTTCATTATTTAAACGCCCAATGGTTGGTTTTTATACCATAATACATATAAAATATAAATAAGTCAAAAATGTATTGGAAATAAAAATAATAAAAAATAATTTGTAAAATAAAAGTGTTTCCATTGAGGATGATGAATCTTGTATTTATTCTTTCTAGTTTTTGACAAATACTTACACATCATTTCTCGTTTGCCTTCTCACAGATGTGTACAATAAGGTAATGCCTAACAGTTCACGAGTTTCTTTATTTTATTTGGAATACTACATTGAATACATTGAATACAGTTTACTCAGAATAAGCGACTAAAAATTTACGTATACCAAATAAAATAAGGAAACTCGTGAACCGTTAGGCATTAACGTTGTTGTACACATCTGTGACAAGGCAAACGAGAAATGATGTGTAAGTATTTGTCAAAAACCAAAAAGAATAAATACAAGATTCATCATCCTCAATGGAAACACTTTTATTTTACAAATTATTTTTTATTATTTTTATTTCCAATACTTTTTTGACTTATTTATATTTTATATGTATTATGGTATAAAAACCAACCATTGGGCGTTTAAATCATGAAAATCGGTAGAGCCGTTTACTTTATACAAAATTTTGAAGTTTGGTCAAATAAGTGGCGCCATCTGTGTCCCTAAGGGATGAAAATGTTGCTGCTGCGGGTAAAATTGCTTATTTTACTCTCCACTATCACAGTGCAAAATGGCTAGCTTTCATCACAAATAGAAGTTTTTTTCTCTACACAGTTACTATGACGCGAGGGCAATGCCCCGCTTTTCCAGCACATGTAAACCTTAATATTTCCTAAACTACTAAAGATATTGGCATGCAGTTTTTTTTATTAAATTCACTATTAAATTAGTAACAATATGAATTATAAAAAATATACCTTCATCATACAATTTATTTGCATAATGGAGTAAAAACTGAGAAAAAAAAATAAAAAAAATACAAAACGTTGGATTTAGGGCAGCCATTATAGTTTTTTGTTTAATCTTATTTTTTAGGTTGTACAATAAGTGATTTTCTTTCGATTAAGATATTAATCATTGAAATCGGTTCATCCGTTAGGCTGTTAGAATTTTTCAAAGTGTATTTTTAGAAGTGGCGCCCTCTCTATTTGTAAGGGATGAAACTTGTGCTGCTGCGGGTCAAATCACTTATTTTTGCCCCTTCTATCACTGTGCAAAGCGGCTTGCTTTCATCATAAAAAGCAGCGTTTCGGTAAAAAATGGCCGTAGCTGCTATGGCTACCGTAATTGCGCCTCTTCGTATATCTTTTTTCAGTGCTGGTGCAAGACTAAAATGGGACGTTAACTATTCTACTTTGGTTATTAAAAAAAATCGCACGCCGCGCGAAATTCCACAAGCAGTTGGCATAAAACGCGCGCGTAGCGCGCCCGAGATTTCACCGATTTTACCCATTTTGTAAGCCGCGATATGGAGCAAATCACTATGGTTTGACGAAATTTTACCGATGTTATCCTTAAATTACGCGATCTAAATTACTTACCATAGTTCGTAAATAGGACAAACGCACGTTGCACGCAGCGCCCACGAAAATGTAACAATTTTACCTTTTATCTTCATTGTTCGTAAATGGGACTACGCGCAGTGCGCGCTTGAAATTCTCCAATTTTAGCCTTTGTCGAAGGCGTGGCAAGTTTTCTTTACAAGCGCGCCCATTTGATCGATTTTACCCTTAAATAATTATGATAATGATTAATTTAAGGTTTTACCTTTCATTTTTATTGTTCGTTAATGGAACAAAAGAGCTAATTTGAAGTAAATTGTGTTATTTTTAATTTACGAGTTGCTGTTTTGCGCCACCCCTTAAGATGGCGCCCAGGGCACGTGCCCTGGCTGCCCCACCCTAGTTACGCCACTGGTTTGACACGCGACGACGGGTGTTGCCAGACGAGAATGAATTAAGTTGGCTCCAATACCTTCGTTAGACCAAATGTTGGCTCTAAATCGTTTTTAGGGTAAAAACTGTGTGAAATGAAAACTGCTACTTTCGAGCGAGGTTCGTTTAAAATACAGGGTGCACTCTAAGTCGATATCGGAACTTTAAGTAGGCTGTCTACTGATCAATACAAACAACTTGTACATACTAGGTGGCGAAAAAAATGGAGCGAAAAAAATATCTGCTGTTTCATAAATTTGGCGCAGTACTGAGTCGACCTTTTGTATGGAACAGCTGATATTTTTTTAGCTCCATTTTTCTCGCCACCTAGTACAAGTTGTTTGTATTGATCAGTAGACAGCCTACCTACCTAGAGTTCCGCTATCGACTTAGAGTGCACCCTGTAGTTTAAGGCTGGAAGATAGCAGCGTGGCGGGAAATTCAAAAATTTCACAGTTTGTAGCTAAACTGAGCTATTTTTGTTCAGCGATTTTTCGTTCGCGGCAATAACATATTATTGCACGGTATGCGAGAGGTTGCGGGTTCAAGTCCTGTCCCGAGTGAATTTTTGAACTTATTATAAATTTTTAAAACATATTATTATTTTTATTGTTGTAAAAAACAGAACAACAATAATTCAGCCGATGTGTTCTGGGCCCTTAGCCTGTAACGCAATGGCGGGTCAATGGCGTCCCGGCAGAAGGACAAAACCGGGCTCTCCTCGTTTTTCTCCTACAACCAGAGAACTAATCCTCTAGAATTAGAATCAAAATATTCTTTGCTGTACTACAAAAACATTAAAAGGACAGACAGCGTTAGCAAATCGTAATTGAAGTCGTCACCTGACAGCCCATTTTGGCACCATTGTGTTACAGGCTAAGGGCCCTGGTCTACGACAAGTTTTTTGGGCACTGCCACTGCTTCGAAGACCAGAACACAAAATCGGCTGAATTATTGTTGTCCTGTAGTTTACAATAATGAAAAGAATACTGTTTTATTGCCGCGAACGAAAAATCGCTGAACAAAAATAGCTCAATTTAGCTACAAAATGTTTAAAACTGTAAAAATTTTGAATTTCCTGCCACGTTGCTATCGTCCACCCTTAGGTAGATATTTTATATACATACAAGGTAAAAAAAAGTTGAAAAAAACCATTTTTATTTTATAACCTCAAAATTGAAAAATTTTCATAACTTTTTTGTTTCTGTTATTAGCTCAAATTTAAAAATGTTTTTGTGTGTGTAGGTGCATTTACATAGCTTTGAGTTGTTAAAAAATTGTGAAAGTCAATGAAAACAATATTTAAAAAATACTTTTCTCCCGCCACATCGTTCACATTTTATTATTTTAAAAATTAATGGAACGTCATAGAGCAAAAAATATATTTAGGTTGTGATCCCTATCACCGGGTGCTATTACCCTGTAAAAAGAGTTAGGTACTTTTGTAACACCTTGTATAAGTAGGTAAGTAGGTACTAAGTAGTTAGGTAGGTACACACGACAGCACGTCAGACTGTACACTTTTGTTGTAAAGTCGCCCGTAACGTAACCGAGTAGAGTGCTAGCGTGTAAAGGTCGACGTGCTGTCATGTGTACTGCTTCTACGACTGGGTGCTGTAACCGGATGCCTACAGTTATAGGCATCAGAGTGTAATTCCGTACTTATCTTAGGATAGCCTAAATAAAAAAACGAACTAAAAAAATAAAATTTATTTTATGAACAGTCTTACAATGCTTTGCATCGATACAAAAAAAAAACAGTCATCATAATATTTTCTACGGATGCGTGAATACGCCTGTAAATAGACAGGTGCGAGTCTCGGCGTCGACGAGACCGAACATAAAGGGTCGGTCGGCCGTGAAGTCACGACCCAGCGCCGCCGCCAGCCCTGTCGCAGCGCTCACACCACCCGCACCGAGCACACCCGCCAGTGGACCAGCGTCAGCCACCGGCGACAGCCCTGCGCCTGACACCACCATCTCCACGCGCTGCACCGCTGCCTGTAGCGGGGCACCGCGCCACGCGCGCGCCGGCGCACCGTCCGCCAGCCGCGTGCCGAGCGCCGCCAGTCCGCCGCCCAGCCGCCCCTCCCAGCGCAGCGTGAACCGCGGCACCGACACCTCCAGCGGGATCGTGCTCTCCCGCAGGTTCTCGAAGATGTCGATGATGATCGTGTTTGGGAACGTGCCGATGGTGTGAGCGATGGGCACCGTCCCCAGGTTCACCAGCATGAGCAGCCGGTACCGCCCCCCGCGCCCCACCGGCAGCTCCACCACCTTGGCGTTCAGCAGCGGCAGGTGCGCCAGCTTCACTCGCTTGCGCACGCGCAGCATGTCCACCGTACCCACCACGTGACCCTTGTCGTCCTTGAAGGGCACCGCGCGCGCCACGTCCGCGTCCGCGAACGCGCTCGTGAACATGCCGGAGTACTGCAGCGAGTCCAGCAGCACAGGACCCTGCACGTCGGCGGGGGGGGGAGGGCACGTCAGCGGGGGGCGGTGTACCGGGGGGGAGCACCTCCAGCAGCCCCGCGCCCCGCACCTGCTCCGCCCACGTCTGGTTGTACTCTGTACCGGGCGGCAGCAGCAACACGCGATGTCGGCGCAGGGTGACGTCATCGCCGGCCGGCTCCAGCCCGGCGGCTAGTGTGTAGTACTTGGCGCGCTGACACGGCTCCCGCGGCAGGCGCAGCGCGGACCGCAGCGGCTCAGCGCCCGGCGCGTCCGGCTCCATACCCTCGTACAGCGCGGCCAGCGCCTGCCACGAGCTCAGCTGAGACACGGCGAAGTGGTTGGAGCTCTGGTTGGCGACCTGCTTGTACAGATCCGTGGAGAAGCCGTAGAGCGCGCGGCGGAAGTCGAGGGTGACGTCACGTGAGCACGGGTCCCCGACGCCGAGCGCGCCGAGCCCCGAACTGAACGCCGAGCCGAGCTGTGAGCGCAGACCTGCGCGCGCACTCACCAGACACGCAACCAGCAGTAGCAGCGTCACGGTCACCCGTCCGGTGCACGCCATGATGAGGTGGGTATCTGTCTGTACGGCACTGCGCCTGTGCACCGCTTTTATAAGCGAGCTTATCAAAGTAGTTGCTGACCCACAGACCCTACGCACTTAAATTAAATTTTGGCCATTTCGTTATCTATCACTCGGTCATCGACACCGACACTAATGCAATACCCGCTTAAGTAGATATTAATGATCAATATTTGGAAACAACACATCAAATCAAAGTGTCAAAGATGCTAGGTGTACCTACCTACAGAGTCGACAGCTCTGCTGGTAAATTTTTATTGCAAATCATCCATGACTTTTATGAGTGTCCTTGACCGAGCGAACAAAGTGAGGGAGTCTACGAAAAAAAAATCTTCGTAGGAGGGAGTGTCTCCTTTTCAGCTTGGGCAAAAATGCTTTTGTGTTCGGATGTCTGTTCTCCTCTACGCATTTCGCAACCGATTCTTATGAAATTTTGTGAGCAAATTCAATAATCTGATAGGTGTATTTTTTCAACGATTAAGTTTTTCGAAAAAAAAAAAATGGCGTAGATACTTATAGGGGTAGAGAAAAAACATATTTCAGCCTTTTCTCAACCGATTCTCGTGTTTTGTAAGCAGATTGGATAATAGGTATTTTTCCGCGAGTGTCATTTATCTGTCAAAAGTTGACCGATTTTCGATAAAATTCTCACCTATTAGTAGGTACCTTGACTTTTTTACCAGATGAATAGTCTTTTTTTTCTCCTTTCATCTTAGAATTTGAATGATAATATTTTTAGATGGGAAGAAAGTAGAAAAGCTAATTATTTAATAGAAAAAAGGATTGGATGTGGTGGCCGTGGGTGACACAACAAACACCATGACCTTTAAGGTTTCGTTACATTAGAAATTGTCAAACAAACTTGAATAACCCGAATTGTTTTATAACGAAGCTGTTGTAGGCCGGTGGGTAGAACGCTCTGGCCACGCAAGCATGAGGTCTCAGGTCCTAATTCCGGTGCGGGCATGTAGGTATAGGTACCTTAGTTTTTTCAAAGTTACCTAGGTACCTACCTACTTTGTGAATAATATGTATAGAAATATGTAGAGCAAACATTTTTACTTTTATCCACTCGTATGTACGACTTTTTTTTTCATTAACTTGGGTAGGTACTCCGTATTCTGTTGATGTGGTTATAATCCAATTATAACCACATCAACAAAATTCTCGGGAAATGATGTCTAGGTCCATCATAGACATGGTCGATGTCATTATTGCATACTTAGCTGTTATACTTTAGATTTTATTGACGTCTAAAAACCTCCGATTCCGTCACTAGCTGACTGACGATCACCATAATTACTTCGGACTCCTCCAAGCCTCTACGCCTCTACGAACTCCTCTACGCCTCTACGTCTCTACGAAAACCTCTACGCGCAACCGTTACGAAGAAAATAAGAAACTTTGTCCGAATCCGAGTCCGAGTGCCAGTGCCAGTGCGAGTGTGAGTGCGAGTGCGAGTGCGAGTGCGAGTGCGAGTGCGAGTCCGAGTGCGAGTGCGAGTGCGAGTGCGAGTGCGAGTGCGAGTTCGAGTGCGAGTGCGAGTGCGAGTGCGAGAGCAAGAGCGAGAGCGAGTCCGAGTCCGAGTCCGAGTTCGAGTTCCAGTTTAGTAAATCACCCCCCCCCCCCCTCTCCCCTACTCCCCCCACCCTTTAAATTAAGGGGTGGAATTAAGCGCGTGCAAAATTTGATGATGAAGCAAACAAAAACAGCGCGAGCAAACGATCGTTGCCAACTACGCCCGTATGAGAAAAAAATTAACGAAATAAAAAAAATACAAAAAGAAGTGAAATCCCACCAAAAACATTTTTATGTAAAATGTTGCCAAGACGAGACCCCGCACTGTCAAACACTTATCAGATCTCATGTAGAGCCAAGCTTCTAGCTCTAAACTAAACGCCCTAACTCTACAAGCCATAACTTAATAAACTCTACACCTTAGTCAAAATATGTGACTTGGCTATTTAGGTACTGTCATATTATGGGCGTAAGGTGAAATCATGGTGAAATGTATTCAATGTTCATTACTTTTCTATTATACAATAATAGTTCTTTTAGTAGGTAACGAAACGGCCAAGCCACATATTTTGACTAAGGTGTAGAGTTTATGAAGTTAGAGCTTGTAGAGTTAGCGCGTTTAGTTTAGAGCTAGAAGCTCGGCTATACATGAGATCTGATAAGTTTTTGACAGTGCGGGTTCTCGTCTTGGCAACATTTTACATGAAAATGTTTTTGGTGGGATTTCACTTCTTTTTGTATTTTTTTTTATTTCGTTAATTTTTTTCTCATACGGGCGTAATTGGCAACGATCGTTTGCTCGCGCTGTTTTTGTTTGCTTCATCATCAAATTTTGCACGCGCTTAATTCCACCCCTTAATTTAAAGGGTGGGGGGGAGTAGGGGAGAGGGGGGGGGGGGGTGATTTACTAAACTGGAACTCGAACTCGGACTCGGACTCGCTCTCGCTCTCGCTCTCGCTCTCGCTCTCGCTCTCGCACTCGCACTCGCACTCGCACTCGCACTCTCACTCGTATAACACAGCTTATATTATATGTTTCAGAACATGGTATAAGGCCAGGGGGTTTACCCTTGACGCTATTGCCAAAGAGCATACCTACATCTATTGCAATCAAATTGAAAAAGTTTTAAAATTAATTTCACTTTGAATGCTCATAGTAATGCCTTGATCTTAAACACCCTGTAATGCATATTCAAAGGTAAATGGGGCAAGGAGAATTTTTAAGTTCGAACATGAGCCAAATCGGTCGAGGAGTTGCTGAGATATGGGATCGCGAGTTCATAGTTCGGGGCGAACCACTAGTATTTCTAAACCTACGAATGTTTGTGGAATAACCAATTAAAACAATACAAAGACAGGAAACAGCGTTTCAATGCTTTAAGAATCCCCTTCAGCTTTGCAGCCCTCTCGCTCACACTTTTCAACATTTTAATTTATTGTAAGAGAATGATTCAACTTTGGACGATGAAATATAGTTGCAGACACAGATAATTAAGCTATCGACATGTGGACTAAGTTTTGATTTTATATTCCTAGTAATAAAAAAAATATCCCGGAACTTCGTTTAAAAGTAGTAGTTCCGTGATATTTTTTTTATTACTAGGAATAAAAAATCAAAACTTAGTCCACATGTCGATAGCTTAATTATCTGTGTCTGCAACTATATTTCATCGTCCAAAGTTGAATCATTCTCTTACAATAAATTAAAATGTTGAAAAGTGTGAGCGAGAGGGCTGCAAAGCTGAAGAGGATTCTTAAAATCATTTAATGAAACGAGCGAGCGAAGTTCTCAGAGTTACTGGAACAATCCGGCGTTTGTACGGATGTATGTATGTTTGTGTGTATGAATGTTCGTTCGACGATAACTTGAGTTTTGGTCGGATCGTTATGAAATTTGGTAGGCGGCGGGTAAATGATAGGAGTGTAACTTTGCTTACGCCATTCGCGCAGGCGCGCGCGCCCTTGCATATTAACTATACAACCCCATATATCTCGGCAACCCCTCGACCGATTTGGCTCATGTTCGAACTTAAAAAATATTTTAATTTCGTTTACCCGCCTACCAAATTTCATAACGATCCGACCAAATTTACTCAAGTTATCGTCGAATGAACATACATACAGATTTTATTGAACGAGCGAGCGAAGCGAGCGAATTTCTCCGAGTCTACTGGAACAATCCGGCGTTTGTATGTATGTATGTTTGTATGCATGTTTGTATGTACGAATGTTCATTCGACGATAACTTGAGTAAATTTAGTCGGATCGTCATGAAATTTGGTAGGCAGGTAAATGAGGCAAAGAGAATTTTTAAGTTCGAACATGAGCCAAATCGGTCGAGGGGTTGCTGAGATATGGGGTCGCGTGTTCACAGTTCGGGGCGAACCACTAGTTATTTATTGAGTAGTTATTCCAAATTAAATACATAAATAGATTTACGCAGAACATGACATCGTAAAATCTTTAAAAAACAAGGTCATAGTGCATAGTAAAACCAAGTAGTTAAGCTCTCAGAGCGTTTATTTCTTAATTTATGTATCTAAATAGACTTTACAATAATTTCTCACTCAGTGTCATTTTAGGCGCTTTACGCTTAGGTACATACGAGTATGTCCTCGCTCCATAGAGCCACGACACCCTTTATACACCAGAGACCTCTCGAGTACTCTCACTCAACTCAACACACTTAAGTACGGAATATCTTTACTATTCGTCGCTACTGCGGGGGGAGGAAGGGAGGATCAGGAGGAGGGGGAGGAACGGGAGGAAGGGGAGGTGAGGGACACTGGGGACGCGAGGCGGGGGCAGGGGTCGCTCACAGCGACCGACCCGCGCTACGCGACTAACTATAACTTGTACTTTAAGATTCACCTAATTATCACCATATTAACAATAATAAATAGACTACCGACATTAAAACGAGTAGTAGATATTTTTATACCTGTATGTGAGTGCGCTAATTGGCTAAGATCACAAATGGCGGGCGGGGCCCCGGGCCCGTCCTAAATGTTACAAAAATATCCGTCCGCTAATACTGATCGGCTCCCTTGCACGGCGAGCGCCGAGCGCTCATAAATATGTACACTCTCTCTGAGTAAATAGTCCTTTGTTCAACAAAATATCACTCTGTCTACAAACTGTCTGTCGCGTTCACACGGTGGGCTTCTGCAGCCGCTCGTCGGCGGCGAGCAGCCGGTCCAGCTCCTCGTCCTCATAGAACACCACAAAGTGTTCGGGCTTGGCCACCGCCTCGAAGATGGAGCACACGGACGGCTTCACGTTGTAGAAGTACAGCGGCTGCCGACGCTCGTGGAAGTCCGCCGTCAGCCGCTCGATGGACTTGGCCGCCGTGTAGTCTGCACTGTAGATGTGTGTACACTCCAGCACCACCGGCAGACTGCTGGCGCCGCCCGCGCCCGCCCACTTGGTGACCAGGCGCCGCACGTACTCCACGGAGGGGAACATGAGACAGCGGTCAGGGGTGACCATGAGGTAGTCCTGGCCGCGCTCGGTCCGCAGCAGCTCCACACTGAACTTTGGCCGCGCCGCGTGGTACAGTATGAACAGCATGTTGACCAGCACACCCACTAGCATGCCCAGCTCGAGCGGCAGCGCCAGACACAGTATGAAGGTACCCACGCCCGGGATCAGGTCCAGCTCTGAGGAAAGATAAACAACAAATGAGAAAGCAACAAAATATGCGCTCTAACTAAAAATTAAAGACTTGCTGGGTGTTTTTATTTATTTTTCTGTGAGTCCTTGCTTGATGATTCTAGGTCAACGGGAAGTTCATCTACAGGTTTTGATAAGTGAGTTTGCTAATATCAAAAATGACCGAGTCATAGGATATAGGATCTCAAATGAAGATATCAGTCAAAATAGGTAATAGCATAAACATTTATAATAAGTTGAAAAAATTCACTCGGGACAAGGTAATGGTAGAGCGCCTGCACGGTATGCGAGAGGTTGCGGGTTCAAGTCCTGTCCCGAGTGAATTTTTTCAACTTATTATTAATGTTTAAATGATTCCCTAGCACGGGTTAGTGCTTTAGAAAAAACAAAAAGAGTTAATAGTTTGTTGAACATAAATATTGATATTGTCCGTATTTTTTAAATCTAAGAATGAGGAAACTTATGAAGCAGAAGGTAGTCGATCATTTAAACTTGTTTGTTGGTATGGTTGTGATTGTGTGTGTTTTATTGTTTGTGTGTTGGTTGGTACTCACTCTTGGCGCGCCACATGGGCTTGACGACGTCGTACTCAACCATAAACAGTATGGCGGAGATGATGACAGCCGCCAGCGCCGCCTTTGGGATGTAAGCGAAGTATGACGTGAAGAACTGCAGCGCCAGGATCACCATGATCCCTGTAACATACAGACATCTTCGATCAAGGATAAAACTAGATACAACATAGAACTCTGAAATGTGTCTGGAAAAATAGATGCCCAAATTGCCTTTGCGAGCTTACTTGCTCGTAGCTGTACACTAATGCAATAAGGTTGACATTCGAATATTAGACGTATGGTCGAAATGATGTTTTGTATTGTTCTATTGCTGATACGTTTTGTTTCTGTGGGGACAAGTTTTTATTGTGATTTTATACTTAAGGCTCGGTATAAGGCTAACTAGCGCCACCAATGTTAAAAAAATCATAGCTTCCTTTAGAAGAAGTTTCTGAAAAAATCCTAAGATGAGCCTATGCGCCATATTTTTCTAGATTTTTAAGTGTAGATACCCTCTACGAAATTTACTTTTAAGCTAAAAAAAATTCGATAACCGCCAAAAGCAGCCGTTTTTGGCGGTTATCGAATTTTTTTTAGCTTAAGACTAGAAATTGAGTTGGGTACCTACACTTAAAAATCTAGAAAAGCATGGCGCATGAGCTCATCTTAGGATTTTGTCAGAAACTTCTTCTGAAGGGACATATGATTTTTTCAACATTGGTGGCGCTAGTTAGCCTTATACCGAGCCTTAATGCGGATTCTATGGGATTTAGTTCGGTGCATACAATACATAATACAACCAAGATGATTTTTTAAATCTATGGAAATTTAATATTCCACGATATATATATTTTTAAATTTAATTGTATTATTTTGCAGTTCCGCCTCCACGAGCGTTGTTGCCGAGTGCGTAAGGATTTGTGAGATGAAGGTCACTTTCGCGATTCGACAGCATACGGCGAGTTCAAGCAGACGGGTAGTGTACATGTACATTGTACGGGGTGTTACGGCGGTAGTACTGACCGGTGTAGAGGCCGGACAAGGGCGTGCGCACGCCGGACCCGTTAGACACCACCGACCGCGCCAGCGAGCCCCCGCCGGGGTAGGCCTGCATGAACGAGTTGCCAATGGAGGCGGCGCCGAGCGCGATCATCTCCTGCGTCGCGTCGATGGTCTGTCCGTCGCTGAACGCCTTGCAGATAGCGATGTCCTCCAGCAGCACTATGAGCGGTATGACCAGTATACCGGAGCCCAGCTCCTGCACCATGTCCAGGAAGTCAGCGGTGCTGTTGTCGGCGCGCACGTAGCTGAAGGGGGGCGGCTGTACGTGCGGCATACCGCCCGGGATGGCTCCTGTGGAACACACATAGACACGGTCAGTCAGTACGCACACACACACACACGCGCACACACGCTAGCGCTGCTAGGTACCCACCCTCGTCGGCTGGAGGACGCACAAACAGAAAAAGAGATAAAAGTTAGTTGTAGGAATGAGTGTAGATTCTATTTCAAAATCACCAAATAGTTATTGGAAACGGAGCCTCTCACTTATTTAGCTGTTGTAAGTTATAAATAGTTAGTTCCTGTGTGTAGTGTAGTGTACTGACCCATGAGCCGCACGGGCGACTCTCCCTGTGTAGTGTAGAGACGAACCAGTAGCCGAGCGCGCCGGAGCACACCACAACCACCGCGTTGCGAGCGTGCGGCGCTGTGTGTAGTGTACTGTGCTGTGTGTAGTGTAGTGTACTGACCCATGAGCCGCACGGGCGACTCCCCCTGTGTAGAGACGAACCAGTAGCCTAGCGCGCCGGAGCACACCACAACCACCGCGTTGCGAGCGTGCGGCGCTGTGTGTAGTGTACTGTGCTGTGTGTAGTGTAGTGTACTGACCCATGAGCCGCACGGGCGACTCCCCCTGTGTAGAGACGAACCAGTAGCCTAGCGCGCCGGAGCACACCACAACCACCGCGTTGCGAGCGTAAGGCGCTGTGTGTAGTGAAGTGTGTGTAGTGTAGTGTGTGTAGTGTAGTGTACTGACCCATGAGCCGCACGGGCGACTCTCCCTGTGTAGAGACGAACCAGTAGCCGAGCGCGCCGGAGCACACCACAACCACCGCGTTGCGAGCGTGCGGCGCTGTGTGTAGTGAAGTGTGTGTAGTGTAGTGTGTGTAGTGTAGTGTACTGACCCATGAGCCGCACGGGCGACTCTCCCTGTGTAGAGACGAACCAGTAGCCGAGCGCGCCGGAGCACACCACAACCACCGCGTTGCGAGCGTGCGGCGCTGTGTGTAGTGAAGTGTGTGTAGTGTAGTGTGTGTAGTGTAGTGTACTGACCCATGAGCCGCACGGGCGACTCTCCCTGTGTAGAGACGAACCAGTAGCCGAGCGCGCCGGAGCACACCACAACCACCGCGTTGCGAGCGTGCGGCGCTGTGTGTAGTGTACTGTGCTGTGTGTAGTGTAGTGTACTGACCCATGAGCCGCACGGGCGACTCTCCCTGTGTAGAGACGAACCAGTAGCCGAGCGCGCCGGAGCACACCACAACCACCGCGTTGCGAGCGTGCGGCGCTGTGTGTAGTGTACTGTGCTGTGTGTAGTGTAGTGTACTGACCCATGAGCCGCACGGGCGACTCCCCCTGTGTAGAGACGAACCAGTAGCCTAGCGCGCCGGAGCACACCACAACCACCGCGTTGCGAGCGTAAGGCGCTGTGTGTAGTGAAGTGTGTGTAGTGTAGTGTGTGTAGTGTAGTGTACTGACCCATGAGCCGCACGGGCGACTCTCCCTGTGTAGAGACGAACCAGTAGCCGAGCGCGCCGGAGCACACCACAACCACCGCGTTGCGAGCGTGCGGCGCTGTGTGTAGTGAAGTGTGTGTAGTGTAGTGTGTGTAGTGTAGTGTACTGACCCATGAGCCGCACGGGCGACTCTCCCTGTGTAGAGACGAACCAGTAGCCGAGCGCGCCGGAGCACACCACAACCACCGCGTTGCGACAGGTGGCCAGCAGCCATAGCGCGCGGCCCAGCGTGCGGCGCTGCCAGCTCGCGCCCTCGCCCGTGCCGATTGACAGCATGCCCACTTTCTGTAGAAATGCGACACGACAGATAAGAAATAGGTTAAGGCTGGAAGATACGAAGCAATGGCACTGCCCAAAAAACTTGTCGTGGACCAGAACACATAATCGACTGAATCATTGTTGTTCTGTTGTTTACGTCTGTTGTTCATGAAAATAATACAATGTTATTGCCGCGAACGAAAAATTGCTAAACAAAAATAACTCAGTTTAGCTACAAAATGTAAAAAACTGTGAACATTTTGAATTTCCCGCCACGTTGCTATCGTCTACCCTTAAGCAAGCTTGATGCACAATAATAATTGCACATAGCACAGGGTCCAGCACACTATGGAGCTGAGGTCGTTTCCTTAGCGTCTGACAAATTATATTTAGATAATAACAACATTGTTTGGACGAATAGTTTCGATTTTACGATCGTGTTTATGCAAAAATCCAATAAGACATTGACCGAACATTTCCATAGTTGTCGCTTATTACAACAAAAAACAAATAATATTCAACGATGGCCATAATAAGAATCGAGCAAATTAGAGTGGCCCCATCAATCACGGATGTTCCAATGTTGCAATTTGCAATAAATAAGAAGAAAAGTCAATAATTTAAATGCAATTTTACAGGATTTAAC
Organism: Zelleria hepariella; assembly: GCA_949319315.1. Classification (NCBI taxonomy): domain Eukaryota; kingdom Metazoa; phylum Arthropoda; class Insecta; order Lepidoptera; family Yponomeutidae; genus Zelleria; species Zelleria hepariella. The sequence goes on from OX439378.1 coordinate 11,424,140, forward strand.
ACTCGTTTTATTTTACGTTTTACGTTTTCCCAACGTGCTCGTGCAAACCTAAGGAAATATTAAGAAAAGACAATGTAGAAATATGCAGAAGATCTCAAGAAAATAGAGAAGTGTACCTACTACTTAGCTATGATGTTGGTGGAACTGAGCGGGCCCAACGGCTCAACTAAGGACATACTCGTACCTACACAGTCAGTGGCGGATCCAGGATTTTGGATTGGGGGGGGGGAGGCTTGAACCCAATGAGCGTAGGTTTTCGAGATAAAAAAACAAACAACATTTTGTTTTATAGACGTGTACCTACACCTCAAGATAATTCAATCCAAATTATACAGAATCTAACTAATCAAGATTTTGTCACAGATCCCCAATAGACTTTACTTATTTAATCTGACAGCTATCGCCCAAATCTTCTAATTCAATTTAGAAATTAGCAGAGCCCAAGGGTGTGGTCCACGGTATAGTGACTCAATCTAGAGAGCAAAGCTTTCATCGTTTTCTTTTTCCTTTTAGCTAGATTTTAGATGAAAAATATTTTTTGAACTCCACTCGAACGAACCTGTGGGCAAAAGCTTGTGTTGTGTTATATTTTCTATTTGACGAGGCCCGAGGCAAGTGATTAGGAAATTAACCAATAGGATAGGTTCGTCATTTTGTGGTAAACTCTACTGTTTGTACGAAATCGTGTCGTGTGAATAATTGAGTGAGCTCACTCAATCGTGAGCTGTTTGTTTACCCGCATGATGAGCAGCAGCGCGATGCAGGCTGCGCCGAGCAGCGGGTCCCACAGCGCGGCGCCGCGCAGCTCGCGGAACACACTGATCCACTGCTGCAGGAACGTGCTGCCCGACACCGGGATGGCGAACAGGTCCTTGACCTGCGACGTGGCGATGAGCAGCGCCACCGCCGACGTGAACCCGCTCGACACCGGGCCCGACACGAAGTCTATCAGGAACCCCAGCCCCAGCACCCCCATCAGCAGCTCCACCAGCCCGGCCAGCAGCGTCAGCAGTATCGCCTTGGGCAGCACGCCGCCCGCCACCTGCCACGTCAGCAGCGAGGCGATGGCCGTGGGGCCGGCCGGCACGGCGCGACACCCGCCCAGCACGATGTAGATGAAGCAGCCCAGGAACGAGCCGTACAGGCCGTGCTGCGGCGGCAGGCCCGCGATGTTACTGTAGGCCAGCGACTGCGGGATGACGGTGAGGCCGACGGTCACTCCGGCGATGAGGTCGCCCACGGCCTGCGAGCCGGTGTACTGCGGCAGCCAGCGCGTCACCGGCACGCGCTTGTGCAGCGTCTTGCGGTTGAACACTCGCCGCACATGCGCGCGCCAGCCCTCGCGCGCTCCGCCCTCCGACACTGCAACAGACATAGCACGGTCAGGCGCCGCGCGCCGGTGGTAGTGTCATGGTGTGGTGGTACTCACGGATGTGGTCGTTGCTGGCGTGCTTGTCGTCGGCGGCGGGCGGGCCCAGCGAGCCCGACGACGCGTTGTGTTTGCGGCGCGGGATCATCCTGCAACACACACACATACGTGAGGTCGAGTCAAGTCAAAACACACACGAGGCACGCACACACGCCCGCGTGGTCATGTGATACCACAGCGCACTTTGTCCGGCGTGAGTGTACACAAGTGCCGTTCGATCAAACGATTATTAATTTGTTATTACCAGACGTAGTAAGTATGTGGATCTTTATGGGATGGGACCCGACATTTACTGATCCCATAGCTAGCAGTGGAATGTTTATGTTATGCCGTTAGGTACAATTGATCTTCAACATGTCAGACTAGTCGGTTCTGCACCGCGGGCGCAGCGCGTTTAAGTCTTTTCTTTGGGTCTCTGCGCGGTGTGACGTCACGGGCGGCGCGCTCGCAGCAGCGGATTCTTACCTAGTATAGCCGAAAGCGCGTGTCGAAGTCGGTCGCTCGGCCGGTCGAGCGAGTAGCGAGCGACACTCGGTCTTTCAATCAATAAACACCAATAATGGAGAGTCATTAAACAAATCAGTGGAGCTGGCGAGTGTTCCGCAGAGCCTCCACTCTACACTCGACACAATATTGTGTCACACACACAACACATGGCGCTGATTCACGCTCGCATTCTTAGTAATTCTAGCTTAATGTGCCAGCAGTTGGCTATTTAGGTAAATAGGTACCTCTGCGTCGTGTGACGTGACGAATTAATGGGTAGATAAGTATGTACCTCATTTATTAATCGACATACGTGACAATTTGCATCAATCTCAATGTACTTAATCAAATTCAATCTTAAGGCTCCGTATAAGGCTAACTAGCGCCACCAATGTTGAAAAAATCATATCTTCCTTCAGAAGAAGTTTCTGAAAAAATCCTAAGATGAGCTCATGCGCCATGCTTTTCTAGATTTTTAAGTGTAGGTACCCAACTCAATTTCTAGTCTTAAGCTAAAAAATTTTCGATAACCGCAAAAAACGGCCGCTTTTGGCGGTTATCGAAATTTTTTTAGCTTAAAAGTAAATTTCGAAGAGGGTATCTACACTTAAAAATCTAGAAAAGCATGGCGCATAGGCTCATCTTAGGATTTTTTCAGAAACTTCTTCTACAGGAAGATATGATTTTTTTAACATTGGTGGCGCTAGTTAGCCTTATACCGAGCCTTAACCGCGGTGCAGCCTGTCGACTGGTCTGCCTAACAGTACCTACTTAACTTACTGATACCTACTGTACTGTACTGTCCGTCTGTCCCCATAATATATATTTGACTATCCCGCGCGCGCGGCGCCGCGGCGCAGGGCCGCACTCAGGCGCTGACCCCGTTCCGCACCTACCTACCGCGTCTACGCTTAGCATTAAAACTAACAAAAATATCCTGAGAAAATCTGCAATTTAATGGTCTTTAATGTTGGGTTTTTAAGAGAAAAAAAAAATTGCTATTAATCTAAATCCTTAACACGGTGTTTCAAAAGGTGATAATTTATTTTTACAGGGTAATAGCACCCGGTGATAGGGATCACATCCCAAATATATTTTTTTACTCTGAGGCGTACCGCAGATTTCTAAATTAATAAAGTGTAAGCGCTGTAGTGGGAGAAAAGTATTTAAAAAAAAAAATAGAAGTTAAAAACTAAAACCCGACTACTAAAAGGCTTAAAACAAGACCTGGTTATCCTTAAAATAGACTCATAGATAATTAATCGTAGTCGGAGGCCATCGGTTTATCAAATGCGAATGTGGTGCCCTCCGACTACGATTAATTATCTATGAGTCTATTTTAAGGATAACCAGGTCTTGTTTTAAGCCTTTTAGTAGTCGGGTTTTAGTATTTAACTTCTATTTTTTTTTGAGCTTTTTAGTTAGTTATTTTGGATGATCACCTAAAATAGAACCAAGAAGGGCAAAAAAAACCACATTTTGGAATAATTTGTTCTATTTGTTATGTTGACGCTACATGTGTTATACATTTTTGAAAAGGTCTTTTAAAGCCCTTTCATTTGATACCCATGACAATGGTATCCGATAATTTTTATTTTTAGGTCCACCACTTTAGGGCGCAGCACAGCCGCCATATTGTTTTTTTTCAAAATTAAACTATCCTATGTTACCTGGGTGATTAAGACGAATCCAACGACACCTCATTTGTTGAAATCGGCTGAGTAGTTTAGGCTCTGCGAGGGAACAGATGAAAACACACACATACATACCCACATACATACATACATACATACATACATACATACATACATACATACATACGCTGCTAAAATCATAACCCTCCTTTTTGCTTCGCGTAGTCGGGTAATAAGGTTTCCTTTGATTTTCACAATGTCTTATCAATTTAAAACTCTATAAATGCACCTACGCACACAAAAATGTGTTTGAATTTGAACTAAGTCCAAAAACAAAAAACTTTAGAAAAAAAAAAAACTTTCGAGGTCATAAAATAAAAACAGTTATTTCAACTTTTTTCACAGAAACGTCGGAACAGTAGGTTACACAATGCAAAAAGAGTTCACGTTTTAACTATTCTTAATTAATAAAAATATGGTTTATCTATGGCACCTATTTTTCCTTTTTTTGTATTAAAATGATTAATATTAATATCCTTACTCTTATTCTTAGGCTGATTAAGCTAGGAAGGTTTCAACATGCCCCAGCACAAGCACCAAGTCATCACTGCACTCATCTCGTGTGAATTAAGTGCCGCTCGACTCGGTATAAACAACTTATTTTAGGTAGTAAAGGCCAATTTTAAAAATAATAATACACTAAGCATCAGGAAAATAGCACCTTTTGAAACAATGACTTCAAAAAACTTTCATTGCATAATTGAACCGTAATGAAATTGGTTATAGAAATAATTAATTTCTTTTTTTGTATCACTGCAGAAAAAATTAATAAGTTGTTTTTCGCGAAAAACGTTTTTCAATGCGCTTATGAATTCAAATTACTCTAAAACCTAGTGTTACCCTGATCCCTGGTGCCCTGAGCTTCCATCCGCTCTCTCATGGACCTACAGGTTTTGTGACTTCACCAATACTTTTTTCAACATCTCGTACCGAGAGGTATTTCTTATTTTATTTAATTGTATTTTTCATTGATAGGTACCTAATTGTCCCTTTACAATAAATTTCAAATAGGAAAAAAAGTTGGTAAAGTATTTTTAAAAGGTGCGATTTTTTTATTTATTAATTTACAGATCTTATTTTTATGGACCGCAGAATATTACGAGTTGAAAAAATCCAAGAGCCGGTTTGGGGCAGCGCGCCCGCGCGGGACAGCTGAGATTGTATAATGATTACCGGTGGGTATTACCGATATCACAGGTAAAGAGGAAAAAGCACATTTATTGGATTTATGGATCACGTGCAATTTCTCTTTGCATTCCATTATTTAATTTATTACTTCTACTAAAAGTCTAAAGTTATTTATCGGACTGGAGTAGTGGTTTAATAAATTAACAACATTTTTACTATACACACTCGCGTCACACGAATTTGCGTAGGTATTCCGATATCATGTCAAGTTAAATATACGTGAAACCAGTAAATGTATGTGTATTTCTCACGGGAGGTCGGTGGCGAAAAGAAAATAAAGTGAGTTCGGCGCGGGTCGATCTCTCCGCCGAATTAGAAATTGGTGGTGTGCTTTCGGACCCGTGTGGGGTCGCGAGTGTGACGTCACTTGGAGTCGGGCGGGCTGGCTGGACTCACTTGTATCTGTTGTGTGCGGGTCAGGAGCGCATGCCGGGCGGCGGGCGCTGCGCGGCGGGTTCGTGCTCGGCGGGGAGCGACAGGGCGGCGGACGTGTGGCTGCGGCGGCGTGCGGGCCGCGACTGACTTGACTGACTGTGCCTGCTAGTGCCAGTGCCGCCGCCGCTACCGCTGCCCGCCGCGCGGAGGCTGCGCGACCCGCGCCCGCACCCGCATCCGCACACACCCGCTACCCCTACCGTCACCACCGCCGCCACCGAAACGAAAATAAGGACGACCAATAAATTAATCATCTCAAACTTCATTAAGAAGTCATCTATTCTTACGCAGCGGATCATTAATAATTCCTCATAAGCTCTCTGTTCTCGCATGGCCGCTCGCCTGGTTGTGTGCGTGGCGCGCGCCCCGTGACGTCACTCGGAGCTTTCCCGCGCGTGACGTCACTCGCGATGTAAACACGCGCACGCGCGCCGCGGCGCCGCCAGCGGCAGGCAGACCAGCTGGCTGTGCCTAACGCTTCAGTGTCAAGTACCATTGTTCTATTTTGTTAGCTAAAGTTTTAGCTAACAATACTTAAAGGTATTTTGAAAACTAATGCACATACGTTACTCTACATAATTATTATCCCTGATCGTGTTTATTTATTGAATGATGCCAGGTAATATCTTGAAAATACTTATGGTGTCCATGGCGTAGAGCTGTATCCGGTGATGGAAGGGTCATTGTCAGAGCTGGCTGGTTGGTGCGCCATACACTCGGCTCGGTGGGTCGGGGGGGTGCGATGCTCAAGTGGTCAGCAGAGGGGCGGCAGTGAGGTGCGCGGGCGCAAACTGGTTGTGGGGGGGTGGGGGCGCGGGGGTCGTCGACCGCTCGCTCACGTGACTGTCCCCCGCGACCCGCGCCGACAGCTGCCCTACCGCTGTGACGTCACGCGACACCCTATGTACTGTGCAGTCAGCAGTCGGTCAGCCAGTCGGGTCGCGCAGACGCACGAATCTGCGACCCGCAAGTCTCACCTGACACATGCCAGCTCAATCAGAAACCTAGTTTAATGAACATAGCTAGTACCCACTTGGATCATCGTTGGTAAAACGAGTATCTATTATGTAAAAAAATGCGTAAAGCCCAAATTACTTTTGCTGACTAAACTGGTTTGAGAAACGAATCAAATTCCGAATTGTTAAGGAAAATTGGTAAATAATTTGCATCGTCCCCTCCCGCCCCATGCCCCGCGCGTCCCTGGCGGCGGGTGGACGGCGAACGGCGGACGGTCGCGGCCTCGAACGAACGTTTTTTACACGCAATTTGTTATTTCGCAGTAGATTTAAATCAATCACTGATTGACGCAGAAATAGCTTCATCATCGCGAGAAGACTATTTTATTTGTAATTTATGCCACCGGCAGCTGCCAGCCACTATTGTATTGGCAGATAATGTGAAGTATTCAGATAGCAGTAGCACGGGCCCTCAGCTCAAACCTGCTGAACGCCATTTACAAAGCGCGTCGACACGACATGCGGCATAAACATGACATTCTTCCACTCGATGGGTCTTTTATGTGACAAACCACTTGTTATTGCATGAAATTAATGATGGAATCCTTTATTTGTAATAAATATAGCTTCGTTCGATGACACTGCGCGACCTGCAGCCACGCCTGCTCTAGGTGCCCCGAGCACAGCTGTGGCTAGACCCAGACCCAGACCCAGAAGCGCGTGTGTCTTGAACCATGCACTGTAACTACGTGCCTCCACAGCCTCGCGTCACCAACTCACAAATGAATAGCCAATAACGATAATTGGCACAATTGGCCCGAGTCGCCGCCGCCGCTGCGCCGCCGCCTACGTTTACGACACCGCAACTTGACCAAAACCTGAAAATATTAATATACACACACAGCGCATTGTGATTTTTATTCTGTTGGATTGCTTCTTTTTTTATTACTTACAGCCCTCGGATCATCTTGAAGATAAATATTGTAATCCGGAAGGAGCAGGATGACCCTTTTGTCATTGGAAAGCCTTTATCAAGCCATTTTCCACGGTACTGTTTCTGCGTGTGTTGAAACTGAACTAGCGTCTCTCCCCGGAACGAAATGGCTGCAGGTTGGCCATTGAGTTCTGTTATTGTAAAGTTTTTATGAGTTGTTTAATACCTAATGGAAAAACAAAAAATGTAAACCGCGGAGCCGGTTTTTTCACTCGTGCTCGGGGCTGTCCCAGGTAGGCACAGTACCTGCTCGAAGAAACCCACCGCCGGGCCCGGGCCAGCCCCCACCGCGCCGAGTGACTCAGTCACTGGCGGTCGACCGATATAGCGCAGCGACATGAGCGAGGCATGTTACTCGAGTCTTCAATAAAATCGGTCAAGAGCGCCCAGATATGCACAAGTAGCAGTAGTGCAGTACCGTTGTTTGTTTGTTGCATGTCGGCTGAGGCGCGCCCCGCCCGCCGCCCGCCGCTCGCCGCCCCCGCTCCGAGTACGGCCCAGCGCCGGTCACGGGACTCGGGACAACTCATTATCTGTTCGTAGCTCCGAACTAGTCATCAGTCTCATATCGCGACGTAAACAATGAAAAAGAGTATTCAGACGACTGCCATGTCGTCATTAAGCTTCATGACTGGGGTCTTATAGATTTGCGTTCAGAATAAACATCGACTGTGATAAGGACATAAAACGATGAAAAAGTTCTGGGCCTTATGCAAGGTAGTTGAGCAGAATTCAACCATTATTCACTCAAACTACATATTGTACAATACTGATTCCAGTTTGAGACAAGCATCGTCTTCTTTATTATAAAACCGTCTGTAGTAAATCGATTGGGATTAGATTGGGGAAGATCGACGCGGGCTTTTGGGTATATAAGGACCTAAGTCAACAACGACGGTCGCATGTGGTATCGCCTCGTTGTGTCGCAGTCGCAGGTAGCGTGTCGCACGTGGCACGGCCTTCAGGACGGGCGCGTGATGGCAATTAATTGTAACAAACAACACGCCATCGCAATATTTGACGACATTACCGTAATGACAATAGTTTACCGGCCATCATGAATCATGACGCGGCGGCCCGTGTTTATGTTCCTGGTGCTTTCCTAGAGCCACACTGTCAGGAATGTCTTATCAGTGTCGCCGATTAGGAACTGAACGTGAGTCAGGCTTGCCAAGCGCGTGCTTATATTCTCTTCATAACACGCGCCCGAGCGATGACAAACTACAAAAACTAAAAGCCAGTTAAGACAATAAAACAAAAAAAAAGTCCTATTTCAGAAAAAAATATGCGGCACTGGTGAGACAAGTTTTATCCAACCATGTGCCCTAAGATCAATCACAGTTTAAACTCAGACCTTAGATTAAACCTCGCATTTTGTATAAAAATTAATCGACAGATAGGGTTTAAACTAGCCTTTTTGAACTGTGATTGATCCCACGGGGCTTAGAATCCCAATGCCCCAAAAATTTACCTGGATCCACCCCTGCCTGATGCGTCGTGCGTGCTGCGTGCGTGCACACTACCAAAAAATCTTTAGGGTGTACCTAGTTGTAGACTGTAGTACCTATAGGTAAGTACATACCTAGCTACTGTTTAAAAAAATACATACTTACTTACATTGCACCTAATATTTTATGATTCTACAGGGTGTTAAAAGACCGCCAACAAAGCGGGAAACCACGGAATTGTCCTCATCATACAGAAAAATGTTGCCCAAGGAACTATGCCTGGGAAATCAAGGGTTTCCGAGATATTGAGGTTCAAAGTCGAACTGTTCCAAACTTTTTTTTTAAGGAATTTATTCAGTATCAAGTACTTAACATTTCTTCTCAAGAAGCCATATCAGAATTATGAATATTTCTTACAAAAAAATACATTTGAGGTGCCGATGTTTAGAATTTAGTGTTCTCACAACTCTCCTGAATTCCTGATGGACTTGCGTCAGATAATTTAATGATCAATTATTCTGTTAGCCCAAATATTGATATACAACGTGGTTCTTCAACTTGTACCTGGTGAATCTGGTGACTCGATGCCTTGTCTACCCTACCTAACGAGATCTCCTCGTATTAGCTAAGGAACACAATGACAGGACGTTTCTGTTACAAAAAAGCCCTACCTACATTAACAGGTAATCGGCCTACCACCAATTAGGTAAACCAAATACCTTTACCTACCTACTGCTAAATCTGAATAGGTAGGCAAGTATGTCTCTCTGTATCAATCAGTGCGATAATAAGCGTTGTTATTTGTTCCTCGCGCGGCTCGCGGCACGCGCCATGACGTCGCGCGCTATCTGTCTTCCGCACAAGCCGGCTTTGTGATTTGTGTGACTCTTTAATTACCTACCTAACTAAGCTTACTCTTGTATGTCAACTGTAGCAGCCACGCAGGGCTCGTGCAGAGTCGTGCACGTATTTAGATACCGTACGAATCATCGTACGATGCGTATTTCTCGTTTACTAACACTATAAAAACCGGCCAAGTGCGAATCGGACTCGCACACGAAGGGTTCCGTACCATTATCTATAAAAACGGCAAAAATAATCTCGTTTGTTGTATGGGAGCCCCCTTAATTTTTTGTATTTCGTAAACGGTTAAACTTACTTGTATTATGTCGGTGTAGAGACACGCAGTCTGAGACTGGCCACGGCGTCGCGAGGGCCGTCTCAGCTCCATGATTAAGGTCTCCGAATGAGAACCGAAACTAGTCGGCTACACCGACATAATACAAGTAAGTTTAACCGTTTACGAAATACCAAATGTGCAGTGCTTACGTAAGTTTAAGTGTAAAAGGCCCCCTTAATATTGGTTTTATTCTGTTTTTTAGTATTTGTTGTTATAGCGGCAACAGAAATACATCATCTGTGAAAATTTCTATTGTCTAACTATCACGGTTCATGAGATGCAGCCTGGTGACATAACAGAAAGACAGACGGATGGACAGCGAAGTCTTAGTAATAGGGTCTCGTTTGGCACCCTTCGGGTACGGAACCCTAAAAAAGGAGTCATAAAACACATTGTATGTATTTACTTAAGAACTACTCTGTAATAAAGAGTTGTCAGCGTGGCACGTTGGGCCCGCGAGCTAAACCCAGGTAGTAAAGAGATTCCGATAAGCGGCGCGCTGAGCCCCCGGATTAAGCGCTCTATTGTTCGCGCATTCGCGGTACACATACCACACGATGACACGATCGACACAATGCGCCATCGAGTAACTCGAGTCACGTGACTCCTGCGCCCGCAGCACCACCGCCGCCCGCCCCGCGCCCCGCGCCCCGCCCGCGTTCGCCTGTTGGTACATACAAGGGCGTCGCCAAGGGGGGGCAGGGAGGGGCAGCTGCCCCCCCCTAGAGATTCTAAAAAAGTTGCCAAATATAATGCAACCAAAGTCCTAAGTCTTTGAGTTAATTTGCTTGAAGTTCAAGCCTTGAACAATCATTCCCGTACGTCGAAACTCGAATGAATTCACCAATTCCACTCCTAATACTCCGTACGCTCAACTACGCTCTGGCTGTAGATGTAAGGCTCGTAGTACAAGTGAAAAGCTTCATGTGCTGTCGACTTTACCTACAATTCATACCTACTTTTCTCATTCATAGAGAATGAGAAAAGTTTGAATTGTAGTAGGTAAAGTCAACTTGCCCCCCCTTGCGCCATCGGCTGGCGACGCCCTTGGGTACATAGGTATACGTGATACATCTACCTAACGCGCTTCCTACTTAAACCAAGCCTAAGTCGAAAGAAAAACTTTCCGAAGGGTCTTTCCGCTCGACGGTTATCTAATCGGGCGCTGTCGATGTCGACGTCGCGATGATAGCCTGTCTGAGTGGCTTGTTCCTCAAAGTGTCCAACAATTTGATCCGCTGTACCTAACCAATCTTATCTCGCGCAGAGCAAGCGATTACAGATTCACGTTCACGCTACCTCGTTCCGCAGCACTGTCGAGATGTAGATAAACCCACTTAGCTCGCGCGCGAGATGTACTTACTGTGTACTAATAACTACTATTTGGTATAACAGCAAAATGCAGACTGATAAGTCCCATCTCACATTCGCCAACACAGGAAAACGTACGTGCATAATAACATGTCAAATGATCTAACTTCACATGTCCACTGCAAAGCACGCCTAACACGAAGGACCATATCGAGATATCTCTCTACATTGAGCTGGACAGAGAGTGGGTGCCCTGCTCATTTACACTTCGACCGACCAACGAAATGCCTTAGCCTTAGCCCTACCTGCTGCCTTCCCGCCTCGCCGGGTGCCCTGCCCAATTTACTCTAAGTCTTGATACTTCGAGAGTTCGAAAATCTGTTAAATAATTGGACGTAGTTCTGCAGAAAGCAGCCATCTCCCAAAAAGTACAAACCGAGAAATGAGCATTTTTCTATCGAAGGTTACACTTCGGTTATTTATGAACTTTTTAGTTATTTAATAGTTTATACTTATAGATAATTTTTTATTTTATTTTTTTAATTCACTCTGTCCTGCGAATCGTTGCGTTTAATACTAATAATTACGGTTTTAGATGTGGCTGTTTTATACAAAAATACCTTTTCTGTAGAAATCACTAATAAAGTAAAAACCAGCCACATGAGTTGGCTGTTTTCTGAACTATGACAAAAATAAAATCGGGAAGATAATGTTAATAAAAACAGCCAATGATAGTATGAAAACTAACAAAAAAACAAAAAAAAATTAGAAAATGTACAGAAGATTACTGTTTTTTATGCATGTATTGTTTATTTGAGGGTTCCGTACCCTAAGGGTGCCAAACGGCACCCTATAACTCTGTCCTACCTTTAAAGGGCTAGAAAAAAACAAAAACTTATGCACAAATTCTTACTGTTTTTTGTCAATGTATTTTTAATTTTAGGGTTCCGTACCCGAAGGGTACCAAACTGGAACCGATTACTCTGTCCGACCTTTAAAGGGCTAAAAAGAACTAAAATTGTTTTAAAATTTACAGATTATTACTTGCATGTATTTTTTATTTTAGGGTTCTGAACCCTGCGGGTGCTAAACGGGACCCTTTTAATCTGTCCTACCTTTAATGGGCTAGAAAAAACTAAAACTTGTAATAAAATGAACAAATTCTTACTGTTTTTTGTACATGTACTTTTGATTTTTAGGGTTCCGTCCCCGAAGGGTACCAAACTGGAAACGATTACTCTGTCCAACCTTTAAAGGGCTAAAAAGAACTAAAATTGTTTTAAAATTTACAGATTCTTGCATGTATTTTTTATTTTTGGGTTCTGAACCCTAAGGGTGCCAAACGGGACCCCTTTACTCTGTCCTACCTTTAATGGGCTAGAAAAAACTAAAAATTGTAATAAAATGAACAAATTCTTACTGTTTTTTGTACATATACTTTTAATTTTTAGGGTTCCGTACCCAAAGGGTGCCAAACTAGAACCGACCTTTAAAGGGCCAAAAAGAACAAAATGTTTTAAAATTTACATTTATTTTAGTTTTTAGGGTTCCGCACCCTAAGGGTGCCACATGGAGAGATTTGTTTTGTTTAAAATAAATACATATTTATAGAGATTGCAGATATTTTCAAATCTTACACGAGGTTTTTTTAGTATAATCTGAAATCTATTTTAAAAAACTTATTAATATTTTTAACAAGAAGGTATTTTATTAAAACATGGGGTAAAAATATAAACTTGGAAGCGAAAAACCCAGGTTTGATTACGAGCATGTGCAGGCTTTAATTTATTTCAAAGTTAATTTGTGAAAATGTAGTAGCAGTGGTATTACTACAAACAGTGAAGGAAAACATCGTGAGGATACCTGAGCATCTAGGACATGAAACTCTCAACGCGAAAATCGCCAATCCGCGGTGGGCTCTTTCTGAGAGAATGACTTTGCCCTGTTATGGAACACGTACCTGTAGTACAGGCTACATCATACTTTTTTGTAGTTTTTACATATCATCCAAATAACACAGAAAGTCAACCTACTTTTGGGGATGGAAAGCACCTACGCAATGGAATATGAACCTTATATTGGAATATGTCTAAAATCTGAGGTTAACCCTTCCGAGAACCGTTTTCGGAAGAAGAAGGCTATAAAAGAATCGCTGGCGTAACAAAATCTGAAAATCAGGTGATCCAGCCGCTAGAAAATGGCTTCTGGAACTTTTCACCAGCATGCAAATAATTATATCCAAAAATCTTGGGAAAAACGTCCCTATTTCCATTGCTGAAACTTACACAAGTCAACGCAAAAACACATTTTTTTTGTAGTCTTGTGTAAATTCACATAGGTCTCATGTATCTCATATGTCTCATACTCATATGCAAGTTCCTGATCTGCCTTCAGACCGAAACGCAGTTAGCAGGATGTAACCATCACAAAGCACTATCAAGGTAGCGCGCTAACCAAATGGTTCCCATGGACCCAGCCAGACTAATCTGCGCCGCAATAAACCTAACAATACAGGGTGCCTCTATTTGACAGCGGAACTTTAAGCAGGCTTTTTCATCAATACAAACAACCTCTGAAAAATATGGTACCTACCAATTTTTTTTGCTCTTTTTTTCGGTCATGTAGTAAAGGTTGCAACCTATAGTTTTGGAGTTCTTCATCTAAAATTGTATACGATTTTTTCCCCCGAAAACAGCCAAATATCATTGTAAACACATAATTAATTTCGTAAGAAACAGCCATCCTAAGCTGGCTGCTTTTTACGTAATTCGAGCTTCCAACCTACGATCATTCTGAATTTTGTAAAAAACAGCCATGTAAGCTTGGCCGAGTTCTGCAAAATAGGTTTTTCGCATAATGTCGAAATTGGCTGCATTTTACACCATGATGGCTGTTTTTTACATAATTTGTTAGTGCGAATGGCTGTCTTTGGCGTGATTTTGCAACTTGTATCTCCGCCGTTAAGTGAGATATCGACATGGCTGTCTTTGCAAAAAATTCGCCATGTCAAAAATAGTATGGCTGCATTCATAACTCATTTTTGGAAAAAATGCGAGGTGGCTGTTTTCTGCAGAACTAGGTCCAATTGATAGTAATATTTTCTTTCTAGTTCGCTACGAATGTGAATCACATTCATATTTATGCCTCTATCGCACCCTACCGGTTGGACCCGGCCGATCCTCCCGATCCCGATCCTCCGTAGTGCGCCCGAAAATTTGTCATTTTTTCCTAACTTTCATATTGAATATTTCCTTTTCTACATACTTGGTTCGGCTCTCTCTTTTATTAATAGGACAGTAGATAACGCGCGAAGCGTCCCCGAAAATTCACCGACTTTACCCATAACTTTGGAATCGAGCACCAGGGGCGCAGCGGGAAGTTATCAGGAGCAAACCTAAAAATAACAGTCCTGCCTGGTCTGGCCATTCTTGCGCCCCCCAGAGTCTACGCCCTGTGCCTGGGCACCGGTGGCACACCCCTATTTACGGCACTGCCCCTAGGTAGTTCAAGCTACCTCGAACTTCCATTGCAAGAAAAGGTATAAAGCTGGGTATTTGTCTAGTCAGCAGTCGTCGGAAGCTCTCTAGCGGTTCAGTAGTGAAGGAAGCCCCGGCGGCGATGCGGGTCGGCAGCAGGCAGCAGCCGTCCGTCATTGTGTTGGTTACACAACGCGCGGCGACCGGCGAGCGAGCGCCTGCGCTGCGCGTGGATTTAACCGTTTTCCTCTTATGACACTTCCGTTCTGCCGCCGCCTTCTACTTACTTACACATAACTCGCACACGCACAACGCTTTACAACGTACGAACCAATCCGACACACTGAGCAACTTAGTACCTAACTATAACTACAAACAGAAACCTGAACCGCGACGACCACCACGATCCTTCCATATACCTATCTCGAATTACAAACTATGTTTTTCCCTGTAGTAACTGAAATCAAGTGATACCTAAGCAATGCTTGCACCATAGAATTAGGACACCTAGAATCGCAATCAGTGCTCGCAAAGTGAAGCAAATAAATGCATACCAAATTGGTACGCTTTCCAAAACGGCATGTCAGTGTTCAAGGTCACTTTCTAGCGAACGGAGCTCCTGCAATTTTATTCAAAATGACGGGTTTTTGCTGTGTTTGGCTGCAGAAACAGCACGGATAAGAAAGATGAAAGCACGAGGATCACTTTACACCAGTAATTACAACGATTCCACTTTATATTATGTCGAAAAAGATCGTATTTAGATTCACAATTTTTCTTCCGTATGACATTCAACATTTTTTATGGGGTTGCCAGTAGGTACAATGTCGAAAATCACAATACACAAAAAAAATATTTTAGAAATATCAATCTAGAGAGCTTTGTTTTAGTTTTCCTTTAACAATGAACGACTTATGAACGGACTTCAAAAAAGTAGGAGGTTTCCAATTTGTGTAGCTTTTATATGGGTGTTCAACAATAACTTTTTACCTTGCGGACCGATTTTGATATATTTTTTTAACCACCGATCCAAAAAGAGGGGTGTTATAAGTTTGACCGCTGTGTCTGTGTGATTGTGTGTGTGTGTGTGTGTGTGATTGTGTGTGTGTGTGTGTGTGTGTGTGTGTCTGTGGCAGCGTAACTCTTAAGCGAGTGAACCGATTTGGTCACATTCAATACATTCAAAAAGTCTACGGTATGTCCGGTTTTGTCCGGTTTAAAGGACTATTCGTAAACAAAAAGAGGTATGTCAGTGTGTCGCCAACCAAACCTACTGACCTAACCTTTGTTTTAAATCTTTTTCGACTGTCTGTCACACTTTCAGGCATACCCTGTATGTTTAACACCCTGTATGTCGGTTTTTAGAACACGTATAGAAGTAAAAGGCTTGGTTCTGGGGTTATTAAGGGGTTCGAAAATTTCGTTATTTTTGCGCTAAACCTCTTAGTTTACGAGATATGGTAACATTCACAATCATTCGTCAATATTAGCTCGGGCTAGGCCATACTAGTTTATCCTGAAGCTTACATATTCTTGCTAGGCCAGACTAGGTTTGGCCTAGGCGAAACTAGTTTATCCTTAAATCGGGTTTGGCCGGTAACACATACATACATACACTCGAAAAACATAAACCTCGTTCTAGGGCAGTCGGGTACAACAGATAACTTATTTTTTTGTTTAGATCACAGATCCTAGATACGCACAAATATTGAGAAATGTTACTTTAAATGACATGGACTTCTTGTCCGCAAACATAATTTAATATGTTTATCACCTTACCAACCAGAAGGAAAGTCACAATATTGTGAAAAGCTTATTACGCTGGCAGCATTAATAGGGTGCATGTGTTGTGTAGGCGATTGTCACAGTCCGCAGCTTACGCACACAAACAAAGCGAGGCGCCTCAATTTCGGGCGGCGTTTTGTATGGACGGACTCCGTCTAGGTAATAATAAGTCTATGGCTTGCACGAACATATTTCATTAGTCGCATTGAAAAACGAGAAAACGTCGCTGGTTGTGCAGGAAAATTCTTAATTTTATTACTATTCTAAGATCACTTCGTAGGTACTACTGTTTGTTTTCTCTAATAAATAAAAATAAATAAAACATTGAATCTGGTGGTTTTGCCCTTCTGCTTGAACCGCTATTATTTTGGAGGTGAAATTGTATATCACAGTTTGTTACTTTTTACTAGAATCTGGATCGCTTACATCCAATAGGTACAGTCGGCCACAGTCTCAGATACCCCTTTTTGTTCGATTGGCGCCCTTATGCCGCGCGCGATAAGAGCTACCATGGGGTATCTGAGATTGTGGCCGACCGTACAAGATGTAGTTGAACCTAAGACGCCGAGATGGCTTAAACCACTTCATCTCTTATCACAAATCAAGATAGAAGGACAGTTTCCAATCCACAACACAGCAATCGATAAGAATCCTTTATCATCGCAAATAAGCAACTTGCCATTTCATTTAGATGATAATAATATTGTGTACAATAATTATACTATTATAATGATACTCACGTTGTACGACTTGCAGCATGACTCGGAGGAAAAGCCCTGCGGTGCAGTGTCTTATGTGATAGTCTGGTTTGTGTCCCGTCATTGCGGTGTTAATTACCGACATGGACGCTCAGGTGTATCACTCGGACAAGACTGTGCTCTAAAGACGCCAAGGATGACGCGTCAAGAAAAGGACTTGTTAATAAAAATAAAATATTTATTTACCTATGAACTATTGACAAGGAGGTGATCGGTCCTATGAGTACCGCCCCCTGGCGCGGGGCGGTCGGGGCGGCGCTCATATGAGCACGGGCGGCTTTACGGGACACTTCTTGAGCGCGCGGTATGCCGCCACGGCCTCCAAGCGCGCGCGCTCGCGGCGCTCCCGCTCCACCGGGGGCGGTGCTACGCGGGCGGGGCGGCCGGGGGCGGTAGGGGCGGTCCCAGCCAGCACGGCGTGCAGCAGGAGGGAGCGCTGTCCCGGCTACACAACACAAACACTTCTATTAGTGGCTTTAAAGCCGGTTTAGCGGGATATGGGCGTGACGGGCTTCTGTCAGCTATTTTGCCATACAAACGTAGTTCCGGTTTAATTTCTAAACTACAGGCTGGATTTTGCTGAAACTTGGTTTGTATCAGAAGATGACCAATATGGAGGTTTGCAAATAGTTTTTATAATAAAAAAAAATAGCCTGAAAGAAATTAGAGAGATGCGTTTTTCGCGCCGCAAAAGGGGTTACTTTGTGCTGTTATTTACTTACATTATTACACTGTCTATTGGAGTCTAACTACCTTGGGAACATCAATAATGTGTTGTACTTAAAAAGATTTTTGAAATACCTAATAAAATGTAGAAATGGCAGCTGAACTACGAAAAATTTTGGAAAAATAGATCTATTACATTACAACTACAACTAGATACTCGCGAAAGGACACGAACACACGTAGACTCATACAGCCTCATTGCCTCTCACTTTTCCCGCGCCCCGTCTTGCTCTGGGTGAAACAGCTTTAGAAAAATTGTTTCACGCGCTTGGCCGTCACTGAGTTCCCACGGTCCTGAAGGGGCCTCCTCTTAAGGTTTGTTCAGCTTTGTCAGCCTTTTGATGGTTTATGTAAGTGTTGGTGGATTAATAATATGTAATAATAACTCACCCTCGAGGGTCCTTGAGCGGGCGGGGCGCGGCGCGGGCGGGGCAGCGCTGGGGGGGCCCCAGCCACCTCACCGAACGACACCCGCTCGTACACCAGCTCCGCGCGACGAGCCGACTGCTCCTGCGGGGTAGGCAGAGTTACCACACTGGTCACTGGTCGTTACTTCACCTACAGCTGAACCTGCTCCTCCGGCCGCACAGGCACACACGGAAGAACAGAGACGCCTTCTGTCACAGTGTGTTGGGCCAGAACGTTTGAAAGCGCGATACGCCATTACTTCAATAGGTCATTTCTTTTGGTCCAATAAACATTATTATTATTATTATTATGTATGTCTATCGTAAAGATTCACGGGACTACAGAGTCCCGGTCCCTTTAGCCGGCGTGCGTGGGGACGTATCCAACACGTAGAGGCCCGTTTGACAGCTTTGATCTTATGTAACGTGGTGCACCTGTTGGGTCCCCCAGAGTGCAACAAACACACAAAAATACACTTGAGGGTTCCCATCAGGTGCACCACCTACATTGACCTGGTGCGACGTGACCATGCGCATCCTCAAGGTCCATTATTATTATTATTATTATTAACAAACTACTGGTCTATAAATGTATCATAGAACCAATTTGGAGCTATGGCATACAACTGTGGGGAACTGCCGCAAATTCAAACATAGAGATCCTACAAAGATTCCAGTCCAAAACGCTAAGACAAATAGTAGATGCCCCGTGGTACGTCTCAAATGAGCGTATCCACCAAGATCTCAAAATGCCTACCATTAAGGAAGAAATAAAGACCAACATCACTAGATACAAATCAAGACTACTGGAGCAAATCAGCTGGCGTCAAATCTAATGTCATGCCAAAAAACTTTTACAAAATTAAAAAGAAGAGCACCCCAAGACCTACTAGGCAAAAACTAGTGGGACTCTATTTTGAGGATGGGACACTGGTCTCACACCTAACAAGCCTAATATCAGAATGTCATTAAACAGAAAAAAAAACAAACACAACTACTGATAAATGTCCTAGATGACAGATCGCAGTAAAAACCTGGATGTAAAAAAGAAGGTCAAATTATTGTCTGCCTCAGTTTTGGTGCCAAGAATGGCAGCCTCAGTTTTGGTCTACCTCCCCCATTCGATATCTCTGTGGGCAGCGTACACGAAAGCCTGCCATCTTGAGGCTGCTGTAACTATACTGGTGTTTGGTAAATTTCCACTCACTTCCTGTAGCTTCTCCTTCTTGGCTTTCTTCTTGAGTGTGAGTGCGTGCGCGCGCGCCGGCTTGTCCTCCCCCTCCCCCGCCGCAGCGTGCCCCCCCCTGCCCCCCCTGGCCCGCTTGCGCGCGCGCCGCTCGCGTCGCTCCGCCATGGCGGCGCCCTTCACGTCCTCTTGCTCGTCCAGCCCTGTCTACCAACAGACACACCACAAACATTGTTTCAAAATGCGCCAAACAGTTCAACTTGTGCTCATAGCTTCTTACACACGAAACGAAATATATTACGATCATAAAACATAAATACAGAAACAGTCAAGTAGAAAGGGAGTGGTATACTGTTTTGCCTCTAACCTCATTCAACCAACTGTAATCAATATTAAGAATGATGACTCTCTTCAATGTGTAATAAACTTTGATGAAGATGTAGAAATCCATTGTGACAATTTAATTATTTACAGCTCCATAGTGTACAGTTGTACACTGTACATGGCACTTTATTATTGCATGATGATTTCATCTCAGTTCAGCAGTTGGTTTGTGGTTTAGGTAACATTACATTCAAATTGTTTATTAGTTCTATGACAACTTGGAGAATTTATTTTGTAATTGTGTCTGGAATATCTAGGCTTTGATGAGGATGATGATGATATCCCTTTATCCCTTATCAGGGACATAGGGCTCAAAGAAGGGATCTCCTTTATCTAGGCTTTACAGTAGCTTAAAGTAGTTTAGGTGGGTTGTTTGGTTGGTGGGTGTAGTGTACTAACAGGGTATTCTGTGACGTCATGCGCGTCGTGCAGCGAGCGCAGCGCACTGTTGATCCGCAGCGAGAAGGCTCGCCCGTCCTCGCCTGGCAACTGCCGCAGCCCCAACACTGGGTTCCTCTTGCTCACTTTCTGCTCTTGCTCTCCTCTTTGTGTATGTTTGCTCTTGCCGCTCGCTGCAAACAATTAACCAAACATTTTTATTAATACACTGGCAGCTTAAAGCTGTTTATACAATTATTCCTATTTCTTGATTCTTCTTAGCGTGTCAATGGCAAAATAATACTTAAGTGTAAATTGTTTTGGTCCAAAATTCCACCATGCTAACTGCGTTATCATTAGATGCCATTAGATCCTCCTGTGAGCTGGTGTCAGGGATGATGAGAGGCATACTATGGTTTGGTTTGGATATACCTATTGCACATATTATTATAGTATGAAACGTTAAGCAGGGTACTCACCTAGCCATGTAACATATCTGATACTGTATCAAGTGAGTATATAGGTGTGAGCGTTTAATTCTACTACTCACTTGATACAGTACATGTTACTCGGCTAGGTGAGTACCTACCCTGCTTTACATATTTAACCTGACCATTTTCCTTCATTGGGCCGACCAGGTCCTCGGACAGGCCAGAGTCTTACAGGTCACCCGAGCAAACTTATGACTGACCTGTGTCGGCGCGGCGCGGCGGCTGCTGGTCGCGCGGCGCACGCTTGTGCTTGGGCTCCGGCTCCGGGAGCCCGAACAGTCGCAGCAGCGAGCGCGGCACGGGCTGCTCGTCGGGGTCGCGCGGCGCTGCGTTTATCTTATCCTTCAAGCTGAAAATTTACAACATACTGGGTCAACGAACAGCCTTTTCTTTAACAGTAACTAAGACCTAACATATTGGTACCTTTTGAGGCGTTGCTCCTGCTGCTTTACAGGATCTTTTACACCGCGATGCTTCTTTGCAGGTATTTTTCGTCCCATTTCAATGCAAAAAAAATAAAGGAAGGACGAAATCAACAAAAACAACGTGTTCTGTTCTGTCTGTCTTTTTGTAATCTGTGGTTTTGTTTTGTCCCGAGACCACAGATTAGAAATGTCACATTGACAGTTCATGTGTCAGTCAAGTCAAGGGTACGTTCCAGAATGTGTGAACTTTTCTCCGCTACGCCTACGGCTTATTTCCGAAACCGTCCCGTCCGCCACCCGCGCTGCCGCCACCGCCGCCGGTCACGCACGAACAGAACAACCAATTTTTAAGTTCGAACTTATGCCGAAGTCGAGGGGTTGCCGAGATAGCAAGCGCAGACCGTGAAAACGTGGTGAAAACGCTCTGAGTGGATTGTTGCTGTTTTGGAACGCTCCGTTAGTCTGTGGTCAAATCGACGAAGAGAGAGAAGAGTGGGGGGGAGGCGATTGTGCGGGAGGGGGCTTGTTTGGTGCAAGGTCGTTCTTTGTGTCAAAAAATTTGCTAGTGACGAATAACTCTGTTTTTAATAATTTACTGACTGTTTGTGATCTGTTTTAGAGGTCGTAGTGCATGCATGTCGTGTGTAGTTGCTAGTTTCTAAATAAACACGAAGACTGACGTTCCAATGAATTTGGGAGGCGGACAAAACACAGAGGGTTCAAATGCAGGAGGAATATTTGTTCAATTCAACCAAGACTGCACGTAAGTTCGTGGCATTGGGCGCCAGCTGTTTGGTCTCGGGGAGCGTGTGTGGGCGCGGACGGGGCTGCGGGCGCCGCCGAGGGTGCTGCGAGCGCCGCCGAGGGCTCTAGCTCGGGCTCCGCCCCGCGCTGCAGCAGCTAGCAGCGGTTGAGCCCTGGTTGCGAGAGTCCGTCGTCGCTCGCTACTGCGATGATGCAATATGTCATTGCCAAGTGTGTCGTAATGCGCGGACGCGACGCGCTCGCCATAACAATCGACATAAACAAACATGGCGTCGCGCGCGCTCGCAACAGCTGACTGTCTGGCCGTGCCCGAGCTCCGACCATCGCTCTACCCGCCGCCGTCTGCCTGGCCTGGGGCCCTTGGGCTCGTTAACATTGTACCAGGCTTGCCCTGGGATCAGGGATCATAAACTTTAGTACCACAGGCTTACAGAACACTAGTTATAGATCCCCGCCCCCAACTTGACACACCAACCTACCTTGTGCTGCACTGTGGCACAGTAAATTGATGTTATTACTTGGATCTATTTGTTATTGGTAGTGACCTCCTACCCTCAATTATATCATGATGACCTTGCTCGTGCAAACCTAAGAAAATATTATGATGACCCTAATTTTATATTAGGTACACTGAAGAATTGTAAAAGAGGACTCATGGTATTTAAAATTAAATGTAATCATAGGTAACTAACCAGATCAATATCAAAGCAGTTGAAAGTTTTACTTAAATATAGCTTCGATACTTTTATTCATGAACTTGAAACAACATTCAAAACTAAAGAACACTAGTGCTAAGTAATTAGGCTGTCAGCCAACTGATTGTACAGAATGTGTTAACACATTAACTGCCACAAAAATTCAACAGTTTAAATAATAATGAGTTGGTCACGGGTGACTGGAGTGGCAGGTTAAGGTCTTGGAAACATAGTTTTAGTCCCTTCCATGTATGTATCTTATCTTATCAGTATGGGGCCAGGGTGGGAGCCCGGGACACTTCGACCTAGTGGGATCTTTTGTGTCACCCCCGTCCTTATTCCTTCTCAGGACGTGCAAAGACCGAGGTCATAAGCTTCAGAACGTCACCGAGGTTGAGGAACTTATATTCTTCCGGTCTAGGATATGCTACCCCGAGAAGACTCATGCGTTTACTTGCTAGAGCATCGCAGTCACACAGAACTTGTAGCTAGAGACAGAGACATGTACTGTATGTTTGTTGTTTGTTTGTTTGTGGCAGGTCACTGGTGGCCGGCAGCAGCAGTGGCTACCACCTGTTTGCACTGACCCCGGACGATGGGGTGGAGGAGATCTACGCGAGCCGCTCGGGACAGGACACCTGCCTGGTGGACAGACTCTTCAGCTCCTCGCTGGTGGCCGTGGTCACGCTCGCCGCACCCAGGTACTGTACACACAACCCAAGCTATGCTACTTCACTGGTGGCTAGATTATAATACAAAGTGTGTTATTCAGTCGATATAAACCTTGAATATGTTCAAAATTGAGATTACTCTCATTTAAATTATTATACAATCTCGTACCTATGTAAATGATAATAAAGTTATTTTCTTTTTTTGTAAAATAAATGCTGATGGTCTTAGCAGGCCATTTTTTTGTTTTCCCACACTTAAATACTTTATTAGAGCGGCAAAACTCATATCTCCTCCAATAAATTAGTGCTGTTCGATCCTAAATCAGTTGAGTTATTATGAAGACTTGGGTTGTATGAGATTTTGCATTAATTTAATAACACCTTGTGTTGCATGTGTAATGTTTGTTGTTTGTTGGTTTGTGCTAGACCCACCGCAGCACAGCACGAACTAGCAGCTTCACCGAGTTGCCACCCAAACTCTTTCTCCGTGTATGTTATCTCAACACTTGCCCTTAATAAAGTTCAACTTCATATTTTTCACAGAGTTCATTACTCTGACTGAACTGGGTAATTTTATATCGATAATGAAGTGTAGGTATGAACACAAAAATATAAAATAAACTATGGTGCAACTGTCTTAGTTGAAAGTGATCCCTACATGTACCAATGTTGATCACATGATTGTGATGCTAGTGAACTGTTGCGAAGGGAGGGTCACTCCATCCATTGTACCAATGAAGTGTTGATCAGATGTGCAATGGTGTGGCATGAATAGTATCAAATACAGGGTGCACTCTGAGTCGATAGCGGAACAAGTTTTACTATGTGGCTAAAAAAATGGAGCGAAAAAAATATCAGCTGTTCCATACAAAAGGTCGACTGAGCACTGAGCCAAATGTATGAAACAGCTGATATTTTTTTCGCTTCCTTTTTTTCGCCACCTAATACAAGTTTTTTGTATTAATCAGTAGACAGCCTACTTAAAGTTCCGCTATCGAATTAGAGTGCACCCTGTAGTACACAATTTTTGGGTTGGTTAAGGCCAGAAGCTGTATCTGCCCTTACTGTCCCGTCTCAAAAATCCACCCTGTATAGCGTTCAGTGGCACCTTCACCCACACACATACTAGATGGGTCAAATAACCACTCGGACGCTGCAGTGCCTGGGACATTATGAAATGGCAGCAGAGTCCGAAAATAAAATGTCAATTTGCAAAATAGTCTCGGGTCTCAAGTGGAAATGGGCGGGACACCTGGCGAGGAGGGAAGATGGCCGGTGGACAAGGGCAGTGACAGAGTGGAGGCCGAGAACTGGACGGCGATCAGTGGGAAGACCAGCAGCCCGATGGTCGGACGACATCGTCATTGCAGCGGAGGGTCCATGGATGCGGATGGCTAGGGACCGGGAGAAGTGGCGCGAGGGGAAAAAGGCCTATACCCAACAGTGGGCAGAGATGGGCTGATGATGATGATGATGATGATTGCAAAATAGTAAAAAGTGAAAATACAACAGGCAACATGTAAGTTTCAACAAATGCCTAGAATTTAGATTCAAGATGTTATTATTTTAGTTTAGAGGAAAGGCATTGTAAGTGAGGTCCGCTCGCCTCATCATATCATAAGCAATCAAATTAAATGATGCGCGCGCGCCACGTTTTATTGCGTAGTAACTTGTATACGATTGTAACTGCAACCCAAGCTATGAATTGATTCATTATGATAAGGGAAACATGCGGCACAGACAATAACACTAACACAGCAATTTTATTTATTGTTATCAAGGAGGTTATTGCTAAGGATAATGAATGACGCGTTTCTTATTGATTTAATATAATATTATGTTCAAATTCTAACTCAAAACCAATGATAAATATTTTGCACAATATTTATACTTCATGTTTCACGGTCGGTAAGACATACGAAATGGAGTGAAATGTATAGTTGTATTGTTTGTTTGTGTGTGTGCAGGAAGCTCATCGTGTGTCACTACAAGAAGGGCACCGAGATCTGCAACTACAGTTACAGCAACACCATCCTCGCTGTCAAGCTGAACCGCTCCGTGCGTGAGACACCATCGTATTATATGTTTTATAACCGACCGACCGCTTCAACATATGCGTACATTGATCGTACTTTATTCGAAGTTACGACTATGTCCGATATTTGACGAGGCCGTAGGCCGAGCCCTAATCATTTAAAGCTACAATACAATTATTGACTGACTCATCGAGGCTGCAGACTGGGTTGCATCTAAAGAGCCCGGAGGCTCTGTCTCGCTTAGGGCGAGGGTCGGGCTCTCCAGCAAACATTCCAGGGGTTGGCACGCGTAGCTTGCATGGGGCGTAGCCACCTACTTAGTTAAATTTATACAATGTACAGTGGTACTCCTGTTTGATTGTCGCTCGTGTTCCTCTCTCCGCAGCGACTGGTGGTGTGTCTGGAGGAGTCGCTCCACATCCACAACATCCGCGACATGAAGATCCTCCACACCATCCGCGACACTCCCCCCAACCCGCGGGGGCTGTGCGCGCTGGCTCCCTGCGCCGACCGTTGTCTGCTGGCCTACCCCGGCAGCGCCACCGCCGGCGAGGTGCAGATCTTTGACGCGGTGCACCTGGTGCGTACCTACCTCGTGGAGTGTAGGACTAAGAAGCTGTGTCTACACCGGACGATCCAGCGCGCTCCGATCCGATCAGGCAGGACCAAAATCCATACATTTAGGTGGTCAGAGCGCGCTGGATCGTGGTGTGGACCGCCCCGGCTAGATTTAATTTTGGTTCTGCCTTGTGCGATCGGACCGCGCTTGATCATCAATCAAGACATAAATATGCTGCGAAGAGGGTATTTTGCTATGAGGAGCTAGCAAAAAGCCTCTTCGCAGTGTTTGTACTCGTGGAGCCGGCCCCGGCTAATGTAACGTTTGTTTGTCAGAACGCGCTGTGCGTGGTGGGCGCACACGACGCGCCGCTGGCCGCGCTGGCGTGGTCGGCGTGCGGCCGGCGGCTGGCTACGGCGAGCGAGCGCGGCACCGTGCTGCGCGTGTACGGCGTGCCCGAGCGTGCGCGGCTGTACGAGCTGCGGCGCGGGGTCAAGCGCTGCGTCACCATCAGCTGTCTCGCCTTCAGCGCGTGCGGACACTACCTGGCGGCGGCCAGCAACACCGAGACCGTGCACGTGTTCCGGCTGGCGGAGGGCGAGGGCGGGGAGGTGGCAGCACCGCCGGGCGGGGAGGAGGGCGGCGAGGCGGAGGCGGAGGGCGGCGCGGGGGGCGGGGGCTGGGCGGGCTGGCTGCAGGCGGCGGTGGCGGCGGGCGCGGGTCTGCTGCCGGCGCACGTGGGCGCGGTGCTGGCGCAGGGTCGCGCGTTCGCCGCCGCGCGCCTGCCCGTCACCGGGCCCAGGGTGGTCGCCGCAGTCACCACGTGAGTTACACCACACACTACTTGTTTGATTTTTGCGATTTCTTACTTGAGATGCAGCGAGAAGGTTAATGATAAAGATCATCCATTACCTTATTTTTTAAGTGTGGCTCTCCTTAACTCTTACAGGATTTAGTATGCTATTATACAGTATGTCCACGGACTGCACCGCGCCACTTAATTCTGTGGTAAAGTATCATTAGTGGAACACGAATAGCATAAAATAAAAATTTTAAAAAAATTTTAAAAACTCAGTATTCAAAATAAACATTGCAAATTTAATTCATAATGCATCAACCTGTGTATCGCTGACGCCAAAAGCGGCAACCACTTTCATCTACGCGATCTAATTTCGATAATTCGGTGCACTGGTTGCCGCTTTTGATGCATTATGAATTAAATTTGCTAATGTTTATTTTGAATACTGAGTTTTTTTTATTTTTTTTTAAATTTTTATTTTATGCTATTCGTGTTCCACTAACGATGCTTTACCACAGAATTAAGTGGCGCGGTGCAGTCCGTGGACATACTGTATTAAAAAAAATTGACTTTTATTTCCTGTCTACTCTTCCAATTTTGGTACAGTTGATATCCCCCCCCTCCCCTGTAGCACGAAGGCGGGGTCCCCGCGGCTGCTGGTGGCGACGTCGTCGGGCGTGCTGTACGTGTACGGCGTGGACGCGGCCGAGGGCGGTGACTGCACGCTGCTGCGCACGCACCACCTGCTCAGCGCCGGACCGGACGCCCCGCCCGCCAGGCACGCCGGTGAGACACACACACACACACACACACAACCACCCGCGACCACCGCCCCACCGGCCGGGACGCACCGAACAAACTTTATATCCTGCTTGCGCACAATAATAGGTTAGGTATATCTATCTATGGATTTATAACTACAGGGTGCACTCTAAATCGATAGCGGAACTTAAAGTGTGCTATCTACTGATCAATACAAACAACTTGTACTAGGTGGCGAAAAGACGGAGTGAAAAAAATATCAGCTGTTCCATACAAAAGGTCGACTCAGTCAGTATAATGACGCGCCAAATGTATAAAACAGCTGATATTTTTTTCGCTCCATTTTGTCGCCACCTCGTACAAGTGGTTTGTATTGATCAGTAGACAGCCTACTATCGACTTAGAGTGCACCCTATTTATCTACCACCTTTTTTATCTACGTACGTAAGAATGTTTAATCCATAGGTACCGTGTAACCCATTATTGTGCTAAGCCAGCTGATATCGAGTACCGCCATCTTGTTTTTCATAATGCAAGATGGCGCTAGTCGATAGCAGAAATAGACACGTTTGTCGATGCGTCGGGCTGCCAGCAAATACTCCCTTTAGCTTTACCTACAGCCTGCTACAGATAAGTTTTTACTCAGAGGCCAAAATCAAACTTTTTTTTTTAATACGACTTACTAATCTAAAAACAGCTAGTTTCTTTTTGTTTCTTCTTCCGACCCGATTAAATTTTCTAAAGTAAAAAAAACTTTTCTGTAGCAAACTGTATAGTAATAGCAAGGCCAATGCACTTGAGACAAATCTGTGTCCCTTTTAATTGATACTCGTAAAGCAGCCCCTGAAGCATAACTAATCAAAACACAGCTTTTAACAAGAAATGACAAAAGTCATCATACTATGGATGGGCAGTACAGTTTTGTTCCAAGTGAACCAAGAAGCGCTCGACAAAGATCACCTTGGTCCCAGACGAATTGGTTAGGTAGTTTGTTCAAAGTGGTTGGTTATACTGACTTAGCTAACCACTTCAGTTTCGGTAGTAACTTCACCGCACATGAGATCCAACAGAAACAGGGGTGACCTCTGTCGGGCGCTGGCCTTTGGCCGCAGAGAACCGTCTTCTGACAAAAAAAAAATACAAATTAGTACAGTGTACAGTACAGTGTACCAGTGAAAAGTAATAGTATTTAGGCACTGTCTTTGAAACACGTGGAGTGTCAATAAGAAGACTATTCTCTCTTCGGCCTAACGTTAATCTACTAAACTCTAATTTTTAATTCGAGTCCACGGAATGACAGTTGCTAATAAGCTACTGTCAGATAAAGCCTTTGTAGCAACTGTCATTCCGTGGACTTGAATTAAATTTTTTATTAGAGTTTAGACAAATTCTCGATTAAATCTCAAGAAATAAACCTCTTTCAAAATATTGAGTAACAAACAGTTCAGATTAGAGTCAATTGAACATTCCATGTCGGTCGGCGCGTTGTGCACAATTATCCACTCGCGCCGCCGACTGTCCCACACAGCCCCCCCTAGCTAGCTTGTAACCACTCTGAGACCGTACTGAGACTTGCCAACAACAACTCGGCGCGACCACCCGCCCGTCCGTCTGCTGCGGGCGCGGCGGTGACGTCACTGCCGCACAGCCTCCGTCCCGCTCCCAACCACCATCATGCTCACACTCATCCCTCCCGCTCACTCGCGCCCACTAATATATCACTACCGCAGCTCCAACGACGTGGCTTCGGAGCGGCGCACCGCAGACTACTTTTGACGTCTAAATGAAACATTACACTTTATTTAACGTTAAAGGAATTAAGCTGTAGCTGTGTCGAAGCCCTACGTTATCACAACGGAACTATTTGATATTGAATAACTTCTTCAATTATTTAGTTTGTTTATTTATCTATTTTATGTTATTTGAGCCCCCAACCGATTTATTAGACCGCGTATTGCTAATGTAGCCATGATATAGTATGTATGTGTATGAGAGGCACTGAGCGGCCGGCGCCCCTGGCTGGCCCGGTGGTGTCACGGAGCGCCGGCCGCTGACGCGCTTGTTCCGCAGCGGCGGCCTGCGGCGACTACGCGCGCGCGCTGAGCGGCCGGCGCGGCGACCTCACAGGTCAGTCCCTCCCTCTCCTGTCACCTGTCCCGTAGTGTAAGTGGCAAGTGTACCGTGTACCGCAGGCTCTATCGCACAGAGCTGTCGACCGCTCACTGACATGTGCGTGTGTGCAGGCGCGGACCCTCGCTAGCCGCCGCCGACTGACCCAGGTGAGTGCTCTGTGTTACCGACCGACCGACCGACCCACCGACCAGCCGACCGACCGACCGACAGCCTCTGCAACGTCTTGACCGCGACAATCGCAAGCCAACATTTTCATTTGACAAAATCGGCTGCATCAGCGTTTGGAGTATTTCCCTGGGTTGTACAAGTTCTTACACCTGCATAGACAATGTTAAATGAGGTGCAATCGTCCTAAGCAGTAGACTTAGTACGCGGATGAGTGTGGTCGTGTCGGTCCCGTCCCTGTCTCCTGTCAACCCTCCGCATAGACTGGCCTACTTGATGTGTTCTTTGTACGTGGACATTCTGCTTTGCAACCAGCATAGATATGCCGTACTCTAATTGCTTAATCGTGTTGTTTTTACATGCTAATAATGTGGCATATCTAGGCGAACCATAGTAGCGTCGACGACTTGTCAATGGAAATGTGGCAAAGCGTTCAACGAGCGTGACACAATCCAGCTTTTACTTCTCGGTTACACTCGGGTTATGTTTGCGAGGCGCGAGCGAAGTGTCAAATCAAACCGTTGTGTGTGTTAATTTTCCACGTTCCCGCTCCATGGCGAAAATGAGCCGAGCGTAATCGAGGACAAAGCGTGACAAGTGGTGGTCGCTGCGCTTGGCCGGGGCTCGCTGTACTGTCGCCACTGAGCGGCCACAGTCCCGGGCCCGGTACAAGCTGTCCCCCCCACAGACTCGACCCGCGGCCGCGAGCTGGGCGCGGCGCTGGAGGGCTCGCCCCCGCGCGGCTCCTTCGACCTGCGCGACCCGAGACACTTCCCGCCCATGCGGCCCGCGCCCGCTGACCAGTAGCCAGCCAGCCAGCCACCGACACAGAGCCTACCCACACCGGCAGCGACTACAGGCTCTCTTGGGCCCGTTTCAATAAAGGAACTTTTCACGAATTAGGGGTTATACTTATGGTTCGTTCGCTGGGGATACGATAGGTTTTATTGCAATTAAAATGTCATCCTCAGCTTATCCGTGGACAGTTCGGTTATTGAAAACGGTTGTTATAATCTGGAGCCACCGAGGACGACGAGCTTTTCAATCTGAACATTTAAATACTGAAGTGTCATTCAGAATAGCTTTCAAGCATGCGTGGACGCATGATCGTAATGCAAAACGACAACAAAGATAGCTTGTCCGCGTGTGATCACCATAGCGACAAGCAGCCGGTTGAGCGTCGTCCTCCGCGGTGGCTCGTCACGTGACTATACTTTGGGTTGACCGATATTATACTTTATGCACTCATTTTCGGTTCAATGTATTACGCCTACTTGTAAATATTTTAAGACTAGCTGCGTATTTAAAATTATATGTGAAATAGGAAGTCCCCCCCTGTATAAATTGTTAAAACAGCACGGTAGTGCGGGCTCTAGGAGCTGCTGTGATATTGGCATCTATGCACTGTGAGGACGGTGACGCAGGCAGCAATCGATGCCTCGCCGCCTCCTTCCAAATTTTAAGATCAAACAAAATACAAAATTGTAACGCAAAAATTAATTTACTTACATTAAAAAAATACAAAAAAAAGACAAATGTAATACAGTAAGAGCAAGTTGATAAACTTGTAGCAGATTTCTGTGTACTTGGACAACAGTAGGGGCCATTCTCTACTGACGATCTACCTGACGGACCGTACAATGTGAGCTGAGACGGTCCGTGTCGGCAGGTGGACCGACAGTAGCGAAGGGCCGCAGTAGTGTAAGCAAGCATTGTAAGTGCGGGTCCGCCCGCACACGCGCAAGCTTCGTAATTTAAATTTTAGTTCAATTGTATCGGGGGCGCGCGCCGCACGCCATTCGGTTCACCAAATTATTCATTGTGTTTGTAAATAAAAGTGTTTGGTGCGGCGCCGCGCGTGTGGGCGCTTACAAATTATAACAGTGTGAGCGCGCGCGTGCCACGGACACAGGGCACGCGACCGGCGCGGG
Source organism: Zelleria hepariella (assembly GCA_949319315.1). Lineage (NCBI taxonomy): Eukaryota > Metazoa > Arthropoda > Insecta > Lepidoptera > Yponomeutidae > Zelleria > Zelleria hepariella. The sequence goes on from OX439378.1 coordinate 11,455,793, forward strand.
TCCGGGTTCGACTCCCGGCCGCGCGCCGCTTCTACTACTTGTACATACTATATATATTATTATATTATAAACATTTTTACAAAACACATTTTCGTATATTTCATTGAAATCACCTCTTCCTTGTGGGTATGTAAATGAAACGAGGAGTCGTGTGCTAGCACGCTTATATCTCGCATACAAAATCTAACAGTCAGAGGCGCCGCTGAACCATTGTCGACTCAATAAATACAAACTATATTAATTATTCATAATTATCTACACATGTAACTAAGAATCACAATACCGCGGCGACGTCGGAGTCGATTGAGACAGTAGACCGCGGGAGTCGCGAGCGGCGACGAAATGCAAATATCGAAATAAAAGAAAATATATAATAAAAGTGTATAGATAGTAGTGGGCTCGCTCTTGGCCGGCGGCGGCCCCGCCAGCAGCCAGTAGCCAACAACAAGTATAAGTAGTACAGTCCGTGTGACGTCACAGTGGCGGTGGTGGTGACGTCACTCACCGAGGCAGCGCGCACATGTCGCAGGCGTCGCGCTGCGCCTCGTTGTGGAACGTGCAGTGCGGACACGTCCACAGCTCCGCGCCGCTGGAATACACACGAACTGGTTATTTATTTCACTAATACAAGGTGTTACAAAAGTACCGAACTCTTTTTACAGGGTGTAACCTACTGGTCAACAGGATGTCAAATCTGTAAAAATAAGTTGAAAAACATTTTTTTATTTTATAATCTCAAAATTGAAAAATTTTCATAATTTTTTTGTTTTTGTTATTAGCTCAAATTTAAAAATATGCTTGTGCGTGTAGGTGCATTTACATAGCTTTGAGTTGTTAAAACATTGTGAAAGTCAATGAAAACAATATTTAAAAATACTTTTCTTCCGCCACATCGTTCACATTTTATTAATTTAAAAATTAACGGAACGTCCTACAGCAATAAAAAAAAATAGGTTGTGATCCCTATCACCGGGTGCTATTACCCTGTGAAAAGAGTTAGGTACTTTTGTAACACCTTGTATAACTTAAATCTATAAGACAACTGGGAAGAATGCTGACAAGCGAGACGTGATGACATTCCGCGCTGTCTTGCAGTGATCGCCAAAAAGCGCGGCCGCTTGCAACACGTCATAAAAAAAAAAAACCAGCGCTCTCTTCAAATTTCCTCTTTCTCCCAATCTTTCTTGGTTACAACGCCCGGAATAATGGTGAACTAATCGTACCTAATATGTGGTGTTTTGCTTTGATTGCAGGATTGTCAGAATGGTATAGGTGCAGGGAAAGCCTACTCCATCTAAAACAATGTCCCAGGCACTGCAGCGTTCGAGTGGTGTCTTCTAGTGTGAGTGAAGGTGCCACTGGACGCTGTATATAAATCCTCTCATTACGTGGAGGCGAAGGCCTTTTTTTTTTATTGCGGATACGTTATCAAAGCACAGGATTGTCATAACTCGTTAGAGCCACATGGATGATGATGATGTACAAGGAACATTATCAGGACCGTTTATCCACCTTAGATGAGCGGAGCGGGGATGTTTTCATCCATGCTTGCTCCGTCCTATGGTCTCACTAGAGCAAGCTTGCGCGTTCGTTGGGTGGAAGTTTCGCTTTACGCGAAGTCAGCCTGATGAAATGGAGCCTGGCCTTCGGCCTCGCAGGTTGGGGTGTTTGCTGGAACCGCTTAGCCCGCTCCTATTGTAGCTCTCCGCTCTAGCTACAGTATTGTGTCCCTTCTTGTAGTCACGTCTGGCTGTACAGTGTATGTACTCACGGCTGGTGGTAGCTAGCGGGGCTAGCGCCCCCGGCGGCGGCGGCATGCAGCGCGTCGAGCGGCGCGGCGGCGGGGGAGCAGCGCCACTTCTCTGCGCCGTCGCTGTCTCGCTCCCTCACAGCGCGCAGCAGCGGCGCCAGTGCGTCCAGCGACAGCGGCGCCGTCTCGTTGGTCGCTAGATACAGCAGCACGTGTAGGTCTGACATCGCCTAAGGGACAAACAAACATTAGGTACGCCAGACGACACGACACGAAGTATACTTCGTATCGAGAGAAAGTTGCCTGACCGCTTGGAATATCAATATCAATGCCAAAACCTCAAATGTAGGAATGGTATAATAACAACTGGCGGCGCATCGCGCGAAAAATAACACTGCCCCGAGGTGGCAGTGTCCCACTATCAAGTAATCAGTAGCAGAGTCTAGCCAGTCTCGCTCTGACGGCAGGTCCATTTTCGATAAAGCGTGAACCCAGAGGCTCCATTGCGAGTTGCATCCGGCACCGGCAACTCGTGGTAGAGCCTCAGAAGGCTGTCCAGTCATAATGGTGCTGGAATGTAGTTATTCAGAGGATTTCTGTGGTGTCTCTTGTTTTTACTTTTCGACGACGCCAGGCACGTTGCCTGCCTGTCAACAGAGTAGTGTTTAGATACCCTTATGCCCGTACCTCAAGGAAATCAGTGGAGTCGTCGATGTGCTGCTGCAGCGCCTGCGGGGTCTGCAGGTCCCGCTGCAGCGCGCGGTTGGCGGGCGGGAACGTGGCGGTCCCGCTGAGCACCCGCCCGGCGCCCGCCTGTCCCACCGCCGCCTGTCCCACCGGCACGTCTACCAGCAAGTACGCGACCGGTAGACGCTTGGCCGACACGCTCACCTCATTACCGTACTGGTCGCGCTCCTGTAACAAATAGACAAACATAGGTACTCGCACATAATGTTAAAATACAAGGACGACTGGTGCGGATCCAGCGTTTTGGGCACGATGGGCATGCCCACAACCCTCAATTTAAGTCGATATTAGTGCTCTGTATCTACCTTAATACCTACCTGAGGAAAAAAAAGGAATACAAATGCAATAGATCGGGAAGTCCGTAGATCGACTCGCAGTTGACCAATTTTCGGGTGACCTTGACCACCTTTTCTTGGGGCTTGATCCGCGCCCGAGACCCGCGGTAATGGGTCCGGGTAAGGCTCGACCGAGATCTCGGTCTCGGCATTCTCGGACATAAAACCGGCCGCGAACTCGGTCTAGGTTCTCGGCCATAACCGAGACTGTAATTCTGCAGAGCTGGTCAGTAATACGATGAGAGGCGACACTCGTTGAAGGGTGAAAACGCAGAGAAATAACTCTTTTTCTGTTACAATACAGGGTGTTAAAAGACCGCCAACAGACTCGAAATCCACGCATACTAGACACCAAAGTACTTTTTCGATAAATTATTGCTGGGAAATGATTTTGGTTTTTTAGGTTAAAATTTTGATAAATATTTTATCACGCAATGGACTTGTCACGCCCAGAAGTCATATTGCGCAAGCGTAGGTATAAGTTTGAGTTACTTAAGCTTGAAGTGCCGATGTTTAGAATACATTGCGGGTTGCAACTTTAAGGTCGTTTTTTGTAAGAAATATTCATGATTTTGATATGGCTTCTTGAGAAGGTATGTTAAGAACTAGATACTGAATACAATTCTGCAAAAAAAAAGTTTTGAAAATTCCACTTTGAACCTCATTATCTCGGAAACCGTTGATTTCCCAGACATAGTTCCATTGGCAAAAATGTTCATTATGATGAAGACAATACGTGGTTTCCCGCTTTGTTGGCGGTCTTTTAACACCCTGTGTTATGTTATTTGATTTTGATCACTAAACTTATTTAAAACAATAAAAATTTATTTAAACTTAAAACAATGACTACATTCTTAAATAAGATAAAATTATGCAAAATTCCCTCGTTTTTGATATTTTTTTCACGACCATACCTATTCTCGATCTCGGCCGAGAATGAATTTTATTCTCGGTCTCTGCTCTCGGCGAAAAACCTGTCTCGGTCGAGCCTTAGGTCCGGGCACCTTATTCCAGCAGGGTATCTGATGCAGTTGACCATAAAATGTGTTCGCTGACACTTTGGTGAGGAAAACCCAAAGTTCTATAGATATAATTTGGATGGAAGTAGGTAATACAGAGGAACGAGTGTTCTTGACGATTGATAACGTTGTCGGTAAAGGGGCTAGTAATAAATCTTGTAGGAAGATGGGAGATTTCTATCAAACTACTTATACAGGGTGTTAAAAGACCGCAAACAAAGCTGGAATCCACGTAATGTCCTCATCATATGGATCATTTTTGCCCAAGGAACTATGCCTGGGAAATCAACGGTTTCCGAGATAATGAGGTTCAAAGTCGGACGTTTCAAATAAATTGTTTTTGGAAATGTGTTCAGTATCGATTCCTTAACATTTCTTCTCAAGGAAACATACCAAATTTTTTAATATTTCTTACAAAAAACGACGCTGAAATTTCAACCCGCAATGTATTCTTAACATCGTCACCTCGAGCGTAAGTAGCCTAAGTTTAGGTAAAAGCTTGCGCAATATGAATTGTCTGCGTTACACTTCCATTACGCGATAAAATATTTTCCAAAATTATAACCTAAAAAACCAAAATTATTCCCAGCAATAATTTATCGAAAAAGTACCTACTTTGTTTTGGTGTCTAGTATGCGTACCTTTCGGCTCTGTTGGCGGTCTTTTAACACCCTGTATAGGGCACTCTTCACCACAAAGCAACTCAAAAATGTTCTTAAGTACAAAACCATAAAGTCAAGAACGTTGATCTACAATTCTAGAGTATTCCAGAGGAAAGGCAAAGTTAATACCCGCGAAGTCAACTAAGCCGCAGGTTTCCTCATTAAGTTTTCCTTCACTAGTGCGAGTGGAAGTGCCACTGGATGTTTTATAAATTATCTGTATATGCAAAGACCAAACATTTCTTACCTTATGAACGTCCGAAATGACAAAAACAAGTCACGCTTGGCGCAGCGCGACCCGCCCCGCTAAAAAGAAAACCTGTTGCTTTCTTACGAAGAAGTGAAAACTATAATTTCCATTTTTATCCGCGAGACGTTGTCATTAATTATGTTAGAATTTGTGATTACCTACTTACTCCTTTTAATTTACATAGAACATCGTTCCTGACGAGAATTTACGGGGTCATTGATTTGTTTGTATTGTATCTTGTCGAGGTT